>CM031238.1:723632358-724159858 GCA_018340775.1 Taxus wallichiana var. yunnanensis
GGGACCTGGGAGTCCAGTCATTACTATTTTTGTAAATGGTCAGTCAATATCTAATGTTTTGGTGGATCTTGGTGCTGCCATCAATGTCATAACAACAAATACATTCAATTTATTATCTTTGACGGATTACAACCAACCAGTACTATCCTCTAATTAACAAATCAATCTATTGTTGTACCAAATGGAATAATTGAGGACGTAATGGTTACGATTGAATCCTGGGAGTATCCAGTAGATTTTATGGTCTTACAGCCTAAAACTCAAAATATGGGATATCTAGTTATCTTAGGAAGACCCTAGCTAGCTATTGTTGCTGCATACATTGATTGTAGGTTAGGAAAAATGACTATTTCAAATGGGAAAAAGCAAAAATATTTCTCTTTATCCTCCTGCCCAGCCATATGTGGATGTTTGTGAACATGTGTGGGTGGATTTTTTGATAATAACAATATGATTCCTACTTATCTGGCCACCATTGCAATAAAAAATCATATGGAAGAAATTATAAAGACATACCCAGTGTTAGATAAAGAAGATACTGCAGCTACGGAAACCAAAATTGTGGCTATGAAAACTGAAACAAAGGCTACAGAAATGACTACTTTGAACTCAAAAAAGAACAACATCATCTTAGTGAGTAAAATTTCTATAGAAGGTTGTGGAGAGACCTATGATTACCATGAAGGCCAAACATCAACTGATTTTCATTGTCCTTTAGCCAAGATTGTATCTTATATGGGAAAATATTATGAGAACATGGCTATTTTTCACACGCTACAGCCTCATGCTTGTCCCTTAAACTCTAATTATTGAGATAGAACTGGATATTTTGAAAGACACTAAATAAGTAACTGTTGAGATAGGAAAAGAATTGACTATTGGTAACAACTTAGATGACGGGTAAGAGACTAGGGTCATATAAATCCTAAGAAATAATTTGAAATATTTTGTTTTAGATTATATTGAAATGAAATGGATTCATCCAAACATCTGCACTCATCATATTTATACTGAGGATGTCAAAAATTTTGATAGCCACAACTAGGGATTAACCCAATGCTAAGAAAACATTGTCAAAGATGAAATAGAGAAATTGTTGAGGGTAGGATTTATCTATCCAATATCTGATAGTTAGTGGGTATTACCTCTTGTTATAATTCCCAAGAAAAATGGTAAGTGGATAATTTGTATATATTATAGGGAGCTTAATAAAGCCACCAAGAAATATTACTTTCCCTGCCCTTTATAAATCAGGTTCTAGACAATCTGACAGGTAGGAAATACTTCTCCTTCTTGGATGGATTTAGTGGATACAAATAAATTAGTATAGCAGTTGTTGATCAAGATAAGACCACTTTTACTTGTCCCTAGGGTACATTTGGACTTTGTAATACACCTTCTACCTTTCATAGAGAAATTTTAGTTATTTTTGTAGACCTTACCAATGACTGTATTGAATTTTATATGGATGATTTCACTATCCATGGGTCTACCTTTGAGGAGTCTTTGAGCAATCTTGAAAAATTGTTAGCAAGATGTGAGAAACACCAACTCTCCTTAAGTCATGAAATATTTTTGATGATAGTTTGATCAAGGGGTTTTTGGGTCATCATATATTTGTTAAGGGTATCCAAGTTGATCCTAAAAAGATAGAAGTCATTACTAAGTTGTCTACACCAACAAATCAAACAGACATCAAAAGTTTCCTTGGACATGCAGGTTATTACAGATGGTTCATAAAATATTTTAGTAATAGAGTTGTACTATTTTTCTCTCTGCTGACAAAAGACCGTGTTTTTGAATGGACTCCTCAATGTCAACAAGATTTTGAATTTATAAAGGATAAATTGACCACTGCCCCAGTCTTGAGAGGACCCAATTGGGGCCAACCTTTTCATATTCACATTGATGCTTCCAATAATGCAATGGGAGTTGTTCTTGGATAGAAATATGAGGAAGAACAAATGTATGCCATCTATTTCATCAAGCAAAAACTTGACCCCTATGGAGAGAAACTACACCACTATAGAAAAAGAATTTCTAGTTGTTGTTTACTCTCTAAAAAAATTCAGACACTACATTACTGGTTATAAGATTTTTGTGTATACAAACCATTCAGCCATAAGATACTTAATGAACAAACCAATAGTAGGGGAAAAATTATCAGGTGGTTGCTTCTTTTACAAGAGTTTAACTTGACCATTATTGATAAGCCTAGAAAGGCTAATGTTGTTGTTGACTTTCTTTCAAGATTGAATGTTTCAGAGAAGGTGAGGCAGTTCAAGATCACTTCCCAGATGAGCACTTGTTTACAATATCAACATGTCCTCCATGGTTTGTTGACCTTTCCAATTATCTAACTACAAGGAAGTTTCTAGCTTATTTCACTAGTAAATAAAGAAAAAGATTAGTTAGAAACAATGTTACATATAAGTGGTGCAATGGAATTTCATTTAATTGTTATCCCAACATGATTCTTCACATGTGTGTTCAAGAAGATGAATTATATGGAATATTGAGATCATGCCATGATGAACGTGGAGATGAGAACTAGCAAGTAAAGAGGATAGTTCATAAGGTCCTTGGAGTTGGGTACTACTGCCCTCTCTCCACAAAGCTATTAAGAAATATGTATGGTAATGTGATGCATGTCAAATAATGGGGAATCCTATTATGTCTTTTGAAATTTCCTCAATCCTCAACTAGTCTTAGGACCATTTGAGAAATGGGGATTGATTTCATTGGACCTATAGACCCCCATCTTATGGAAAAGAGTACCTGTTGGTATGCTCAGATTATGTTACCAAATGGGCCGAGGTTTAAGTACTTACAACTGACAATGAAGAAGTTGTAGTTGAATTTCTGTACCATAAGATCATGTTAAGGTTTGGAGCTCCCAGAGCCATAGTATCTGATCAAGGACCTCAGTTCGTGTCTAACATGATTGAGGCCTTTTTGAAGATTTACCAGATCAAGCATAGGAAATCATCACCATACCACCCCCAATCCAATGGGCAGGTGGAAGTCAAAAATACAGAACTGGAAGTTATAAATGGAGATAGAAAGAATTAGATGCCAATACTACCTGAAGCGATGTCCGGGCATAAAACACAACTTGAAAACCACCACTAGTTTCTCCCCATATGAACTAGTATATGGAAAGAAGCCATTGCTCCCAATGGAATTTGAATTGTAGACCTGAGAACAACACTAAAGATAGGAATTGACTTGGATGAAGCTCAACAAGATAGGGTGATGCAGCTAAATGAACTAGATGAGATGTAGATGGAAGCACAACAACAATCTGAGATCCTTCAACATCAGAGGAAGGTCTAGCATGATTCTCATATCAAGACCAAAATATTTAGAGAAGGAGACTGGGCCCTGTTGTTTGACTCAAAATACCAACACTTCAAAGGGAAACTAAGGACAAGATGGTTAGGACCTTACCAAATTGAAAATATATATGATAATGGATCTGTGAGATTGTTTCCAATTGATGGTGACAGAAGAACTTTGTTAGTGAACAACCATAGGATAAAGAAACCTTCACTAAGGACATGCAGTTGTGTGAGGAATTCGATTCAGTGGAAGACTCAAATCTTCCAGCCATGAGTAGTTTGTTAGGAATATGCAAATAAAGGAAGAAGACCATAATTATGTTATAGTCTTCTTCCCCTAATATCTAAAAAACAAAAATATATTTTCTTTTATGCATGCAAATAAAGGTTAGAAGTGTAAATTATCAAAATGTATATTAACCATAATTTCTTTTCAAACGTAGGAGGTGGAGCACCAATGGTCAAAAGGACGTTGAGCTAGTAAGGTGATGTGTATTTACTTTTTTTCCAAAGGTCTTAACTATATTTGAACTTCCCAATGCACTTGATTAAAAAAATCTAAAGGAGTAATTAGAGAGATAAGAGGTAATGATGAATGAATAAAGGCATGATGTCACTCTTTTTGAAGGATGACATATGGCATGAGTGACAAGGATAGAAGTGTGGGAACCATGTGAATGAATTAAAATCTCGCCACCTTCAACAATCACATTAGTCATCTCCGTCGTTATTCTATGCCACCATGATGCTATTATAAATTCATGGGTAGTTCAAATTCAAGCTACTGACATTGCAAAAAACTACTCTACCTCTTCCAAGAAACCATCGCCATTGTTATGAAAATCTACCTCCTCACTACCTTTTCCATTCCTATTGTAAACTAGCCTATTCGATGGGGAAGAAGAAGAAGTCAAAGCCAGAATATGTGGAACCACTACTGAGGAATGTCGTCATCTCTCAGGTCTTTCACAATGTAGGTTGGTTGAATTTCATTTGAAAATTTGAAGGGTTTGATGAATATTTTATTGAAGAGTTTTTGTCAAATTTTGAAGCAACTTGTTCTAGAGTAGGAGGGAAAAGGATTGAGATAGATAGCCAAATTGTTAGCACAATCTCTGGTCTTCCATATTTTGGACTTAAGGTTATCACTAACTCCCCCTCAAATATTTGATAGCCCTTTTTCATGAGGAGGGGGAACCTCTTCCTAAGATAATAGTTAATCCCCAGGGGATCCAGAAGGGTATTAAAAGAGAAATCTTGCTAGGACATTGGAAGGAGGTAGCTTCTTGGGTAAATAGGTATTTCATCTGTGATGGACAACAATCAATATTAGGAGGAGATACCTTGAAAATTTTGACCCATTTGAAGAAAGGAAAGGAAAACCCTACGCTCAAATTCAATCTCCTAAATACCTAGAAAATTTTGTCATAAAAGTGGGGCAGAAGTATAAAAAATAAGGGGGCGACACTGTAATTAAGCACCAAGTGCTTATTCAATTGATTTGCGCACACCAGGCCTTGATGACATCCAAGAGGAAAGCAAAAAGATGATTATAGGAGAAAGTTCCAAGAAGAAGAGGATCAAGGGGACTCCTATGCCAATTTCTGCTAAACCAACCCACAACTCTAAACCTAACATTCAATCCACTCCTCAATCTGCCCCTGTGTTCATCAAATATTCTTCGATGAAGCCGAACAACCCCGTGAGCCTATAAATTTGAGGAAAAATGATATCATGACAACCCTTCCTAAAGAATAGAGCCATGTTGCTTTGAGGCACTAGAAACTCATTTGGAAGCTCCAGAAAATATGCCTACAACTCTAGAAATCCAGACGGTAGCTACGGAAACTACTACACAAGGAATTGGATGTGAGGAATCACAAAGAGATGCTCTTCTTCACAATGATGAGGTTTTGAGGAAACACCAAGAGGAAATTGCTTCTCTAAAAGAAAAACTGAGAGGTATGGAAGTAACTCATTTGTCTCTTCAAAATGAGTTTGTGCAAAAGAATATAGAAAAATATAGAGAAATAGATGTTTTGAGAATGGAAGTTACTAGTTTAAAGAGACAAAAAGATATTGGTTTGAAATCATGGGATGATTTATCATCTCATTGGACTCAACTCTCTCTTAAAAACAAAGAGCTGGTAGAAGAAAATAAAAACTCAAGGAAGAGGCTAAATCCAGCTCTAATGCAAAGATAAAATTGGAAACAATTGTTGAGTCTGTTTGTCCTTTAGCTTGTAAAATCTTAGCTTTCTAAAACCATCTTCAATGTATAGTCTATTTCTTTAAGAGAAATTTTATTCATGGTAGTTGCATATAATTTGTTGTGGAGAGCCTCATGAGGCTCCTGATGGAAAAACCTTTTTACAGATTTATCAGAGTTGTACTCGAGGTACAAAACTTATTGTGTGAATTCTATCTCCATAACATCTTGGTTCCAAATGTTCCTGATTTTTTCATAAATGTCATGAAGGAGAATTTCAGTTAAAATCTTTTCAGTCATTGATAAGAAATCAAATTGTGTGGGAAGAGAAAACTGATATCTTTACACAACAGGCAAAAACTATTGGTTTTTACATTCAACCCCAACATCATAATGATGTTTCAATGAAGAAATATTTTAGGTCTTTGTATTACCAACCCGAATTGGTAAACACACCTCTGAGATCTTGGAAAAATGTGTCCAAGAATTTGAAGCTTACTATCAGAAAAACTTTGGTCGGTATGATAGCCTGTGACAAAAGATGGGACACCTTGAATCTGCCACTGAAGAGAAGAGAAGTGATTTCTCCTCAGAATATCAGTTGGAGCATGAGAAGGGGAGATGCACTTGTGGAAATTATTTGATAGTTAGCACAAAATAGAATAATGAGTATAATGATGAATGGGTTGGGATGCAAGTTAGGCCTCCTATGGTTCTCATCCCAATGACTACTTGGAAAAATAGTGCTCCTCAATCAAATGAAAGCTTTAAGGCATGGGTAGGAATTATGTTTGAAAACCAAGGGTGTAAGGGCACCAAGAAACAATATGCAGATCAATTTGAAGAGTATGACATGGCAAAGCATCTTGAGCAAATATCAAGTCAAAGATAGTTTGCAAGAGGACTTGCAAAAGGTAAATTTCAAAGATATGATGATTTCATAAACCGAATCATCATAGCATCTATATAACTATAGAATTTACTCCAAAAAACACTAATCAAATCATTTGAATGCTCTAAATAGTTATATCTAAAGTAGAAAGTAATGCATTTCCCTTATTCTATCTTAAGCGAACTAATAATGAATTGTAAAATGGTGGAATGCATGTTACATATTGTGTGAGTTGGGTAAATTTCATTAGGAAGGTGTTAGGAGAAGGAAAATGGGAGACATGAGGGAGGCATAAGAGTTATGTGATGTAGGAGGGATTTTTGGGAAGAGTGTTCAATCTTGTGGAGGGATAAGGGAAAATTCTTAATTATTTTTATGTAAAATGTACTTGAGGGAGACATAAGAGTGAGGGAAGCATAAGATATTTTGGCTTGATGTAGAGATGGAGGCTTCAATATGAACAATCAACCCACTTGGGAATTAAAATGGGGTTGCCAATGTTTCCTTTTTCTTGTGGCTCTATAATAAGGCCTTTGTGTATTATATGAATTTGTAAGTTACATGTGTTCTCAGTATTGCATGTTTTTTAATGTAATATTGCCTCTTGTGAAGCCCTTGTTGTTGAAATGGTTGTGAACCTTCTTTGTTATTGTTTGATTGATATCGAGGATCAATGGAGAAGAATGGCTTCAGTTTTCCATTGAGATTTGGATAGGAGTAGAGCATTTCCTAGGTCTCTATCCTTGTTCATGTGTAGTTGTCAAGAAGAATGAATTGTTGTTGAAGATTTTCAAGTTTTGTGCGAGCACTTGACATGTTGTCTCCACCACTTTTGGTGGAGGGTTTATATGTCTTGTATTTTAATTATTTGTGTTTAATTTGAAATTCTTTTAAAACTATTTTTAACTAAGAACAAAGTTGAAGAATTGTACTGCTTGTGATTATTTTAAAGATGTCCTTATCTTGAAATAAATTTGCAATCGATTATACTATCTTGACACTTAGATAAATCGTTACATTTTATGTCCATTGAAATGTCTGTATTCCTTGAATTATTGTGAAACTCGCACTTTCTTGTAAATTGGAAATTAATGGAAATCCATTATGTAAATGTGTTTGTAAAGCATGTAAAGAAATATGATAGAGATCTACAAGTATTTATAATGTTACAAATGTAAATAATGAAAAACCTTGTATTGCATGAAAGTAATGAATTCATGTCTTCACTTCCTTAAGGGTTTTCATTATAATGTTCCTTGTATCATTGTACTCTTCTCTAAAAAGAAATAGAATGTACTCTTACAATATTTTATACTTGGAATTGAATCTCGAGATCTATCTTACTCTATAGATGGGAAAATGACTCTGTATTTACTTTCTATAAAGTGAAGTTTCCTCGCATCTTGATATAAACTTCATAATAGAGGTATTTTAAATTGTAAACACTTGCTTCAATTTATATCGGACTTATAGATGATCCTTGTGTATCTACAACTAAGAATATGTATGCTAAGGTTTTTCTATACTTAAGTGTATATACACTTTACTCTAAAAATGGGTTGTTTTACAATAACCAAAATCATGAGCATAACTCGGTGTCTACAGGATTAGCCTAACTGCACCGGTTAGCCAACCAAATTCGCTACCTTGTAATCCATACAATTTCCTATAATGGCAAAATTTTAGCTTGTAAGACACCATTTACAAACCTTAAACTTTGAAAATATGATAATGGAAATACAGAGACCTAGCAAAAGAAATATATCTAATGATACATACATACATTTTTCTATATATCCATCTATATACCTCTGTAGGTAAGTTAATATATTATAACTGGAAATGAAAATGTGAAATCTCATATTTGAATTTATCACGATCCTTGTGAGATGATAAATAAATAAACAAAACACAAGGGGATGGTTAAATTCATAGAACTAGAAGGCCTAAGCGAGGCATCTTAGCAATAACCTAGAAGAAATAATCAAATAAACCCTAGAGAAAAAAAAATCTTAAATAATGTTGGATCGAAGGAGAAACCCTTCCATTTTGGATTTTTGATATCCTCTCCCACATAGTTAAAACCCGACCTCTTGTCTCCATTTATTGCACCTTTCGACAATCTTTCATGTGCAAATGGAGGCACTTAGGTAGAATATTGAATTTTATAGGTGCTAAATAAATTTTAGGGTTTTGGTGAGACCAAAAATGCAATGGACATGATTGAATCAATCCTACGGATGTGATTAAATACTCTTCCCCTAATACATGTACATGTGAACTTCATAAAATGTTAGTTTATATTAATAAATGGGAACTTATGGATGTTCACAAATGTTGGCACTTTGTAATTTTAGGATTTTTTTATTGATAATATTTGGAAAGGATCTAAGGACCAATACAACATAAGATATTACATTGAAGGCTCACAATGAACAAAATAATAGACAAACCAAAGAGCCAAATAGTATTGGATCAAAAACCAACCAAAAGATGAAACAAAACCACCAAACAAGAACAAAACTCAACCCCTAGCAGAGGATTGAGATCTTAAGGTCATATGTAAAAACAAAGTTTAATACAAATAATATATTTTTAGGAATTTTATTTATTAAAGGTTTTAATTAATGGATGTGCATGAGTGTAGTGTTTTTTTTTGGAATTAGGGTAAATGATGGGTTGAAATGATCTGAAAAGATCAATTTCTTTTAACGATCTTCAGACCCTATAGGCATTAAATTATTTTCCAAAATCACCCCACTAAAATCAACTTAAATCTATGCAAGAATTCAATGAAAGCTAAAATATATTATCAACTTCAAATGACTGTAATAAATAATACAATCTATGCATGATAATACTGAATACATAAGAACAAGAATATTTATACCAAGAAGCTACCCTGGTAGATTCAATCATGTATTCTATCCATGAATACCTCTACGCCTCCATCACGGTGCTAAGTATTCTCCTTTAGGTACAATGCTTTACGGCTCCTAATCAGTCTTCCAGACATGACGTACTTTGAAGTTATGGCTTAATAAACCTGAAGAACAAGGACCTCCTCCACGACCACCAAGTGATAATCCTAGGCTTATCCAATAGATCCAATCTTTTCTTTGCAATATCCTATGACACTAAAGTACAGTGGTCCTAATATGCAATGTGGCTTGAAGGGCCTATTGGGTAGTTTTTATAATAACTCTCAATTACAATTTTTTCTATAAAAAGAATTGGTCTTATCTTTGTCTTATTGATAAAAAATAATATCGGTCCTTGATGAAGATGATGCCTATAGGATATAGGTATTATCTCTCCATAATACCTATTTTAAAATAGGTCTTCAGTCTCCATATCGCCTCCACAATCGCCTTCGAACTGCATGTTGTCCTTCTCACCGAGGCATGGAACATTGCTTCCAGAGAGAATTCGGAGCTTCAAAATATTATTTCACCTATTAAAATAATAGGGCTTAATAATAATAATAATGCCTATATATATTATAGGACTTATATATTACATGCCTATAATAATAGGCCTTAGCTCTCAGTAACATATACCTATATTAAAATATAGGTATTTCAAAATAATAATGCCTATTTTAATATATAGGTCTTATATACAATAATTTTCCTAAAATATTTTAGGTCTTAACATGTTTCTAACTCCTCCCTTCATTCTTCCCCTCCTTGGGCTGCTTGGGAGAAATCCTTTTAACTCATCATGAGCTTGTAATGAATTAGGTATCATTGAAAAGTTGATGAATTATGAGTGGTACAAAGATGTGATTTTTATCTCGGACATTTATACTACCCCGATTATTTAAGTAAGAACCAAAAAAGAGATCTTAAGTTGGCTGCCTAGAAATATGTCATTACTGATTTTGGGTTGGCTTGGAAGAACCCTAAGGGAGTTATCTTAAGGTGCATTACTAAAGATGAAGCTCCCGGGATAATTGCCGATCTCCATGGAGGAGTTTGTGGGGGCATTTTGCTGCAAGAGTCACAACACACAAGATCATGAGGGCTGGTTACTGGTGGCTAAATATCTTCAAGGATACAACCTTGTTGGTTAAAAGTGAGAGTTTTCAGCATTTTTCCGGAAGACCAAAGCTTCTGTGCTCCTCGCCTTTATAGCTCGTATCAATTGAAGCCTCATTCAAGCAATGGGGAATGGATTTGATTGGTGATATTTCAAACCCTTCCAGTGTTGGCCATTAGTGGATTCTTTTAGCCATTTATTACTTTAATAAGTGGGTGGAGGTAATCCCCACCAAGAGAGAAAAATACCAAATTCTCATGGACATCATACCGAACGATATCATCTATAGGTTTGGAGTACTAGTGAAAATTGTTGCTGATAATGCCATGAACTTCGAGAGCTAAACCTTTAGTGGAAATGTGTAAAAGTATGTGATCAAATTGACATATGCTTCTAATTACAATCCCAAAGGAAATGGACAAGTTGATTCCAAAAGAATAAAAACTTGTGAAGATTATTAAAATAACCTTAGAGCTTAACCAAAGAAAATGGGGTGAATAGGTTGATGTTTTATGTTTGGGCTGATCGAATTACCATCGTTAAAAGATCCACCGGAAAGAGTCCATTCAAGTTGGTGTATGGAACTCGTGCCTTGTTTCCCCTACATATGCAACTATCCTCATATCAGTTCATTCAATAACTAGAATATCAAGAAGTTAGTCCATATGATGCTCGCATTAACGAAATTGTTGAACTTGATGAAGAAAGGAGGGCATCCCACCAAAGGCATGTAAAGTTCAGAGAAAAGATGAACAAGTTATTTGACAAGAAGGTCACTCCAAGAGATTTCAATGTTGGAGATCTCCTGCTGCTATGGGATAACAAGCATGAGGATAAGGGAAAGCATGATAAATTTGTCGCATTATGGATGGGCCCTTACTCCACTGATATTAGAATTAGTGAACATACTTTCTTCTTAAAGGACTTGGATGGGGAATTGCTCAATTTCCTATTAATGGAAGGAATTCAAGCATTTTTGGATTGATTCCTAGAATCAAGTTGAACATCATTTGTACAGTGTATAGTTTGTTGGTAATTTGTTGGTTGTTTCCTATCTTTGTGTTTTTACTCATTCTCGGTCCTTGGTGACCTATTTTTGCTGGTTTCTCTTTTTGTTTTGGGGAGATCACTATGTTTCTCTAATCATGCAAGTGACTCCTTTACCCAATGGATATTTTTTCACTTGGTCTACCTTCATTCTTGTGGCACTCATAGGGAGTGCCCACCCCGAGTTGCATCCGATGTTGGTGATCGATTAGTCTCACCCAATTTGCTAATGAAATCTCTTAGTTTATGGCCTCTGTCACAATTTCATCTCCCCGTGTTGTGCTTGAAAATAATTTGTCTTTTCATTTTTTTGCCATAATCAATCCTTTCCTGGGCTGAGGATCACATATGGATCCATAGTTTATTCCTTGTTTCTCTTTTCATCTGAAAAAGTCTATATATTGGGTGTAAAAATTGGGGTTCTCTCATTTTTTACATTTTTCCATAGTTGGGAATTGCTTTCCCTATCATTTTTGTCCCAAATATTTGAAGAAAATGAATGGATGTAGCTCAGGGAATATGTTTGAACCTTGTAACATTTGTAAATTCTCTCTCGTCCTTGGAGATAATTCCATCTCCGAGATCAAATGGTCATTTTTTTGCATTTTACGGTTTGATGAGTGTTCTTCCTAGCCAAATTTATGATTTTTCCATAGAATTTCCCAGAGTGACACGTGGAAGACTCCACCACTTTTCACAGACTTAGAATTTTTTTATGTAGCCAATATAGTTTTTGGTGGGACAGGGGACATGTGGAGGGATCTGCATGTGTTTGGGACCAGCCCTTGAGTTTTGTTTATGAGAAGCACAAGGAGGAAAATTGGAAGATTCCTCTCACTTTGCCTTTTGCTTGGAATTTTCAATGGTTAAAGGGAATTACCTTAGACCTGGACATATAGCATCTTCTGCTGAGCTTTCAACTTTTAAAACAAATTCTACCAAGCTAGGACATGTGGTGAGCCTGCGCTCATTTATGGTTTCTACGTTTGTGGACCATCTCGGATGCGCCATTGAGACGCGTGGCAGTTTAAAAAGTCAGAAAAGTAGGGAAGCAGACCATTGGAGGTAAATTGGGTTTTTTGCCTCTTGTTATCAAAAGGGTAGTCAACATTGGCATTGAAAAGTCGAAAAGGAGGAGGGAAGCGGTCCATCGAGGCAACTTGGATTTTTTTGCCTCTTGTCATAAAGAGGATTAAGATCATCAAAATGGCCCACAAGCCCGATAAAAGATAAGTCAAAATTTGATTTGAAGGTCAATGATGAAGGTGCGGACTTCTAGGGGAAATTTGAAAAAAATTCCTTTCATGAAAAAAGGGGGTTAAAGTATAAAAAAATCACCTTTCCACGAGGACCCACATTGGGCCATGTGTCGACAATTTCTTAAAGGTGGGGGCGAGCAAAATGAGAAATTTTTATAATTTTTCAAAAAAATTTAAAAAGCAAAAGTAAACCCTGTGCTCATTTTAAAATTGGATCTTCCACATGGATAGTCCAAACAGAAAATAGAGATTAAATGGTAGTTGTGCATCTCGTATCGATTTTTCCACCATTTTTACTCAAAAGATCCTAGAGATGTGAGTCTTCATAATTTCTTGATGTCTCCTACACGCCAAACAAAGAGGAGAATAAATTTGATATCTGGGTTTGGTGGGGAAGATCTAAAGACATCTTTCTCCATTAAAATGTGATCCGACTATCGTGGGATGATCTGATCTTTCAATTTTTCCCTCCTTAGCATGCAAAGAACCAAATTTGATAGAGTAGGGGCAGAAGTAGTTGGCACAGGAGACAAAGAGTAATCTACTAGATGAAATATTTTAATGCTGAGATATTTGAAGAGATCTCCACCCCTAAGCACTTGACACCTTTTTCACAAATGTAATTATGGGAATCATGATTGAGATCACAACAAGCACTGGTACATTAAATGTTTTTTTTTTTGGGGAAAACTCTTTGTAAAATGACATAAATTGCATGAATTTGTCATGCAAAGGGTTGGAGTGTTAGAGGTTAGAGAAAAATGCCAAGACAAAAATTGATAGAGCCAAAAAATATGAGAAGCCCTCTGAGGAACCTATTTATTTATTTTATGTTAAATTTGATCATGTCAAGGTGGTTGCAAGTATATGGACATTAAAAGCTCTGAGATTGTTCCAGAAACTCTCCACTTGCTGATAAATTTAATCAAATTTGAGTAAATATGTGTTGAATTTGAGTAAAATCATGTCTGCTTTTTATCTTAGAATGTCTCATGCGAATAGTTTTTCTTGTTCCTATTGCAATCTTGTATCAAAATCCATCTCAATCACAAAAATCTCAATCCTTGTGATAGTTTAGTGGCATTTGTAATTTAATTTTTCAAAAGAGCTTTCATCTAGGAATGAAATAAACGATTTAAAATCACATATCTTTCATATGTTGATAGATATTGTTTGTAAGCCTCTGGGTGTACCTCGGGCATGATTTGATCTTAGATTTTGATTTTTTATTGGGTCTTCTAACTCGAGCCTTCATGCTAGAATCTCATATATTGTGTGAAAAAGTGCAAATTTGGGCCTCCATTGATGTACACCTTTTGGTCAAGGAACATTTTAGTTTGTCTTGAAGAATTATTTTTATTTAGCTCTCCATTTTATAAAATATCTCAAATATCCGGTGAATGAAGTCCAATCAGCCTCACCTCTCACCAAAAAATTCATTTAAAGCAACCAATCCTACCCATATTACCCCTTCTTGTCCCGTGTGTGTACAAATGCATCATTTATGTTACTAAAACATGCGAAACAATCGGATTCCAAATATCTTTAGTAACCCTTACCTTACATTGAAAATATCTCCAAAATCTGAAGTGACAACTCATGAGAGTCGAATTTGTGTGTTGATCATATTTTCCCAAGGACTTCTCTATAAAATTTGTGCAAAAGAAGGATTTACCAACACTCTTCAATAACAGAGGTTACAAAATAGGTTCTTTTACCTTGGTTGAAAGGAACAACCTAAAATAGTTAGGATAAGATCACATCCTTTTAAGGTGTTATCCATTTCTACACATCCGAGTGACAAAGGGCTTGTTAGATCCCATCCCCGGATACAAAACGACATACTATGATCTATTTTTCTTTAAGCTTCTTGTAAAACCCGTGATGTTGCTCAACTTATGAAGGAGAATCAATTTGGATACCAACAGTAGTTTGATATATGTTTATTTGAACTATTTCACTTTTATACTAACACTTTATACTCTGGATGTTATGAGAAAAATTATAATCTCATGGATGTAGATTATAATTATTTGATATGTTGATAGATGATGGAATTACTTAATTTTGGATGACGATTATTTATTTCTAAGGAGATGTATTATTTCTTAATGTTGTTGATGCTTCCGTAAGGCTAGAGAGGTATTCTTTTTATGTCACAAATATATTTTATCACATACATTGAAAAGGGATACGGGACAAACCACAAAAGGATGTCGTGTTGTGCAACATGGAAAAATTTGACAACTGTTTCTTGTTTATGTGGTGATTTGGCATGCCTAGTAAGGAGGTTTCCCATGGGGGTGACCTCAAATGTGTGGCCATGGGGTTAAATGTTTCCCTTTTATTTTATTTTTTTGTACTTTATTTTTGTTATATGTATTTAATTATTGGTAATTGTAGTCACTTTATTAGTAGTTATTAATGCATCTTAATTAGCTAATCCAACTTAATTGTTAACTCAAATATGGATCTTACAATTGGATAATTATGAGGGTAGATGGTCCTTGAAATTTTGTCGATGTAAGTTGGATTTGTGTTTGTTTTTGAGTTGTTTACGCTTCTTCAACTTCAAAATTGGTATTTTTACTTGGGAGGCTTTTTTGAGGCTTGTGGGACAAGTTAAGATTGTCACGTGCCTCTTAAATTCATCAAAACAAACATACCTATGGTATGGGAATTTAATTTGAGACTTATTTATGTATTTTGGTGTGTAAAAAGTTAAAATAATTGCACTTTCCTGGTGACCACAAATAATTTGTCCTTGGTAGGATTGGTGTTCAAGCTTCAAAGTGTCATATAGGCTTGTCATAATTCTTACATGTCCATTTATTGTCTTGGGCATGGTGTTTGACTTGAGGGTTGGAATGGAGGAATGATGAAGTGGAATCCTACATAGAGCCACCTCATCATCTTCACATATCATTTCTATTTATTAATGGAATTTGATGGATTTGGGGTTACTTTTTCATTTTGTTTCTTTTGAAATTTTGGAATGGGGAGCTTGCTGGAGTTGCTTTTGGAGTGGGCTTGTCTTGAAGGTGTCAAAAATATTGTGGAGTGAAGAATCTTGGAATATTTATTTTGAGGTAGGATGTCCACATTTTTTGTTTTCTTATTTATCTTTGTAGATATGCAAATTGTGCTTGTTAAGTATTGTATGAGTGTTGTGAATGTGTTTTTTTGTGGTTGGGTAGTTTTAATTAATAAGGGAGTGGAGATGGAAGTATTTGGGACCATTGAGGAGGGAAAAGGTAGTTGTGAGGCATGAATTTTGGAGGGATTGTGATTGGGAGTTTCACCTATGGGGAGTGAAAATGAAAACAGGGACCTATTTTTGCATACTTGTAAGAAGAGTGATAAAGATATTTTCTTGTTTGTATTATGCACATGGAGGCTATGGGTGAATATACTACTTCACTTGGGAGGAAAATAGATGTGGTTCACATATTCCTTGCACCATATGGTTTGATATAAAACCTATGTGTTGTTTGAGAAAGTTGTAAGTTTTGTTGAGTATGTCCATTTAGATGTGATGAATGTTTTGGATTGCATGATTTTTTTGTGGAAGCCATGCTTGTAAAAAATTGTCAAACATTGCTCAAGATCACTCATTGTTCTTTGGTTGGGGCTTCTGGACCAATAAGGGGATGTCTTCTCCTCTTATTGGATGAAAGGTTGATCGGTGAGCATCGCTTATTCCCTCTTCCTTTGTATTGTGATCCTAACTTTTGAAAGATAGAAGAATATAAGATTGAAACTAAAATTTTGGAGAAGACATGAAATGAATACTTGTGTTTTAGCCTTGTTGGAAATCTCTATGTTATATTGATGATATTATTATTCCCACTTTGAGTGGAAGTTTGTAAAATTTGTATGATTGAATGAAAGTTGTAATATTTCATTTATTCCAAGTTGAAATGATTTAGCGAATGTAGAATGATCTCTTGGTTGCTTAGATTGTTGTAAAGGATTATTCTTAGTGAAAGAAAAGGATTTGAAGTCTTTGCATTCTAAAAAAATGATATGGAAAATTGGTAGTTTCCATATTTGTATTGTAATGGTATTGTGAAAGGAAAGCATAAGTGTATAGTTTCTTGAAATGAAACTCTCCCAAATTTGTATGCACTTAAAGTTACAATATATATGCATGTATATTTGGAAAAGAAAAAGGATGTATTGAAACAAAATGTGTTGAATTCTTGTTGTTTTTTGTTGGCAACATTGACCATATGAAAGAGAATGAATAGTAGTAATGTTATATTCAATTTTACATTTTATTGCAAAGGAAGAAATAGAGATTGAGTTGATGTTTTGTATGTGGAATTAGTAAAATAGATATACTATCACTTTACCAACAAATGAATGGAATCCACCCTCACTAAAATAATATTGCATAAAAATCAACTTAGGAAGAAAAACTATGAAAATAATGTATTGTTGAAGGTTCTATTTTCGAGGAATAAAATTGTTGCCCATTATAGAGCGGTGGTTGATGAACCGCCCCTAGGTAGGGAAGCATCACAGGGCCACCACCTACGTAGGGTGGCATTTTTGTCACTTTTTATGGAAAAATAAAATTTTGTTCATGGAAAGCCAAGTTTTAAAATTAAGTAACATCTAAGCTTAAAACCATAACAAGGAATCTTCTAAAGAACTAGAATCAATTAAATTTAAATTTTCAAGCCTTATAATCCCTTTTTGGACACTAAAATGTGTAAAACTCTTGGATTTAAAAGAAATTGGGTTTTCCCAATAGTTGAACTCGAAAACAAGAAAATTATTTTACTAAATAACAAAATAGATCCATGATGGGATCTCTACTTTCAATAATGGGCAACATTATAATGGAAAATGTTTACAACTAATATAAAGAGAATGTTTTCAATGGTTTTTCTTTCCCTCATGGTTACTCCTCCTCCTCATCTTTGAAAACCTTCAAAGAATAAAATAGCAAATGAGGTTGTTTGGGGGAAATAGGAGTTAAAAAGAGAATCATAAGGAAATTTAGGGCAACCTAAATCTACGGGCTAGGATAGATTCAATCCTATGGCTTAAATCAAACCTTACCTCACTTAAGTGGGAATGCATTTTTGGGAATGTAATTATTTAAATAAATGAAAGAACATGGCTAATGGGGTGAATGGGGCCACTTAGTGGCTAGTTAAAACAAATAAACCTTGAGTTAGAAAATAAGGTAACCTAGGTGTTGATAACTAATTTAACTAGTGGAGCTTAGTATATGCCTCAAACTAGTTACATAGCTTAGGAATTAAAATTATAATATTAAATTATTTATTTAATTTCGTTGTTCACAAGCTTGTGTAGAAATTCCGTAACTAAGAAATTTACTAATTGCGAAAATGCCTAACCTTGCAAAACACAAATAAAAGTAAAAATTTACACCATAAAATTAACTATTAATTTATTAGGTCTCTTTATTTTGAGAGTTGAAAATTTTTGGTGTTACATTGATGATCTAGTTATGTTATTTGATGATGTGTATTTTTGTTTTATTGTTTCGATGTTATTGACATGACCATGAGGCCGAGAGGTATTGTTTTAATTTTAGATGGAAATTGTAACACAACTATCAAAAGGGGATAGTAGACCAACAATGAAGGAATTTTTGGTATTGGCAACATGTCACCTTGGGAAATTATGTTTTATGTATATTGTTATGTTATTGATAAATTGTTAGGAGGTCCCCATTGGGGGGTGGCCTCAAATGTAACCTTGGGTAAATGTGTTTTTTTCCCTTTTTTATTTTCTATTATTTTGTGAGTAAGTGATTTATGGTAGTAATGTGATTCATTTTATTGTGTTAGCTAAAAGTTCCCTTATTTAAGTTGATTAATCTTCCTCGTTAAAGTAATTTGGGATGTGACTAGGGATGTATAATTTTTCTAGATTGTCCTTGATTTTATAATGAATTTGAAAAGGATTTTATTGGTTTTAGTGTTGAGTACTCAAATTTGCATGTCAAACTAAGATTCTATATTAAAAGCTATTTTTGCAGGCTTGTGGGACAAGTTAAGTTTGTCCCACACGCCTTAAATTAACCTACCAACTATACCTATGGGGTAAGAGGTCAAAATTAGGCCCGATTATATGTTCTAGAAGCTAAAAAGGTGAAATTATTGCACCTTGTTACATGAGAGTTTAATTTTTCCTTTGGTGTATAGTTTTTGGTTTGTGTATGTAAGGATAACTTACTACGTTCTCACCCACCAATTTATGAAATTTAGTTAGGTGTTTGACCATGTGATGTGGAGTTGACGAGAAGTGATGTGACATCCTATATGGAGCCAACTCACCCTCCTCTTCTCTTTTTCTATTTATTCAAGTTTTTTGGATGGTTTTGGGTTAGATGTTTTATTTTCCCTATTGCATTTTTTTTTAGGAGCTTACTTTTGCAGCTTCTTGTTAGATGTTCTTGATTTGGACTTGCAAAGGCTTGGAGATTATGCTTGTGGATTGAATAATCTTGCAATGGTGAGGTAAGGACTTCACCCATATACTTTTATTTCTATTTGTTGTACAAATGGCTATAAATGAATCAATGTTGTGTCTTTTGGTTTTGGGGATAGTGATGCGGGAGCATAACTTGCAGAGACCATAACTTTTGATCCAACTGTTGGATTGTCTTGAAATTTTACAGAGTGGTAGATATACATAAGTAAAATTATATAGTACATATTTTATACAATATTATGGCCATTCCGGCACATTTTTTAGGCCTAGATTGCTTCATCTAGTGGCCTAAAAATGGCTCCAAACATTTTTTCTCTTTTGACTAGGTCTTAGAACTTTAATAACTTTTATGTTGCTTGTTAGAATAAGTCAAAATTTTACACGAACCTTAATTTATGAAGACATATTTGGCATGTGCATATTTTGGGTTCCATCGAGTTGTTTTTCTAATTGGTAATTTTTGGCATTTTAGGGTTTTTGGCAATTTTAGGGTTTTAGAGTAGATGTGAAATAAAAGGTGGATTGTAATGATGTAAAATATTAGTGTGGATTAAAAAATGAGAAGAAATGTATTTTTAAACTCTTGGTTTTTATTTACAAAGATGTGTATGTGTGTTTTAGATGTATTTCAACCTCTTTCATTGGATTCACATCAATTGGTATCAAAGTTGGATTTTTATCTTACAAATATAGTTAAGGTAACATATTACATTTTTGTTAGTAATTTTTTACTCTATTTAATATAATCATGGCTAGACATGGGATAGGATGTTATGCCTATATTAATAGGCACATGCATGACCTATAGAGACAAGTTGGCTTTGAGCTCACAGTGAAGTTACCCACCTTAGAAGGAGACGTGCAAATGGTGATGCATACCCAGGATAGTGCTATTTAAGAAGTAACTCTATTAATGAATGAAGGAGGAGATGAAGAATAAAATTAGAGAGATGAATAAACTTTGATTGAGATACCATTTGAGGATATATTGATCTAGGCTTTAGAGGGTAATATTGACAACATGAAGATTAATGTTCCCGATTATGGTGGAGGTTACAACAAAAGGAGTGTATTGACTAGTTGAATCGCATGGAAAAATTATTTGAGTGGAAAACCCTTTTAGAGGAGAATAAGGTTAAGTTTATGTGAAATAATTTGGTCGACATGCATTGATCTGTTGGATCACCTACAAAATGAAATACAAAGGAATGGATAGAGCAAGATCCAAAACTAGAATAAATGGTAAGGAAGATGAAAGAAAACTTTCCTCCTGTAGATTATACTGGACACTCTTTCGAAGGTTCCAACACCTAAGACAAAAGCATCTCAACATTGAGGAGTATACCAATGAATTTTACAAGTTATCAATCATGGTAAAATAGAAAGAGTCTCAAGAATAGAAGGCTATATGATATATATAAATGGGTTGAGTTACACGATACAAGATGAGATGAGTATGCTCTAGATCCATATCCTAGATGATTCTTATCAACTCGCATTAAAGGCATGAAAATAGAACAAGAGGAATAATTTTAGAAGAGGTTTGAAAAGAGGTCCATCATCATTTCCAATAAGAGGAAGGGGTATATTTAAATCTACAAAAGGTGAATCCTCTAATGAAGATTCTGGTCAAAGTCGTCATAACTACCAAAGACATAGGGGGTTTAGAGCGGAAGATGTTATAATGGAGGACATGGCTGGAATATCCCCTAGAGGCAATATACATGTTACGATGTGGTAAAGAGGGTCACATAGCCTTTGAGTTTCCACACTATCCTACACAAGATAAATGGCATGGAGAAAAACCATGAGTAAATCTGGTTGAAGTTTAAGAGGAAGAATAAATGGAGGTTTCTATAAACTTGGGTGAGACCCTCATGGTAAGGAGGATGATGATTTTACCAAGAAAGGAGAAATAATAGGATGTTGCATGGTTTTGATTTGTGGTTATGAAAAAAATATATTTTTAACAAAATGCACCTTTGGAGAAAAGATATGTAAAATTATTATTAATGGTGGTAGTTGTGAAAATATGGTTTTGAGTTTGATGGTGGATAAAATCAATCTAAAATGTGAGAAGCACTGATATCCCTATCGTATATCATGTTTCAAGGAAGGGAATGAGGTAACCATAGACAAAAGATGCCTTATAAAGTTTTCAGTTTGGGATACCTACAAGGATGTGGTGTGGTGTGATGTTATGCTAATGGATGCATGGCATATATTATTGGGGACTCCTTGAAATATGATAGAAATGTTATACATGATGGAGGAAAAAATACATATACCTTTTGGAATGATGGTCTAAAGGTGGTCTTGTTACATACCCTTCAAGGAAGAAGAGAAGAGTGAGGGCTTATTGGTTATAATAGATTTTTTTACAAAATGGAAGAAATTGGCTTGAATTATGCAATGATATCAAAGGAGATGGAAATAGAGGACTTTAATATACTTGTTGCTACGGAAAAGGTACTAAAAGAATACAAATATTTCATACCAAATGAGCTAGCAAATGGGTTACCTCCGAACCGAGATATTCAACACCATATTTATTTGATCCCGGATCGACCCTGCCTAAACCAAGAAGCGTTTAAGATGATTTTGACACGGAATGAAGAGTTGAATAGACAAGTGGCAGATCTAATATAGAAATTGTTAGTGAGAGAAAGAATGATTCCATGTGCAACCCCAAAGCTATTGAATCCCAAAAAATATGGATACTTAAGAATGTGTGTAGAAATTAGAGACATAAATAAGATCACAATTATGTATCGATTCCCAATTCCAAGATTGGATGATATGATGGATGTGCTAAGCAGGAGTCTAATATTTTAGCAATATTGACCTATAGAGTGGTACTAGCAGATCCAGCTTTGTGAATGGGATGAATGGAAAACAAATTTCAAAACAAAAGAAGGGTTGTATGAGTGGATGATGATGCCCTTTGGGCTATCTAATCTAATGTACTCAAAGACATTTATGAGGATAATTAATAGATTACTCGAGAGTAGAATTATAAGTTTTTCATTGTCTATTTTGATGATATTTTTATATTCAGTAATGTAGTGAAAGAACACTTGTTACATTTGAAATTGTTGTTAGATTTATTATGTATAGGCAGTCCATATGCAAACCTAAAGAAATGTTGATTTATTCGAAGAGTATTCTTTTTTCGGGGTTTATCATATCGAGGATGGAGTGAGGATGGATGAGGAAAAAGTAAAGGCATTTTTTGAATGGCCTATTCAAGGAACGTGATGAGGTTCATAGTTTTCATGGATTGGAAAATTTTTACAGGAATTTCATCAAGAATTTTAGTGGCATTGTTGCACCGATAATAGAGTGTAAAAATGGAGGGAGTATGTATGTACTAAGGAAGAAACATATAGTTTTTAATTGTTGAAGAAGAAAGTGTAAGAAGCACAAGTTTTGGTATTGCGATTTTAGCAAGGTCTTTGAGGTCAAGTGGGATGCCTCATATGTTAGGATTGAGTTGTACTAAGTCAAGAAGGAAAACCTCGTAACATTATTTAGTCAAAATATAAATGAAGTCGGAGGACATATTCCACTTATAATTTGGAATTTTATGTCATTTTTTAGGAATTAAGACACTAAATACATGACTTGGTAGCAAAGGAATTTGTACTCTTCACCGACCATGAAGCATTGAGGTATGTAAACACACGTAAGAAACGAAATAGTAGGAATACAAAATGGGTTTAAGTTTTGCAAGAATATAATTTTTCTTAAAGTATAAGTTAGGTAAGCATAATCAATTTGTTCATTCCTTGAGTCGATGTGTAACACTTTTGACAACAATGGAAAATGAACTAGTAAGGTTTTAGGCACTTAAGGAATTGTATGAAGGTGACCCATATTTTGGTGATGTTGCAAGAAAACTTAAGGATCCTATAGTAGGTCAGTGGTTCTTCTAATTATTTGATGCAGGGATGATTATTTTTTCAAGGGGAAACACTTTTGTATTCCCGTTGGTTCAATGAGAGAATTGCATAGTGGGGGTTGGCTAGACATACCGTACTACTAAGACAATTTTTCTTGTTGTAGAAGAGAATTATTGGCCAAAGGTAAAGAGGGACATAAGTAGGATTGTCGCAAGATGTAGAGCATGCCAAATGGCTAAGGGCCATTTAAAAAATATTGGGTTGTATATGCCATTACCTATCCCTACAAGGCCATGGGTTGATTTGAACATGGATTTCATGTCAGGACTTCCTAAAACATAGTGAGGGAATGATTATATATTTTTTGTGGTTGATAGATTCTTTAAGATGGCACATTTCATTTCTTCTGTAAAAAATAATGATACTATTATCCCAAATTCACACCCCCAAAAAATTTGGTCAGAACGAGCCCCACACATAAAGAAAACATGAAGGGAAATGACGCAGACCCATGAGCTCATGTTCCAAAACTAGGTAAAGGGAAATAGAGGCCCGAGAGAGTCAAATTCAACCATGCACAAGAAGAAATAGAAGAAACAACTCTTTTGAGTGTTTCCATATCTTAAATCTATTTAAGGGGTAACAAAGACTCAAAAATGGAGTGGCAGAGGCTGAGAAAGAAGAAATGAACTTATGCAAGGAGAAATGACTCTCTCAAGCCATTTCATGTCTTAAATCTATTTTGCAAGCTTCAGGTAGACATAAAAATGGAATTACAGGGTCAGCAAGAAAGGAACAAAGGCAAAGAGGCTAGGGAGCAAGAAGGGAAAAGAACGACGAGGATTCAAATTTTTCAAGCTCAAAATAGTTTAGGGCAGCCTCAAAAACTCGGCTAAGTATAGAAGTGCAAGAGGAGAGTGCCAATTATCAGCCTAGCGTATTTCCAAGGGTTAGTCCAAAGGCGGAGACCCGAATCAATGTGAGATTGCCACGTAGCCCAGGGTCCAAAAAAATAAGAGCGTCTGTTCAAAATTCCACAAACCTACAGAGGCTGCCAAGTCGAATCGACGCTCCTCCGAAGGCCATTTTCTAAAAGTTATTTCCAAGTAAGCATGAGGCTTCCGTGTGTCCTAATCTAAAGCGGGCCATTGGGGGAAAATTTATTTTTTGCCTCTTTATCCGGAAAAGTGTAAAATTATCAAAATGGGTTGTGACTTCACCAAAAGAAAAAGTCAAAGATCTCAAACCGAGTCAAACCAAAGAAGGGAGTCGAAGGAAAAGGTGAAAATTTTCCTTTTGACAAAAAGGCACAAAGGGAAATATTGAAGCATAGCTCCCAGCCAATCAAAGGTTGCCACGTGTCCAAGCGAAGTAGTGGGGTTGCAGGATTTTCTTGATTTTACGATTCTTGCAAAAAAGGGGAAAAGTTAAGTTCTAAGCCCGCAAACCCAATTTCACCCTAATATGGCTTCCACGTGTCACATATCAAAGAGGGGGCCCATTTTTCAAACTGGTTTTCATGCCCATTTGAACGGACCCGATCCAAACTTCGAAGGGTCATATCTTTCGACTCGAGCTCGAAATATTACTAATGTTACACCGCTTGGAAGCATCTCAATGTCCTTTACGCCATGTAAAGATAAAAATCATTTTTGTATGCCTTGTTCGGTAAAAATTGAAGAAACATATTACAAACCATTAACGTAGAATCCAATCTATTCAACTACCAGATCTGATGTGATTCGATCTCATTGGGGAACCGTGCCACATATTATGGGCAGATTTGTAGAAGGCATTGATTTCCAGTGGTTGAGATTTCAAAAAGGGATTCAATGCGTATCTCAGAGTGGTTATAGCAGGATGCGATTCTTTCTTTCTTCTCTCTCCCATTCTTCTATATATTGTAACAGAGGGGCACAAAAAGGGGTTGTTTGTTTTCTTCTTTGCCTCCCCCTTTTTCTCTTCCCTAGGGTCAAAAAGGAGTTTGAACCTCCTCCCCTTCTCTATAAAATGGCATTTTTTTCCTCTTGTCCATAGATGATGCTCTATGCAAACTCTGAAGCAATAAAAATGTGTTTTGTGATGCATTTTTCCATCCTTGCTCATTTTTGGTTGTCTCTTCTTGCCTCTCTTCATTATAGGGTATCTGTGCATGTTTTGAATGTTCACTTGCAGATCTGGGAGATATGTTCATGGGGTTTTGGAACATTTTCTATGTAAATATGATCTATGGTATGTGATGCTACTGTCCATCCTTTCCATTTCTCACCTCTCTTTGTTCCATGGCAGTTTGGTAGATGATCAACATTTTCCTTCTCTAGTGTATCACCATTTTAGTGTAGGCTCTATTTTTCCTTCTTTTCATTCTCTCCTTGTCTCTATTGAAGTTAGATTAGGATTATATTTTCTTTCCCGCACCGGAATAGCTTGTGGCGGTAGATTTGGAAGAGGAACCAACCTTCTCTCTGGAGGGTTATTCCCATTTTACAAGTCCCATAGCTTGGGAATGATCCAATGTTATGCAATCACACCAAATGACCCTTCCTTAGAAAGCATATCCATGACTCATTTGGGGGTGTTGTGATTTCACAATAATAGTTTTGGCATGCCCGGTGGGATATTGGGGCTAGATATTTCATCTTCTCTTAGTGTCTCATGCAAAAAACAACAAATCATACACCACCATGCACCACTAACATTAATGGCATGCCCGATGGGACTAGAGGTCTTCAATTTATTTCATGAAGTTGATGTGTTCTTTGTGGGGTTCATCCTTTTGAGGCACATGCAAACACATCCGGAAACTCCATCTGGTCAAAACACCATTCTATGAGTTGCGGACCTTTTCCATCCATTTATAATCATTTTCATCCCTTTTCTTCTTCCATCTCTTTCATTTTCTCCCATTCCATGAGGTTGTGCAATCATGACTTCATTTCCTTCTTGGGACTCACACTTACAAAAAGATCAATCCACCTCCAATATGTTTTACAACTCCTTCAAATCAGCATTTTGAGCAAAGGAAAAATCAATATGTCTACCCCTATGAGCAGCAATGCCAAAATCAGTTTGGCTATGGAGATTTCCAAGAGCAAGGGTATGCAAACAATGAAGACAATCAAATACAAGATGCTGGTCTGCTGGAGAAGATCCAAAAAATGGAGGTTGGCATGGTTCAGTCAAGGGGCATAGCACAAATGAAGGCATTTCAGATTGGTTTTAGGGCACCTTGTCCATGGGAAGGCCCTTTTCCAAGACATTACAACCCTCAGGAGAAGCTAGACTTCATGGTTGAAATGTTGCCCCAACTTGCACAATGGACTAAGGAGATCAAGGCTTATGAGTTGGAGTCAAGACAACCTTGTCAATGGGTAAGTCCACCATCTCATAACTTTTCTTTTTCTCTTTCTCAAGCAGCACCATCTCAACCCAAGCTCCAATTTCCAAGCTTCCCAGTTGTTGCCCCAAGTGTTGATTCCATTTCTCCATTCCCTAGTATTCTACCCCATTTCAGTTCCTCTTGTCCTTTCCCTTCCAAATAGTCTTCCCTTCAAACAAACATGAAGTTCCACCTCCCTCCCCACCACAAATATTTGCAAAGTTGGTTGAACCCCAACTGCGTCTCCTCTTTCTCTCCTAAGTCCATGTTGGGAAGAGACCAAACAAACCAGTCAAGGAGAACAACAATAAGAGGAGGTTGAAATAAAAGAAATGACAGAAAATCTAAAGAGTTAGATTGCCAAATTTGGGTTTACAAAGATCCCCTTGATGGTCAAACCAATGGATGAGGTTAGAGTTGAAGAAAAAGTGGTGGTTGAGACTGAGTTTGTAGGAGAAGAAGAACAAGAACAAGAAGAAGAGGAACCAACCTTCTCTGGAGGGTCATTCCCATTTGAAAGTCCCACACTTGGGGAATGATCCAATGTTATGCAATCACACCAAATGACCCCGCCTTAGAAAAGCAGATCCATGACTCATTTAGGGGTGTTGTGATTTCACACTAACAATGTATACTTCCACAGTTGGAGATTTTTTTTTTCAGAAGTGGTTAGATTGCATGGATTTCCAAGAATGAGCATTTTAGATTAGGACACAAGGTTTTGAGTCACTTTTGGAAGAATTTACAGAGGAAAATGAGGACACAACTACAATTTAGTAGTTCATATAACCCCAGATTGATGGGAAAATTGAACTAGTGAGAAGATTTTGAAATATCCTACGTTGCATAGTTGGAGAAAATTCAAAACAATAAGACTTTTCTTTATAACAAGATGATTTTTCCTATAATAGCTCAATAAATGGGTAAATAGGGAGGTATGCTTTATATATTGTATATGGTAGGAATTTGAAGGGGGTCCTAGATTTGATTGTTCTACACGGTGAAGAGAAAACTAGTGATAATGCATAAGCATTTGTAAATGACATTCTACAACCGCATGATGAATCTAGGGAGAAGTTGAAAGCGAGTAATGCACAACATAAAGCAATTGTAGATGTTAGTAGGAGAATAAGTATATTCAAAGAAGGAGATATGGTGATGATTCATCTTAGAAAGGAAAGGTTTTCAAAAGGAACATTTAATAAACTCAAGTATAGGAAGATTGGGCCATGTAGGATTCTAAAGAAAATGAGTGATAATATCTGGAGCACCCAAAAAATTTTCTATCTCACTCGTTTTTATTTTTTCTGACTTATATAAGTTTTTAGGTCATGATGAAAATGTTGTTGAGGAGGAATAAATAAACCGGGAGCAAAAGATGTCAAGAATAGAAAGGAAATGGTAATGCATGTCTTAGACCAAAAGATAGTCACTACTAGACATGGGGGCTAAAACATATATTTGGTATAGTGGGAAGGTTTGCAGCATGAAGAAAATACTTGGATTCCTGAGTGGGATTTGAAGAAGATTTACAAAGTGAAAAATTAGATGAATTCATCAACTAAATTTGTAGGAGCTTAATTCTTTTTAACAGGGGAGAATGATGTAGGAGCATAACTTACAGAGATGATAACTTATGATCCGACTCTTAGATCATATTAAAATTTATAAAGGATGTAGTCTGAATAATAGAACTAACTAAAAAGTTTCCTTGAGCTATGGTATGAGTGTCTAGTCTCAAATGCGCCCTAATGTGTTAAGATGTTGCAAATAATGTTGAAACATTAGAAAAATGTATTGAATATACATATAGCCTTAATATAACATGTATTATGTTATTAATGAAAATTTATCGGATATTTTATGGTGATTAGTATGCCGGATAATACCGAACCATAAATCATAAAAGAATGAGTTGTTTGAATGATACATTAGTATACAAAAAAATTAATGCAAAACTTGTAATGAACTAAAGGTGGAAACAATGACCATAAAATTATTATGCGCTGCTCATTATAAAAAAACACAAGTATAATGTCTAACACAAGAAACATGTTATAATATTTTTGGACCTCCCTCTAGTTAGTATGAAATTTTAGAAGTATGCATAGGGAAATTATCACCTTGATATGATACAGTTCTTTGTTGAGAGTGATGTATTCTAGTCATGTTTTCATCCCTTGAACACCAATGTGAGGATTCCTCCTTTGTGGGTCTTTTAGGCCTTGGAACAAATTTTTTCTCTTGTCTCGACATGTGTAGAAATTATTACCATTTTGAATAAAGTATTTATCTCCAAGTAATTACGAAGGTGTGTTCTTGTGTTGAAGTAGGTCATTGGTGACCTAGGCTTATTAAAAATCTTAGGAAACATATGTTAAGGATATGGAGGAATTTGGAATCCTCTTTCCTTTTGAGAACCATGATGATGTTTTCCATTGTCCTTAGGAACAAAATAGTGTAGGATATTTCCTTAAGTGTTCTCAGAGATGTCTTATGCATGTTGCTCTTGTAAATTATTTGTTGGACCTCACTTGTTGCTTAATTTTATCCTAACTCACTTAAGTGTTCCTATGTGATATAATATTAAGTTATGTTCATTTTAAGAATATTTTGAGCTAGGGCGGGCTTAGATTATGAAATTTTGTTGTTATATAGAGTGAATGGTATCTCTTGTGTTGATATTATAGTATGAGATATGATTGAGATTCTAAATAGGTATGTGTGGTTGTGTGTTACGATATTTAGGTACAAATTCAAGTTATGGAAACCTTGTGGCCAAGAGTATGCTTTATGTTACATGAAAATTTAAGTGATACCTTCCTGAATTATATGAAGTACTTCCAAAGATTATTCTTATTCGTAGCGAAGATTTGATTAAATGTAGGTGTGATCCAAAATTTATTAGATCTATGAGTAGGTGTGTTTTCTCATACAGATTAGAGGTCATGAATGCTAGTTATTAAACTCATCAAAAGTGGCAAACATTAAAATGAAATTCAACCTAAGTGGAATTATTAATCTCCTTCTTCTTACCGTGTGTTGTATCCATGTGTGGCTACATGGACGCCTGTTTATATGAATTTTCCTATTCTACTTAGACCTTAGTTTGTATGACTTAGGATTTCGTCATCCATTCTATTGTTTAATGTTTTTTCTTGTATCTTGGTTAACCTCATGGAGGATATTCTGAAATTTTTATGCCCTATATTTTCCCTTATCTTCTTTCAAATTTTTTGAACCAAACTAGAGTTTTAAGGAAAACAATTTTCTTGAAGTAAAGAAACCTCATAAAGACGCGACTATTCTTTGTACATGTTGTTTCCCTACCTCTTTCCATGACTTCCAGGAGAAATTCAAGTTTAAGTGGATGGTGATTTATTGCCCACTCCTTTTGACATTGATCTTAATAGGATTTTTACTTACTTTGAATTGGAGGCATAGATCTTGTTATCATATTTTATCGTTAGACATTGATAGATGGACATTACTATGTTTGATTAGTATTTTTTTAGACATTTTAGATATTTTTATTTTGGATATATGGTGACTTATAGTGTCATTTATATAAATGGATTGACATTAAAATGTTGATGATGATCTAGGGTTATTACTACCTTCTATATGTACTGACACATTGGACTTTGATACATAGATTTTTAAGATGATCTAGCTAGTTTTGTGATCCAATTATTTATCAACGAAATGATATAATTGAAATATTTTGAAATTTTGAATTGGTAAAATTGTTCTATTTTAGTGATTATCTCATTATATTATTTGATGATGTGAATTGATATGTGTATGTGCATTTTATTGTTTCGATGTTATTGATATCTTCACATGGCTAAAGAGGTATTCTTTTGATTTTTACATGAAATTGTAACACAATGGACAAAAGGGGATAGTGGACAAGTAGTGAAATATTTTTTTGTATCGGAAATAGGTCACTTTGGGAAATTGTATTTTGTGTATGTTGTTATGTTGTAGATAAATTGTTAGGAGGTCCCCATTGGGGGGTGGCATCAAATGTGACCATGGTTAAATGTGTTGTTTTCCCTTTTCATTTTATGATGTTTTGTGAGTATGTGATTTATTATAGTTGTTAGGAATTAGAGAAAACTATGCGGAAACAATTCCTCAAACCACAGCAGTAAGAAACTATATAGCAGAATTATACTTGCAGAAATATAACAACATAAATAAATAATGCACAAAAGAAGACACTACAAGAATTAATGTGCTTCACCCAATTTGGGCTATGTCCACCAAGAAATTGCTCATATTTTATTATCAACAAGATTAAAACAACTCTCACAGTCCTCTCTCAGTTACAAACTCACAACAAAATTCCAAAGATGCTAAACCACATCTAAACCACATTTGAAACCCAATTGCTTAACCTTGATCACTCTTGATCACCTCTTTATCATTAAGACTCAAGACCTCTTGAAAAATTAAGATATCTTCAAGATACCCTAATAACTCTATTTATAGGATTACAATCCTTCTAAGAAGTCCTAAAGCTGAACCTAGAAGTTTGAAAGTCGCGATCTTTCGACTTCCCAAGGCTCAAAAAAATAGTCCCGATGTTAATGTACCAATTAACAGCCCTACAACATCAACATCCTCAAATTTCAACTTCGAGTTAGCTGGAACCGAGTTGCTTACTGCCATTACTAGGCTATTCCAACTTTTAGGTAAAGAGCACAAAATTAATAAATCCCTAACTTGTTCATCAAATTCTATTGTAACCGAAGTTAGCATATTCACAACCGTATTGAAATCATTTAAATGATTTTCTACTAAACTATTCTCGAACATCTTCATAAACAATTTTTTCATTAAAAATATCTTGTTAGAGGCAGAGGGTTTTTCATACAACTTCCCTAATGCATCCATTAGATCTTTTTTCATCTTTTCCTTTGAAACATTAAATAATACCGAAGATGCAAGACATAGCCAGATCATTCCAAGTGCCTTCCAATCCAACAAATCCCATTCCACATCTGTCATACTCGAGGGTTTGTTCACCTTCTCAGATAGTGGAGTATAAAGATCCTTCTAATAAAGGTAATCTTCCATCTGCATCTTCTAAAGACTGAAATTCTTCCCATTGAATTTATCAACCCTAGATCTTCCATCATCTACCATAGCTCCCACTCAAGCTAAAAAATTTCCCTGCGATTCAACACTTTAGCAAACCAAACTAGGCTCTGATACCAATTGTTAGGAAATAAGAGATAAAATATGCGGAATAATCCCTTACAGAATCACAACAGTAGAAACTAATATGCAGAAAATATTACAGATCTCAAATAAAAGTGTAGAATAAATAACACAACACAGAGAGACAATATTTAACATGGTTCACCCAATATGGGCTACATCCACCAAGAATCACTTGCTCAGATTTTATTACAAGCCTCCACTCTCTCAATACAATACCCAGATCTATTTGGAGCTATGCTCAACAAAATCTATAGAATTCACACCCGAATTCAAAGCACATCTATAATACATTTGCTTGTCTATCTATCATATGCATAAGACCATATAAATAGAAAATTGCTTAAGTAGTTTGATACAAAACCATGGGTATCAAAACCATGGGAAAAAAACCATGGGTATCAAAACAATGGGTACCAAAAAACCATGGGCCCAAAAACAACCCATAACGGTTACCCATTACCCATGGGTTAATAAACTGCCATAAAAAAACCCAAGTGTAACACATTGAAGGTGTACCACACTCTAACATGAAAACATGCTCCACAAACATAACAAATACCTCTATTTATAGGATTAAAATCCTTCTAAGAAGTCCTAAAGCCAACCCTAGAATTTTGAAAGTCGTGATCTTTCAAATTCCCAAGGCTCAAAAACAATCCCGAAGTTAACGACCAAGTAATGACATGTTAACAACAACGTCACAACAACAACATAGTGACGACACATCAACGTCACAAAAAATGAATGTAGAATGCTCCTGAAGTCTCCAAACTTAACCGTTCGAGCTCCAGCACTTCAACACTGATTCAAGAAGACAAAAAATAGGCTCCACACCCCAACAATCTCCCACTTGGAGACTATTTCCACTAAGAAAAGTTCTTAACCCTTCATTATCAACCATGAAGGCCAATCAAAGTTGAACACAACTTCAACTTCTCCCTTGTGACCACCTTGGTCATCATATCCATAGGATTCTGACTGGTATGAATCTTTTCCAGCTTCAACTTATCTTCTTCCAAAGTTGTCCTAATGAAATGATATCTCAGCTAAATGTGCTTTGTCCTAGAGTGGAAAGTGGATTTCTTCACCAAATGAATAGCCAAATCATCTACTTGCTTGCCTCTATAGCGTAACATACTCAACCTCTATGGTTGACAATGCCACAACCTTTTGTAACCATGAAATCCAACTCACCATTGTATCACCAACTGTAAATACATACCTGTCATGCTCCTCCTGCTCTCCAAATCTCCTGCCATGTCTGAATCTACATATCCATGTAATGTAGTGTTTGATCCACCAAAACACAATGCTACTCCCATGGTCCCTCTCAAATACCGAAGGATCCACTTTATTACCTGCCAGTGCTCTCTACCTGGATCACTCATAAACTTGCTCACTGCTCCCACTACATGGGCAATGTTAGGCCTAGTGCATACCATAGCATACATCAAGATATTAACCACTGATGAGTACGGTACCCTGGACATCTGGATTTTATCCTCCTTAGTCTTGGGACTCTACTCCTTTGATAATTTAAAGTGACCTGCCAAAGGAGTACCAACCGGTTTAGCATCCTGCATACTAAACCTCTCCAAGACCTTATTTATGTACTCTTCTTGAGATAATACCAGCTTCCTCTCCTTTTTTTGAGTTATTCTCATACCAAGGATTTTTTTGCTACCCCCAAATCCTTCATAGCAAAGGAGTCACCTAGCTGCTTCTTGAGTACCTTTATTTCCTGCATGTTCTTCCCCAAACAAGCATATCATCTACATACAGGAACAAAATAATATAACTACCATCAAGAAACTTCTTGATGTACATGCAATGGTCTGAGTGACACTTGGAGTAACCCTACTCCTGCATAAAACTGTCAAACTTCATGTACCACTACCGTGGAGCTTGTTTCAGGCCATACAAGCTCTTCTTCAATTTGCACACTAACCTCTCCTTCCCTTTGACCTCATAACCCTGTGGCTACTACATGTACAATTCCTCCTCCAACTCACCATGAAGGAATGCAGTCTTCACATCCAACTGTTCTAAGTGTAAGTCTTCTACTAACTAAACCAAGAACAGTCCTAATAGAAGTCATTTTAACATTCAAAGAAAAAATTTCATCAAAGTTTATACCTTTCTTCTATGCAAATCCTTTGACCATCAACCGGGCCTTGCATCATTTCCTGCCTCTATCTTCCTCTTTGATTCGATACACCCACTTTTTCCGCAATGCTCTCTTACCTCGAGTAGCTCCACCAGATCCCAAGTCCGGTTTTCCATAAGAGATATATGCTCTTCATCCACCGCTGCTCCCACTTCTTCCTGGCATCCACCTGTACTGCTTCCTCAAATCACTCTAGCTCTCCACTGTCAATGAGCAATAAATAATTCAAAGATGGAGTAAATCGTTCAGGTTCCCTTCTTACCCTAGAAGACCTTCTCACCTCAAGAGTTTGGGGATCCCGATGAGTAGCTACCAGGCTGGCTATGCCAACACATGCTTTACCTAAAATAGCCCCTTAGACACCTTGTTTTCCGTAGTGTCCTCTAACACTGTGTATTCTTTCTTTGATTCCTCTTTATGTTCTTGCAACTGATCTTTATACATGATTTTTTCATTAAAGACAATATCTCTAGATCAAATATTTTCGTCTTTAAGACTCCAAACACGGAAACCAAAATCATCTTCACCATATCCAACAAAGGTGCAATTCTTAAACTTAGTCTCTAACTCAGTCCTATCATCTTCATCAATGTGAACAAATACCTCACATTCAAATACTCTAAGAAATGAGTAATCAATTTCCTTACTGACCAATCCTCCTCGGGTATACCTCCATCCAAAGCCATCGAGGTCCTATCTTAATAAGATAAATGACTATGCTTACCGCTTCCACCCAAAACATGAGTGATAGCCCCGCATGTAACCTCATGCACCTAACACGCTCCATGATTGTCTTGTTCATTCTCTCTAAGACTCCATTTTCATGTGGAGTATTTGGAACCGTTCTTTGCTGCGAATCCCATTTACCAAATGATAATCCATAAATTCATTACTATGATATTCCCTTCCATTATCTAACCTGAGACATTTCAACTTGAGACCTTTTTCATTCTCAACCAAGGCTTTCCATCTTTTGAAATTTTCAAACACATCATATTTCTTTCTAATGCAATATACCCAAACTTTTCTAGTTACATCATCAATGAAAGTGATGTAATAACATGAACCACCAATAGAGTTTACCTTAGCTGGCCCCCATACATATGTATGTACTAACTCCAACTTACCCTCCTTCCTGGTAGGTCCAACCTTGAGGAATCTCACCCGCTTCTGTTTCCCATAAAAAAAATCCTCACAAGTCCAAATCTAACTCCTTTAATCTAGGAAACCTGTCCTTTATAATCTGCATGCCCTTATGACTCATATGACCGAGTCTCTGGTGCCACAAAGTTGCATCTCCATCTGCAGCAACTAAATTGCAATAATCAGCACCACTGGTTAAATACAAAGTACCATTTTTCTTACCTCTTGCAACCACAAGAGCTCCCTTAGTAACCTTCCAAGAATCCACTGTAAAACTAACCGTACAACCATCACTACCCAGTTGTCCCACTGATATCAAGTTTTACCTCAACTTAGGCACATGCCTGACGTCCTTAAGTAGCCATGTGTTCCCATTCTACATTTTCACTTGAACACAACCTTTCCCTACTATGTTACATGGTTCATCATCACCAAGATATACATGTCCAAAATCACCTTGAACAAAATCAGTAAAGTAATGTCTATGTGGGGTGGCATGGAAAGAAACCCTGAATCTAACACCCAAGATTTAGAAATATTATCTAAAGAAAGAATTAAGGCGTCTTGACAAACATCACCTGCTGCCAAATTTACCTCTTTAGTTTCCTCCTTGTTCTTCTTATCCTAAAGAGCCCAACAATCTTTCTTAGCATGACCAACCTTCCCATAGTGCCAACATTCTAACTTACTCTTGGAATTTGACCTTCCGCGATCATTCAACTTCCCACAGTTACCTTTCCCTCTATTCTTTTGTCTCCCTCTTCTCTCCACCATCAAAGCGTTTCCAGAAGTAGAAGAATCTCTGGTGCTCTTCCTTCACATTTCCTCGCTTAGGATCACACCTATTACATCCTCAAACTTCAGCTTTGAGTTATTAGAGATTGAATTACTTACATCCATAACCAAGTTGTCCCAACTATCTAGTAAGGAGCACAAAATCAACAAATCCCTGACCTCATCATCAAAGTCAATTTTTATTGAGTTTAACATACTCACAACCGTATTAAATTCATTCAAATGATTAGCAAATAGAACCATTCTCAGACATCTTCATATTAAATAAATTTTTCATCAAAAATATTTTATTAGAGAATATTTGGTGCTCTTCCTTCACATTTCCTCACTTAGGATCACACCTATTACATCCTCAAACTTCAGCTTTGAGTTATTAGAGACTGAATTACTTACAGCCATAACCAAGTTGTCCCAACTATCTAGTAAGGAGCACAAAATCAACAAATCCCTAACCTCATCATCAAAGTCAATTTTTATTGAATTTAACATACTCACAACCATATTAAATTCATTCAAATGATTAGCAATGCAAACCATTCTCGAGACATCTTCATATTAAATAACTTTTTCATCAAAAATATTTTATTAGAGGTAGACGGTTTTTTTCATATAACTTCCCCAACGCACTCATGAGACCTTCAGTGGTCTTCTCCTGCGATATGTTGAAATCAACCTAAGATGCAAGGCATAAATGAATTGCCTTGAGTGCCTTTCTATCCAGCAACTTCTAGTCCTCATCCGACTTGGCTGTAGGTTTCTTTGCTTTTCTAGCCAAAGGAACATGGAGGTCCTTCTGATTAAAGTAATCATCCATTTGCATCTTCCACAAACCAAAGTTCTACCCATTGAACTTCTCAACCCTTGATCTTCCCTCATATGCCATAGCTCCCACTCAAGCTAAACTTTCCCTGTGATTTATAACTTCAGCAAATAACCACCAAAGATCTGATACCAATTGTTAGGAATTAGAGAACAAATATACGGAAACAATTCCTCAAACTACAGTAGTAGCAAACTATATAGTAGAATTATACTTATAGAAATATACCAAAGCATAAATAAATAATGCAGAAAAGAAGACAATACAAGATTTAACGTGGGTCACCCAATGTGGGCTACATCCACCAAGAACTTGCTCAGATTTTATTATCAACAAGAGTAATAAAACTCTCATGGTCTTCTCTCGTTATGAACTCACAATAGAATTACAAAGATGCTTAACCACATCTAAACCACAATTGCCACCAAATTCCATAACCTTGATCACTCTTTATCACCTCTTGATCATTAAGACTCAAGACCTCTTGAACACTCAAGATATCTTTAAGATACCCTAACACCTCTATTTATAGGATTACAATCCTTTTAAGAAGTCCTAAAGCTGACCCTAGAAGTTTGAAAGTCGCGATCTTTCAACTTCCCATGGCTGGAAAAATAGTCCCGATGTTAACAACCAATTAACAACATGTTAATAGCAACGTCGCAGCAATAACACAGTGACGACACAACAATGTCACGAAAACGACTGCAGAATGCTCCTGAAGTCTCCAAACTTAACTGTTTGAGCTCCAGCACTTCAACACTGATTCAAGAAGACCAAAAATAGGCTCCACACCCCAACAATAGTAATGTGATTCACTTTATTTTGTTAGTTAAATGTACCCTTATTTAGGTGTACTAATCTTTATAATTAAATTAATTTTGGATGTGACCAAGTAAATTTAATTTTTTAGATTGTCCTTGATTTTATAATTGATTTGAATAAGATTTTATTATTTTTGGTGTTGAGTACTCAACCTTACATGTCAAACTGGGTTTTTTTCTAAAAGGCTATTTTGAAGGCTTTTGGGACAAGTTAAGCTTGCCCCATACCTCTTAAATTCACCTACCTACTATACCAATGGGGTAAGGGGTCAAAATTAGGCCCTATTATGTGTTTTGGGAGATAAAAAGGTTAAATTATTTCTCCTTATTACATGAGCTTTTAATTTTGTCCTTTGGAGTATGGCTTTTGGTTTGTGTGTTTAAGGATAACTTGTCACATTCTCACCCACTAATTTATTATCTTTGGGTTTGGTGTTTGGCCATGTGATGTGGAGTTGAGGAGAAGTGATGCGGCATCCTACATGGAACCACCCGACCCTCCTCTTTTTTTTCTATTTATTGAAGTTTGTTTGATTATTTTGAGGTTAGATGATTTTTTTTCACTCTTGCATTTTTGGAGGAGCTTTCTTTTGGAATTCTTGTTGGAAGCTTCAGAGTTTTTTTATTCTTTATTTGGACAAGGAATGGCTTGGATCTTGTGCTTTCGGATTGTATAATATTATAATGGCAAGATAAAGACTTCACCTATGCATTTTTATTTTTATTTTTTGTACAAATGTCTTTCAAGGAATGAATTTTGTGTATTTTGGTTTTGGGGATAGAATGGCCTTAAGGTTGTGTAAGATAAAGAAAATCGGGATTTATTAACGGAGAGATAAGATTTTATATTATGAATTTGGAGGGATTTTTTGGGTAAAGTTTCACACCTTGTGATAATTAAAAAAATTATTATTTATCTTGATATGTTTATTGCGGGAGGGATAAGATTTCATGGAGACATAAGAGAAATTGAGGGAGGAATAAGAGTTTTGTTCTAGTTGTGTGAATGAATTTTAGGAGGATTTGTAAGGTGGACACCTACAACCTTTAGGAGGAATAAGTGATTCCCCATGTTTCTTCAATCCCTTGGCTTGAATTTTATCCTTTGTGCTTGGAAAAATTGTATGGTTGTTATTTTTGTATTGTGCTTGTGTGTGGAAAGTTTTGTGTGAATGGTTATTGTGGAAGCCTTATGAAAGTTACCATGGTTGTTTGATACCATCCATGGCTTCATTTTTGGGGCTCAGTGATAGATGAGGATGATGGCTTCTCTAGCTCATTCGATTATAGGTTGGGTGGAGAGCGTTGCCTACTCCCCATTTTATTGTTGTGCTTGAAGTTGAAGATTGGAGGAGTCATGTTATGTTGGATCCAAGAGGAAGAAATTTGTAAAGTTGTTCCAATGTTAAAAAACTTAAATTTGTAATCTTGTAAATTATTCTTTCATACTTTGTTGGAATGAAGATCCTTTGTATTGTAATAAAATGAACTATGGTCATGAGAAAAACACTACATTGTTTCCTTATTGAAATTTGTATTACTTGTAAAAGTAAGATTTTTGTAAATTTTACTATCAATTTTTGTTGTATTGAAAAAGGGTGAAAGAAGAACTTTTAATATTGTAATTTATTGAAAATATATTTCTTTCAAATCTGGAAATAGAACCTTAGTTGCTTGTGATTTCCTTTGGTGAAATGGTCATGTTGATATTGGTAGAATTTATGAAATTTAAACTTGATTTTCCTTGTTGAAATGAATATCATTCTTGTTGTGAAAATAAAAGAGACACAGTCTCTTTTTTATAGTAAGTGTTATTATATTGAAAAGTTGAAATATGTTGGTATGACACTACCCTTGAATGCAAGATATGAAGATGTTGAAATGTAATATATTAAACTAAAGTAAGAAACAATGAACCTTAATTCTATGTAATTGGGATGGTGTGTACATTTCATTTGTTATCTTGGAGTTATTTTCATATGAATAAATGACATCAACATATCAAATATTGTTTGTAGGCACCATAATTAAATTTTAATATTACCATAGAAACCAACCGAGGAAGAATTTTTTTGGAAAATACTAGAAAATAAGGTTCTATTTTTGGGAAACATATCCACTATCCCCTGTAGAGTGGAAGTTTCATAACTAATTCCCTTCCCATAGTAGAATTTTAAGAATTATTCTTACTGACACGGGGTGGTGGTTGCATGACCACCGCTCGCTCGTGTGTGGTTTCGTTACTCTTCACGAAACATAAAAATTATGACTATGCAAAATCTGGAATGAAATTAATTAAAACCTAAGATTTAAAACTATCAAATGGAACTACCAAGAAATAGTAAATGAAAAAATTCATTCATTTGAGCATAAAAATTATTTTATGGGAACCCAAATTTCTATAATCTCATAGATCTAATGAAATGGGATTTTTACAAAATATTGAACTCCAGGACTGTATATAACCCAATAGAAATCAGAGATTTATGGTGGAATATCAACCATAGAATTCTATTTCATCCCTGCTACTGTAGTGCCCACTTCCCTTTGACACCTTTTGTTATTGATCCTGATACTACTGACTATATTATGGACATTGCTATGGTTTTGATTTAGTATGATGTTAGATGTAGATCATGGATTATTGTTGACTTTGATTCATATATGGTGCATGATGATTATTGGAAACTTTTATATATTTATAATGATATGTTGTTCGACATGGTTATATTTATGGATGTTATTCGGACATGTGATATTGGATATAATAAGTAGACCTAGAAAGTGGAATTAATTTGATGATCATGTAGTTGTTGATAAAATTGCAAATGATATTGTTAGTTACCTTGATGTTGTTGTGATTCATATATATAGATGATTTTGGGATTATATTTATATTCATTTGGATGTTCTGATATGGCCATGAGGCCGAAGGAGGTATTTTTGTTTTGCAGTTAAAATATCACAACAAACATCAGGGGATTGGAGACCAACCACATTGGAATTCTAGATGAATTCAATAAGGTCACCATGGCAACTTGTAATTGTTTGTATGTGTTTGTTTGTGGTTAGGGATTCCCATGGGGGATCCCCTTCGAATGTGACCAAGGGATTTATGTTTTCTTTTATTTCGTCATTTATCAATGTTGTTTTTTTAGTGATGTGCTTCCCTTTTCATTATTTAATTAAATTGTGGTAAATAATGTCGTAATCATATTGTTAAAAGTAATTAATCAAACTAGGTCATAAGAAATTAATTAGTAGAGTTGTTGGCCTAAAATTAAAGCGTTGTAAGAAATGTGTAAGTGATGTGTAACTTAATTTTGGAGTATGAAACACTCCAACTTCTTTGGAATTAGAATTTGTCATTGGAGGCTGATTTTGGAGGCTTGTGGGACAGGTTAAACTTGTCCCACACCTCTTAAATTTATTTTCCAACCATACCTATGGTTGGAGAGTTAAAATTTAGAATTTCACTATGCGGTTTTTAAAGTCAAGTTTATTGTTTTAATTGCACTTTTGTTACATGTTTTTAATTTCAGTTCTTATGGGGTGTGGGCTTGATTAGAGTTTGTAAGTAAAAATGACATATTATTCACCCACCTATTTGTTATGCATTGGAGAATGAAGTTGACTTTGGTGCTTTAGAATTGAGGAGTTGTGAAGTGACATCCTACATTTATCCATCTCATCCTCTTCTCCTTCCTCTTATTTAAACTCAAATTTTCTTGGCTTGTTTTTAGGTTGCTTGGCTTTTGGATAATTTATTTTTGGGTGACTTTATTTTTCTGTTGGATCTTTTCCTTGTGGAGAAGATTGGATATTGTTGCATGCCCTAGGATTGTTGATCTCTTGGACTAGATTGCATTGGAAAGCTTGTTGTTTTGCAACCTTGGAACAAAATCCATTATGGAGAGGTAGGAGCTTGGCTCTGGAAATTCTCTCCTTCATTTTTATGCTTATGTGAATGGTTGAATGTTTGAATGTGTTGTTTTATTTGTTGGCTGGTTGGGTAGATGGCCTAGGAATGGTGTAGGAGAAGACTATGGGGATTCTTGTGGGGAGACATAAGTGTTATGGGGAGGTATAAGTGTGGAGGGAGTTGGGATTTGGGTTCCACTTTGCAAAATAAATAGTTTGAATTTCTTTACTCATTATGGTGTACCAAAATAGGTTGGGGAGGCATAAGAAAATGGGATGAATAAGGGGTACTTGGGAGAGGCATAAGGGCATTTCAGGGTTTGATATACTATATTTTTGGAAGTTTGTAATCAAGTGATGATATCCATTTTCCCCTTTTGGGAGGCATAAGTAGCATCCCTCATAGTTCTTTCTCCTTTGGCTTTAATGAGGAATCATGAGTTTTGTTGTTGTCTTTTATCTGTGGTTGCAAACTACATTTTTTTTTGGACTGTGTTTTAAATGTGAAATTGCATGTGTGTTGTGGAAGCCTATTGTTGCCATGAGTTGAAACACATTTCTTATTGCATTGTGGTTGGGGCTCGGGGGCCAATGAAGAAGGATGGCTTCTCCTTTTCATTGGATGTCTTGGTTGGGTGGAGAGCATTTCCTTTCCCTTGCCTTTGTTGTGATCAAACTGGAAAATGGAGGATCTTCATGTTGTTGTACTGGAGCAAAGGAAAAAGAAAAGTTTGATAGTCCTTGTTGAGATTAATTCTTATTGTAACCTTTTCCCACTTTGAACTAGATGACTTGTAATATTATTTGTATTGGATAGTTATTCTTTTTTGGAAATGAAATCCTATGTTTAAATGAGAAAGAGATATGCACTAAAATTTGTACTGTGTAATGAAACGTAAAAGTGTATTTGAATGATAAGAAAAGAGAAAGAGTTGTAATTTGTAAAGTTGTATTATTTTCAACAAATGGAGTTAGTGTTGTTTAAAGTCTTTGTTGAAAAAAAAATATTGAGAAATTTTTTTTTGGAAGAAAGAAATATGTAAGAATAAAATACATTACTCTATTTGTTGAAATTCACTGTTTGAAAAATAAAAGCTATATTCTTGTTTCTACTTTTTTACCGAAGTAAAGATAACTATCTAAGACTAGCATGGAATGAGCTCAATGTTTTTTATAGTATGGCAAAAGAAATAGATTAATCTCTAATTTTTTTTGTATAAACTTCATTTTTATTTCACGGTAAACTTTGCAAATTTTTAGTAAAAGATGCGAGAACAACCCTGTAAAACTATGAAAAACATTTGAAACACTAATAAAATCTAAGGAAGATCAAAATGGTCCCAAACAAACCGAAGTACTTAAGAAATCTTACAAAATATATATATATATATATATATATATATATATATATATATATATTATATATCCTTCAAAATCGGGCATGGTCAAATTTACAGTTGTTTTGCTGTCAGATTTGGAAATTTTAAATTAACAATCGATCAATCATTTAACCCATGAAAGTCATCCTAAATTCTCCCAAGCACATACCTCCATGTTTTTGACATGTTGAAGGAGAGAGAATGGCGGATTTGAGAAAATTTTGTAAGTTAAAAAGTTCAGTTCATCTTTTAAAATCCTATAGAACGTTTTCTTAAAAATTACCATTCAAAGTTCCTCAAAATTAAAATCTTAAGTTTCTGTGCAAAGAGGACTTTGAGAGCTTTCCGAAAAGTCCTCATTTTCCAAAAAACGAGTTCCCAATCTAAAGTTATGGCCTTCTAAAATTTTTACTTCATTTCGGGCTCAAAAATAATTTAACTGTCAAATTCAAATTATTAAATATTCGTAGGCAACCCGCGGGTTAAAAATTGTTTTTTTCTTTTCACCTAATGGGCACAAAAATCATGAAATTACCCTGCCTCCCCGAGACCCAAACCTTCTTTCCTTGACAAAAATTTTCTAAGACCAAAAATTTCTTTTGGAAAAAATTTCTCCACGGCCCCGCATCCCCGCAGCCAATCATTGACTAACACGTGGCTTACAAAGGCATTGGCGGATGTACAGATCCTTTTTTTTTACCTTAGCTCTTCAAAAGAAAATTTGGCAAAATCCCCAAATTTTCCCCGCAGTCCGCACTGCGGCCAATGGTTGGCGACACGTGCCTCGGCGATGCATCAACGGAGGCGCGAAGTGTCCGAAGCTTTACTGATTTAAAACTCAAATTTTCCCAATTCTCCCCACCAATCATCCGATCTGAATCCAATAAACGTCTTACATGTGGTGTTGATAGGCACCGAGCGGAGGTAAGGGTGGGTTTTACCCTTTACACCTTCTTAATACTTAACGAAAAAACTTTTGTTTGCCCTCGCTAACCACCACGTGTCCCTTGCGGCATGGGGTATAATTTTTTTTTCTTGCGCGAGAGTCCCACCACGGACTCACGGGCGCACGAGGGTAAAGTTAAATTTTTTTGTAAGCACCAAGAATCCAACTTTCCTCCCGATCCCCACCGAACCGAGTGCCTTGGTGATAAATTACTCCCAGAGGCCCAGCGGTCCCGCCTTTGGGGAAAATTTTCCTACCAAGGCCCGCCGACACATAACTTGATTTTTGTAGGGAGTTACAAGGACTTCTTTATATCACTAGAAAGGGAAGAAATTTCCAATCTAATGGAATGGATTTTGGGAATTTTTGAGTATGGGAAACATGTTAAAAAGTAGTTTTAATCTTTTAAGCCTAGTATAGAAGTGGGTAAGTGGAGGTTTACCTTTCTAGTTTTCAATGTGTTTTGTTTAAAGCATGAGTTGACCATTCTGGGGCCACCTTATGGGGCAAGGGAATTATTTTACTAACCCCTTGTAATGAGAGCCTTATTTTATTGTTTTGGCCCTGTAAGCCCTCTAAGTGTAATTAAGAAATATTTACCCGTAGAGTTTTTAATCGATTATTACATTAACACCTAAAGGAAATTCAAACTATTCTTTTAATTATACTCACTAATTATAATGTGGTATTTTATATGTTGTTCCTTTGGAAATCCTTATCTTCTTAGCATGATTGACCTTGATGTACTTCCTTGTGTCGATTGTTGCTTCAAGCCTTGGTGTAGTCTCCCTTAAACAAAAAAAAATATTCCTTAATGTTTCTAACTAACATAGGTTGTTCTTGGGTCTCGAGTGGGAGTTTAGATGGGAGATACACTTGGTATTAGAGCTGTGGGGTTCAAATCTTGGACTCTTAGGCACACTAGAAAACTTGAGACATGGACATTTAAACCTAGTGAAATATTAACCCAACACACTTTTTAAAGATACGAGTAACTTATGGAAATTACATATTCGAGTTGACATGGAAAATTGAATAAAACCTAGAATAATGAACTAACTCTCACCTTGGTTTGTGCAGGAGGTGCGGACAAGATGAGGGTATTTTCACATAAACCTAGATTTACCACCACCGAGATCATGTTGTAACAACTATCCTACAAGATATTTTACAAACACTTGAGGATGTTAATTCCGATCTACATGGAGGGTCCATTGGAGGGAATTCAGTCAGACATGATAGGGTGACATCCATTGAGGCTCGTGCATCTCCTCGACATAACGAGGAACATAGAGGAGAGAAATCCTAGATGGAGTCAGTTACAACATAGTCACCATAGAGGGACAAGGAGACGAGTTTCGGGACACGAGAGATAGGTCTCGAGATCCCTATCCTTAGAGTTGAGCATGCGAGAAAGGACCGGGGTTGTCGGACTACGGATGAAGATAACATTAGGGAGATCCTAAAGCTTTAACCATCACACTTTTAGGGTGACACAGGTGGTTTTTAGGAAGAGGCATGGTTGGTGAGTTTGAGTGGATGATTTAAGCTCGCCTTGTTCTAGCAACATGAAATTTTGTGTTACGATCCATCTACTTGAGGGATGGAGCGGGTGTATGGTGGAGGACAGAGGAGGAGAAGCTCTATGTTGATTCCGAGACGATTACTTGGGAGCTCTTTGAGGAGTGGTCGAGAGCAAATATTTATCATGGAGGTTCATGCAAGGTAGAGTGTAGATGAGTTTCATGACCTCCAATAGGCATCTCTAATAGTGGCTAAGTATGAGTGTAGATTCTTGGATCTGCTCCAAAGTATGTTGAGTACATGTAGAATGAGAAGGTTTGAATCCATAGATTCATCCAAGGCTGAATCTTGACATTGGAGGTGTAGTTCGGATCCATTGTCCACATACACTAGCTGATGCCATTGAGAAGGCCTATATAGTAGAGGAGACTTGGGGAAGACCCAGAGGCAAGAGACTCGGTTCGGAGCCACATCTAGCAGATGTAGGACAACAAATCAAGGGTGCTGCTTCTCCTCCTCGTGGTGCATAGGGCTCATCATAGTCATCTTTTAGACCACAAAGCAAAAGTAGCTGCAGTGGTCCCGCCAACCTTATAGGCCTCCATAGAGATTTGATGCATAGAGGATTCAAGTATGGGGCCTCCTCCTAGGGGTTCCATTAGGACATAGGGAGTACCTAAAGCTCGGTCGGTGGGAGCTCACTCACGAGAGAGCTCGGTAGTAGCGTGAGTCCGCCCCCACCCTTGAAATTTGGAGCTGACATGTGGCATATGGTGGGTCCCATTGAAATTGCGCTTCAATTCTATGCATTTTGACCTTTTTTGGAAATTGGGAAAATTTTCACTTTTGCCCCATGGGCCCGCACACCCGATTTCTCCCTCGCCACGTGTCACTTCCTCTATAACTAAAATCCGCTGGCCCAATTCTCATTTTAACTCCCCTTTTTGCTAAGGGAAAAATTTTATTTTCCTTCCATTGGGCAGCCTACCCACTTTCTCCACTACCACGTGTTGCTTGATGATTCGCTAGCGGGCCAGTGCTTAAAATTTTGATTTTGAGCCCTTTGTTAAAAAGGGAAAATTTTCCTTTTTACCTTCGCCGGCCCGCCGACCCGCCTTGTGCCTACCATGCTGCCATGTGTCCTCCTCTGATTTGAGTGGGGCCAAAACACATTTTGAAGCTTTATAGAATTAGAGCCAAAAAACTCTAAGTCCTCCCTCAGCCCACTCCTCCCTGTTTTGGTCTTTTAGGACACGTGTCCACTCCCGATTGGTTGCGGGTCTTCAAAAATTTTGAATTTAAAATTTTTACAAAATAAGGTCAAAAATCCTTAAGGGAATCTGACCACCCGCCATCCCGCCTACCAATCAGAACATGCCACGTAGGCAAATTTGTAAAAATGGGTCCCTGGGCCCGAAAATGCCCCATTTACTTGAAAAGGTGAAAAATGAAAAGTTAGAGCGCCTCCCCACCTTTCCTTAGCCAATGCAAACCTACCACATTTCCAATACCTTCTGAGGATGAATTTGACAGGAAAATGATGCCCGTCTGACCGTCAAAATGTAAAAATTCCAGGGAAGCCCTAGAATTGAATTTTATCACCAAGGATGGCATATTTTTGATTTTGAATTAAGCTGAACCTTTTTTTAACAACATACCTGATCTAGGATTTGGATTTTCAAATACAAACAAGAATGAATTGATCAATTTTGATTTTCACATCATCTGGAAAACAGAAAAAGATTAAGCGACTGCAAAAATTGGAAAAACTAGGGCACAGAAAAGGGTAAACTTGGATTATTCTTTCAAATTAGGGGAAAAAAAAACAAGTTTGAGAGCATTTTTAAAGCATTCAATTAGAGGGGAAGAATTTCATACCATCAATTCAAAGGATAATTTTTTTTTTGAGCAAATCTGATTTGAAAACTTTAGGGCAACATGGTGTAAGCTCAAAAATAGCACCAACATCAGCTCTTGCTTAGGGATGGGCACTCCTAGTGAGTTCCACAAGGACAAAACATAGACCAAGTGCCAAAATATCCATTGGGAAAAGGAGTCAAGAGCCAAAATCACCAAAAACCAACTGAGAACCTGAAAAAAATGGCTGCCACACAACAAGGCAAACAACAAAACCAAAAAAACACCAAAAACAGAGAAAAAACCAAACACAATACAATGTACAAGTTGTGCATACCTCAAATTTTGGGATTATTCCAAGAAATGATTCAAATGTATGCCATTAATAGGCAGCTCCAACAATTCCCCATCTATGTCCTTGAGAAAGAAGGTATGTTCACTAATTTTGATATCAATGGCATAAGGGCCCATCCATAATGCATCAAATTTTCCATGCTTTCCCATGTCTTCATGCCTACTATCCCACAACAAAACCAGATCTCCAACATTGAAGGCTATAGGAGTGACCTCCTTGTCAAACAATGTCTTCAATTTTCCCTAAATCGGCATGCCTTTGACGGATGCTCTTCTCTCCTCATCAAGCTCAATAATCTGATTGATCCTTGATTCATATGGGCCAAGATCTTGATCTTCCAATTTTTGGGAAAATTTTAATGAAGATAATTGTAGGTGCAAGGGTAGAAAATCCTGAGTTCCATACACCAATTCAAATGGGCTTTTTTCAGTAGCTTTTTTAGGAGTTATCCTATCAGCCCAAACTATAAATTTCAATTGTTCACCCCATTTCTTCTTATTTTTCTCCAAGGTTCTTCTAATGATATTCAAGAAATTATTATTGTTGGAATCATCTTGTCCATTCCCTTAGGGGTTATAGGTTGAAGAATAAGTCATATTGATTCCATATTCATTGCACATTGCCATTAAAGGTTTGGCTCTAAAGCACATGGCATTATCATCTACAATATTGACTAGGACTCCAAATATGCATATGATTTGATTCAACAAGAAGTCCATAACTATTTAGTGTGTTGCTTTCTTAGTGGGAATTGCCTCTACCCACTTTGTAAAATAATCAGTGGCTACAAGGATTCACTTATGGCCAGCACTAGAAGGATTTGAAACATCACCAATGAAGTCCATCCCCATTTCTTAAAAGGAGCTTCAATTGATACAAATTGCAAAGGAAGGGAACCTAAAGATTTTAGTCTTGCAAAGAAATGTTGGCAACTATCACATTTTCTAACCAAATTGGGTTGCATCTTTGAAGAGAGTAGACCACTAATAACCAACTCTCAAAATCTTATGTGTTGTTACTCTTCTAGCAAAGTTTCCTCCACAAACTCCCCCATGGAAATCAGCAACTATCTTGAGAGCTTGATCTTCAGCTATACATTTCAAGAGGACACCTTCAAGGTTCTTCCAAGCTAGCCTAAGGTCTGTGATGATATATTTTTGAGAAGCTAGCTTTGACGGCTCTTTTCTGATTTTTATTGAAGTGACTAGGAAGTATAGGTGTCTGAGATAGAAGATCACATCTTTATACCACTCAGATCTTACCAATTTTTTAAGAAAATCTACCCTTTCTTCCTCTAGCTGATTCACTTCCACATTTTGCAAGTTGCACTCAGCCATGAGCTTAGCAAGACCCAAAACTCTTACCAACTTTGTGGTTTGGATGTACATAACATACTCCTGCAGTTTGTTCACCCATATACATCTTTTTCTTGAGACCTCCATCTCTGATAAGATGTCTTTCACCATGGTGTGGGGAACATAAGAAACAACTTTTGAACTAAATATATAAGGCATGAAAACTTTTGTTGCTTTCACCAAGGAAAATGCTTGTTTCTTCATGATTGTATACATCATCTCAGTTGCTTGTAAAGCCTTACTAAAGAAGGAAATAGGTATCTCAGCCCCATTCTCATCCTTTTACAAAAAAACAGAAGCAATGGTATACTCAGAGGAAAAGGAAAAGATTTGGAAAGGCCTCTTATAGTTTGTGGCTGCTAAAATAGGTGCATGTTTAAGTGCATCCTTAATCCCTTCAAAATCTTGAATGGAAGCCTCCTCCCACCTCGATAACTTGGTCCTTCTTTAACATGCTTCGATTGGAAGAGTAAACTTAGTAAAGTTGAAAACAAACCTTCTAATAAAATTAATCGACCAAATAAAGATTAGATGCCTTTCTTTTTCTTAGAATAGGTAATTTATTGATATCTTCCACTCTCTGAGGGTTTATCATAACACCATCTTTTGACACAATATGTCCAAAGCAATGGGCCTTCTACATGCCAAAATGACACTTCTTTGGATAAAGAGGAATCCCATACTCCCTACATCTTATTAACATCTTCTCCAAGTGCTGCAAATGATCATCTCTCTGCCTTGAAAACATAGTCACATCATCTTGGTAAAATGTAATGAAATCATTGATGTAACCAGCAAAAGCAACATCCATTGCTCTTTGAAAAGTGGCACCAGAATTTATCAAACCAAAGGGCATCCTATCAAAAACATATGTTCCCCAAGGAGTAGTGAATGTTGTCTTAATTATTTTTTATTCTTTCACAACCACTTGATTGTATCCGGAGAAACCATCCAATCTAGAAAGCAACTCAGACCCTGTCACGAGCTGCAACATATTTTCCATATTTGGCAAGGGATAGTTGTCCTTCATGGATGCTTTTTTTAGATTTCTAATATCCACACAAATTCTGATGTCTCCGTTCTTCTTTCTGATCGCACAAGGTTTGCACCCCAAGATGAATATCTAGTGGGCTGAATAATACCTCATTCTCTCAAATTCTTTAACTTCTCCTTCATTTTCATCGAGACAAGTAGATTAATTGGCCTTTGCCTCTATCTAAATGTATTAGTCTTGGCCTCAAGAGGGATCTCTTGTTGAGACAAGTATTCTCTATATGATTTTAGCTCGGAATAGGAACAAACAAGGAAATCTTGATATTTTTCAAGAGTTGGGCATAGGATTGTTTTTCCTCTTTACCTAAATTGTTTCCCAACCAAATCTTCCTTTGTTTACCATTAGTTCCCAAGTTATGCTCTTCCACATACCTTGAGGAAAACATATTTCTATTTATGATGCAATCAACATTGTTAAAATTTGACTCAAGTGCAACAGGACCTCTACGAATGGTGTTTTTTTCAATTGGATGATATCTTTTCAAAAAAAGTTTCTCTTCCTTCACTCATGCATACCATTGGCTCCCATTCAATATTCTAATTTGCAAATTCACCTTTGTTTTGCAAGAACCTTAGCACTTTAGAATCATCATCAAACACTTGCCAATGTTTCACATTATCGGGACAATTAGCTTTGGTTAGCACATCAATTTTGTATTCACAATAAGGTGAAATGGTACAAATTTCAAATCTAGAACCCAACACTCGCCAACTTGTCAAGCAGCAACATTGAGACCTCCATCATGATACACAATGTTAAAGGAATCAAACATTTCAATTAGGTCCTAAACTCGCATGCTTATCTTTCCATACGTTGATTTTTGTAGCATACAATTTTCTTATTTGTTTGAAAACCAACTCTGAGTCTCCTTTAGAAAAAATATCTTTCACTCCATACTTCCATGAAATTCTTAACCCCAACAACAATTCCTCATACTCAGCAACATTATTAGCGCATTCAAAATTAAGTTTGAAGGAAAAAGAAAATTCTTCCAAACTAGGAGAAAGCATAACTATACCAGCACCATTCCTAAATTTGGAGCAAGCTCCATCAAATAGCAATGTCCATGGAGAAACTACCATATCAAAGAACTTTGATTTGTCCATATTATTTTATTTTCCATCAGAAAAACAAATGAAATTCTCAGCATCTACATCAGCAAACAACACTTCATAGGAAGCATTGTTGGGATCTTCAATTAGGTGCAACATCTTCTTCTCACCATAAAGTTTAACAAGGCTTCCCTCAATTGGAATGGTGGAAAAAGACATGTCCATCTGAACACTGCCACCAACACTTATAGCCCATTTTCTTGACAAAAACATACCCCATTTGGCAGGGAAGTCAACAATTACAACATCAAGTTTCAAATTATTTCCTGGATAGGCTGCAAGTTGCACTACGAAACCCTTCACACAGCCAACCACTAGCATTTCCCTTAAATCCATGACAGTACACTTCCCATAGGTAGCTGTCACTTTGATATCCAACTCATTCATGACTTCTAGAGGCATGACATTACATGATGCACAAGAATCAAACATACAATTGTGAAGTAGCCCATCTTTTATGATCAAATTTGTGAAGAATGGATCAACATTCAATTGGGAATCAACCAAAGATGTACCCAAATATACCTCAGGTGTCTCTCCAAGATCTTATATTGCTGGTGGTGTTTCAAGGTCAATAATGATCTAAGGTGGAGTTTCAACAACATTTACATTTCTTCCTGGAGTAACCTTCTCTTCTTTCAATCCCAAGTACTCAAATGCTCTCTTCTTATGCTCAGAATTCTAAGAAACTCAATGATTGGAACACTCACTTTAATTTGGCTCAATACTTGGGCTATCTGATAGGGGACACTCTTTGGAAAAACAACATTGGAAGGGATACAAGAAGATTCATTCGATGGCAATGGATCCTTGGCAGCTTGCGCATGAGGAGGACTGTAATTTTTGTTTGGGGCAGTAGAAATTTTGACAGGTGCTTCTCTCCTGGGAACTTATTTAGGAATTATTGTGAGCAATGGTGTTTTAGGTTTGGCTTGAGGCCAAACTCCCTAACAACTTTTATTCTAGTGTTATAGTCTTTCTCTTGAGCTACAACAACATTCATAAACAATTTTTTATCTTCCTCTCAAGGGATACCACCATCATACTTCTTAATCATCAAAGCTCTTAAGTATTCAAAGTCATTGTTAGGAATTTCAAAATCCTGCACTACATTAACTTAAAGATCATGAGGGGGAAGAAAGATTCTTACCCGTTTATGCAATCCCAAAAAGTTACTGATTGTCCTAGCACTTATTACTTCATAGATTTTGCTCCTCCTTGTAGGATTGAAGAACAACCCATCATGTAAATATCATCATCAGTTCCATCCTCATTATCATCTTCATCAACTTTTTGGTCCACTTCACATGGAGGATGAGGAAGAAAACATCTATCACACCAATCCATATCAACAACTTCATGAACAATAGCAACCCTGATAGTTAGAGGGTCAGAACCAATCTACTTTCACATGCTTGGGGTTGTCTATTTCCCCCTCCCATAGGTCCTTTACCTCTATCATCTTGTCTTTGATCACCCCTAGGATGATTTCAAAATCTATCATGGTTTTGTGCTTGCTTCCTAGGCTGACCTTGTGAAGTCGCCCAATTCCCTTCTCAGCTCTTGCCAACTTGTATGAGATTTCTTTGACAGCCCCTACCAAAATTTTCACAACCTCTTCTAAATTAGCACCTTTGCTAGCTTGAGGTTTTTTAGGGTTTATCAATTTTACACCATCTCTCTTGAGAGGTTTACCAATGGCTTTAATATTGTTTTCAATCTACAATGCCATGGTAAAATCCTGCCTCAAATTTGTAGGGTTTTTGTCTCTCAAGTAATAGGTTGTCTTTTTATCAAATGCATCTGCATATTTGATTAAACAAGATTCATCACAAGGCCTCAAAACAATAGGCAACCTTGTCAAATTTTTGTTAAACCTTGTGTTGAAGTCATGGACTAATTCATTAGGGTTCTTCTTTATATTCTCAAACTTAGGTAAATAAAATATAGGATCAATCTTGTCACCATATTGCAACCTAAATGCATTTTTCATTTCAGTCCATGAATCAATAGAATTATCATGTAGAGCCTTGTACCAATCCCTAGCATCCTCTTCTAGTGTATGAAAAAAAAATTAAAATACACATCCTAAAACTCTATCTCAAAATATTCCATCATATTATCAAACAGTTTGAGATGCTGATCACCAGTAATAACATTGTTACCCTGGAATTTTGGCAAACTATTTCTGACATCTTGTGGGACAACATTTGGGTAACCATCCATTCCTCTAAAATTTATAGGACCAAAGGTGTTAACAACAAATGGAGGTCTAGGCTGAGCCATATTGTTTGGTGGGGGTGATCTTGGAGGTGAAACAAGCTGATGAGGAGTGAGAGGTCTCAGGGAATGGGAATGAAAAATTCCAAACAGATCTCTCTTAAGGGTTCTCCTTCTTGATGATCTCTAGAAAATTTAGAAAATATAGGAGCAGATTTAGGAGCAAGCCTTTCAAATGCACAAGAAGGTCCCTCACCTGATGGGGAATTCAAATCAGTAATAGGATTGTCTGAATCAGATCCACTTGAAGAAGAATTGTAGTCCTCAATAACAGGTTGCTCACTTTCAAACTCAACAATAGGGATCTCCTTTCTTGCATTCAAGTCTCCAACAACCTTCCACACTTCTCTTCCTTCTAACTTTGATTTTATTGAATCTATAAACAACTTCTTGGTAGAGTCCTTGATGAAGAAGGATCTTCTTCCTTCCATTTTTGCAGGGATTAGCAACACAAAAATAAATGACAGAAAGGTAAGACAATTGGTATTTTCAAGATCAAATCAGCATGGAGTCACCACTAAGGTATTTGCTAAGTACTGAAACCTTTGCAAGGCTTTATAAATTAGACCTTTTCCTTCTTAAATTAGTCAATCACAATGCACCCAAAGTGTATGAATTGTTAGGAAATGGAAAAAGGGTAGACAAAACATGAAACCCTTGTTTAAAACTTGCAGATCTGAAGCATAGAATGATATTTTAACAATGTAGGAGCTGAAATACTTGAATACAAAAATGCTCAAACTCTTCAAACACTTCAAAAACACCAAGAAATTCCAATAAGTCCCTGGAAATGGTGCCAGAAATGTGTTGGTACCCAAATTTGTTCTCCTTTTTAGTCTGAGAAGCATCAGAGATATGACATGAAGCTTGAAGTCAGATAGATCATGATGTGTGTCATTTTGTAGCCAAGGAGGTGATCTAACTGGCACTCAGATTTGTGGAGAGATGGATAGCACCTTGAAAGGATTTTGATCTAACCCTCACTATTTTAGGTTGTTCCTTTCAACCAAGGTAAGAGAACCTATATTATAACCTATGTTTTATGTAGGAGGTGGAGATATCCTTATACTATGCATATTGTATGGAGATGGCCTTGGGAAAACATGATCAATCTTCCATTATTCAAACTCAACAGAGCTATCACTACTAAATGATGGAAATGCTCTCAAGACAAGGCTGAGGCTGCTAGAGACATGGTGTGATCCTGATTTGCCTTGTGCATTTTTGTAGATGGGTTAGATCCTTTTGTTTACACACAATGCAATGCAGGGGTAGTATGGGTAGGATTAGTTTGTTTGAATGAATTTTTTGGTGGGGTGTTGACAAGACAAACTGGGATATATCAGATCTTTGACAACCTCTACAATACTTTAAGCAACTATCAGATAAAATTCTTCAAATAATCAGGATATTCTTTCAACCGAAGAGAAGCATAAATGGAAGCCCATGTTGCACTCTTCACACAATATTTAAGAATTCACCACAAAATCTTGAAGTAAAGAACTCAATTAAAGACAAAAATCCATGATCAAACCACACCTAAGGTACCCCCAAAGGCTTACAATCAATCTCTGCAGTCAAGGAAGGTAAAGTGATTTTAAATTTGTTTATCTCTTTATCAGATGAAGGCTCTTCTAAACATGAGATTGCAAATGTCACTATACTATCAACAAGAAATGGAGATTTTGTGTGAATTCTAAAGACTTTTAATGCAAGATTGCAACAAGAACAATGAAAACTATTTACAGGCTTTTAAAAATGATAACATACATCATATTGCCCAGAAAAACATAGATTAACTCAAAATCTTGTTAGATTCATCAACAGGGGAGAGATTCACGAACAATCGCAGAGCTGTGTGATGGCTATACACTTGTAACCAACTCACATACATGAAGATCCAACACAGAAGAAATTATTATGGTTCTTTGTTGGGTTTTTTTAGAAAAATTAGCTTTCTCTCAGAATTTTCTCGTGATTTTCAACTTCCAACCCCTTTACAATTTATCCAAAATGCATTATATACCTTATGCCAAATTGGAGCCTTCTTTCCTAAGCAAAGAATATGCAACGGGATCAAGTTTGTTACAAAAAAATCCTCATGATTCAATGAAAATGACATCAAATAGAAAAACATTCACAAGTTGCCAGGTGTGCCCAAGAAGATTAAATTCATTACAAATATCTGGATCATTATCCATCCTAGAGGCGTGTTGTTCATCAGTGAGGCATGCAAACACCTTTTTCTCATCATTTTCACCTTTTTACCTTTTCAAATCACCTCTGCGCAACTTTTGATTTTTTCATTTCACATGTTTTCTTAGGATGGGGCAAAAAAATTCTTCAAAAAAATCTCAAATCAAAATATTGAGCCTTGAAACCTATGTCAATGATCCTGGGAGGCCAAGACGACACAAAATCACTATAAATTTGATGAATCTTGATGCAAAAATCATGATTCCAAGTTTCCTGGAGCTCCCATGGCGGTTAAAATAAATGGATGCACAACAACCGTCGATCTTATCAATCTTTTTCCTTTAATCTAGGTCCTCCACCTGTCAAAAAACAATTGGGACTGAAATTGGGATCATTTTTTACTTTTCCACAGTTTTTGGAAAAATGGAAAATTTTGAATTTTTCTCCACCCCTCCGCCCTTGAAATTTGGAGCTGACACGTGGCATATGGTGGGTCCCATTTAAATCACGCTTCAATTCTACGCATTTTGACCTTTTTTTGGAAATTGGGAAAAATTTTACTTTTTTCCCCGCGGGCCCACACACGTGATTTCTCCCTCGCCACATGTCGATTCCTCTATCGCTAAAATCCGCGTGCCCAATTCTCATTTTAACTCCCCTTTTTGCTAAGGGAAAAAATTCAATTTTCCTTCCGTCAGGCCGCCTACCCACTTTCTCCACCGCCACATGTCGCTTGATGATTCACTAGTGGGCCAGCGCTTAAAATTTTGATTTTGAGCCCTTTGTGAAAAAGGAAAAATCCCTTTTACCTCCACCGGCCCTCTGACACGCTATGCAACTGCCATTCTACCACGTGTCCTCCTTTGATTTGAGCGGGGCCAAAACACATTTTGAAGCTTTATAGAATTAGAGCCAAAAAACTCTAAGTCCTCCCTCGGTCCACTCCTCCCTCTTTTGGTCTTTTAGGACACGTGTCCACTCCCGATTGATTGCGGGGCTACGGACCAATTTTTGACTTTAAATTTTTGCAAATTAAGGTCGAAAAACCTTAAGGGAATCCAACCACCCGCCATCCCACCTGCCAATTAGAACATGCCACATAGGCAAATTTGAAAAAATGGGTCCCTGGGCCCGAAAATGCCCCATTTTCTTGAAAAGGTGAAAAATGAAAAGTTAGAGCGCCTCCCCGCCTTTCCTCAACCAATGCAAACCCACCACGTTGCCAATACCTTTTGAGGATGAATTTGATGGGAAAATGACTCCCGTCTAACCATCAAAATGTCAAAAATTCCAGGGATGCCCTAGAATTGATTTTTTTCACCAAGGATGATAGATTTTCGATTTTGAATCAACTGAACCGTGTTTTTTACAACATTATCGATCTAGGATTTTGATTGTCAAATAAAAACAAGTATGAATTGATCAATTTCAGTTTTCCCACAATCTCGCAAATGGAAAAAAAATGACACAGCCCGTAAAAATTTGAAAAACTAGGGCAGCACTGAAAAGGGAAAACTTGGATTATTTTTTCAAATTAGGGAAAAACAACAAGTTTGCAAGCATTTTTAAAGGATTCAATTGGAGGGGAAGAATTTTAGACCATAAATTCAAAGGATAAAATGTTTTTTGAGCAAATACAAATTTGAAAATTTTAGGGTAACATGGTGTAAGCTCAAAAATGGCACCAACGGTATCCTTCAATTGGGCTCCTATGGAGTCATCTTGGGCATGGACTAGTTATCTCGCACAGAGCCGAGTGGATTATTATGACAAGATGATATCTTGTACAAATTATCTAGGTGTTGAGGTAGTCGAGCTGGGGTCGGAGACCCGTTTCTATTCGCACCATATCCACTATGCAAATTAAGTGGTGTGTGCGACGGGGTTGTCGATGTATGTTGTTACAGTTAGTGATAGATCAAAGGATGCATCTAGTGGACCATCACTAGATGACCATCCCATCTATAGAGAGTTTTAGATGTCTTTCTAGGGGAGATACTCAAGGTTACCACCCCTACGTGACATATATTTCCATATAGATCTAGTTCGGGAGTAGATCCTATCTCATGAGCACCTTATCGATGACTGCTCCTGGCTCTGTGAGCTCAAGTTACAACTTGAAGGCCTTCTCGGAGAAAGGCCTAATTCATCCTTATGTATCCCTTGTGGTACACCAGTGATTTTTGTAAAGAATAAGGACGGATCTATGCGGTTGTGTATCCCCTTCCGCGCATTGATGATTTATTTGATTTGATTAGATGAAGGAGCCATAGTTTTCTCTAAGATAGACCTTAATTCAGACTACCCTTAGTTGAGGATTTTTGAGGTGGATATTCATGAGACCGCCTTCCGTACGAGATATGGCCACTATGAGTTCATAGTGGTTCCTTTTGGCTTGACCAACGCCCCAATAATGTTTATGATTTTGATGAATGGGGTATTTAGGACCTTCTTAGATTGCTTCGTGCTCATCTTATTTGATGAAATTTTTATTTACTCACATATGTCTTCGTTAGGTTCTTCTCGTGTCTTCGTGAGCAGCAACTTTACGGGAACTTAGAGAAGTGTGCTTTCTTTTAGAAAGAAGTGCAATATCTAGGCCACATCATTTCTTGGGGAAGGTATCGCTGTTAATTATTCCAAGATTTGAGATATTATGGATTAGACAACACCCACTAGTGTGACAGAGGTGTACAACTTCATGGGTTTAGTAGGATATTACAAGAGATTTGTTCAGGATTTTCTTAGATTACGCACCCCATCACTTCCCTTTAGCAGAAAGGGAAGAATTTTTTTGGTCAGATAGATGTGAGTAGGCCTTTAGGAAACTAAAGGAATTCCTCACAACATCACTTATTCTTACAAAGGTCTTTGGATCCATAGGGTGAGTTTTTCATTTGCACGGATGCTTCTTTAGCAAGGCTTGGAGGTGTGATGATGCAAGAAGGTAGATTAGTTGCGTTTGAGTCTCACAAACTCAAAGATTATGAGCTTAATTATATGACTCATGATCTTGAGATTGCGGTAGTTATGCACACTATGGTTCAAAGGAGACACTTTCTTCTTGGTCACGATTCACACGTAAGATAGATCACTTGAGTCTTTGCCACCTCTTCACACAACCCAATATCAATGCTTTTCAAAGTGGCGTTGGATGGAGTTGCTTTGTGAGTATGATATGGAGATAGAGCATGTAAAGGGGAAGGAGAATGTGGTTGCAGATGCTCTTAGCAGATGGAGAAATGTGGCTATGGTCACTTCAAGTGGGCGAGATTTATGGAGTAGGATTCTTCAACAACTTCCTCTTGATAGTTTCTACATTACAGCTAGAGTAGAGATTGAGTCTCAGAGACCCTTGAAGGGAAGTTTGATTTTTTTCTCTAGAGGTAGATGGTCTTCTCATACATAGAAGCTAGATTTATGTTCCCAGAGATGGAGGCTTGAGACAATATATTCTGACAGAGGCACATTGTGTACCCTATTCAGCCCATCCTAGGGTGAAGAAGATGCACACCACCTTGAGATAGTTATATCATTTGAGAGGACTTCGTAGAGACATGGCTCAGTTTGTGTCACATTGTTTAGAGTGCTAGAAAGTGAAGGTCGAGCATCAACATCCAGCTGGCCTTCTCTTTCCTCATGCTATACTAGAGTGGAAGTGGGACACCATTTCCATGGACTTCATTGTTGGGCTACCGATGTCAAGATACCACCACGACACCATCATGGTCACGGTGGATAAATTGACAAAATTGGCTCATTTTTCTCCTGGTGAAGACCACCTATACAGCTAGTGTAGTGGAATGGGTTTATCTAGATGATATTTTTAGGTTACATGGGATCCCATGGAATATTATTTTTACCAGATCCTTTATATACTTCCCATTTTTGGATGACCATGCAATATGCTCTCGGGATGAGGATCAATTTCAGCACAACATATCACCCCGAGACAGATGGACAAACTCAGTGGGTGAATCAGATTTTAGAGGACATGTTCAGGATGTATGTTGTGGATCACCAGTCAAGATGGGAGGAGTACTTGTACTTGGTGGAGTTTTCCTACAATAATAGTTTTCAGATTTCTATAGGCATGGCTCCTTTTTAGGCATTTGTATGGTAGTGATTTCATGACACCTCTTAGCCGGGACAGTTAGAATATAGGGTTTCTCTTGGACCATCTTTTATTACAGGAGGCACAAGACAAGAACACAAAGTATGTAGATTAGCATACGGTAGACCATAGTTTTGATGTGGGCAATGAATTTTTTCCTTCATTTTAGGCCACACAAGAGTCCTATCCGTTATGGAAAACTTTCTAAGTTAGCTCCTATATTCATTGGTCCTTTTGAGATCTTGGAGCATATCAACCCTTTGGCCTACCATCTAGCATTGCCACCTAGTTTGTCTCGTGTACATGATGTGTTTCATGTTTCAGTGCTTAGGAGATACATTGCTGATCCTTCTCATGTGTTGATTGGACCTCTTTGCAAGTGCAGGATCAGGGGTAGGTGATGGTTGATCCCATTCGCATTATAGACTACGGGACCACCTGGTCTTTGAGGTAGAGATATTGACTAGGTACAGTGCAGTGGGATAGATATGATGAGACTGCGGCTACATGGGAGGATGTTACTTTACTACAAGTTTAGTTTCCACATCTGTTCCAGTGACTTCTAGGAGGAAGTTGAGTCTAAGGGGAGGGGGATGTAGTGCCCACTTCCCTTCGACACCTTTAGTTATTGATCCTAATACTACTGACTATATTATGGACATTGTTATAGTTTTGATTTAGTATGATGTTAGATGTTGGATCATGGATTATTGTTGACTTTGATTCATATATGGTGCATGATGATTATTGGAAACTTTTATATATTGATAATGATATGTTGTTTGACATGGTTATATTTATGGATGTTATTCAGACATGTGATATTGGATATAATAAGTAGACCTAGAAAGTGGAATTAATTTGATGATCATGTAATTGTTGATAAAATTACAAATGTTATTGTTGGTTTCCTTGATGTTGTGATTCTTATAAAGATGATTTTGGGATTATATTTATATTCATTTGAATGTTCTGATATGGCCATGAGACCGAAGGAGGTATTTGTGTTTTACAGGTTGAAATATCACAACAAACATCGGGGGATTGGAGACCAACCACATTGGAATTCTAGATGAATTCAACAAGGTCACCATGGAAACTTGTAATTGTTTGTGTGTGTTTGATTGTTGTTAGGGATTCCCATGGGGGGATCCCCTTCAAATGTGACCAAGGGATTTATGTTTTCTTTTATTTGGTCCTTTATTAATGTTGTATGTGTTTTTTAAGTGATTTGATTCCCTTTTCATTATTGAATTAAATTGTGGTAAATAATGTGAGTAATCATATTGTTAAAATTAATTAATCAAATTGGGTCATAAGAAAGTAATTATTAGAGTTGTTGGCCTAAAATTAAAGTGTTGTAAGAAATGTGTAAGTGATGTGTAAGTTGATTTTGGAGTATGAAACACTCCACCTTCTTTGAAATTCGAATTTGTCCTTGGAGGCTGATTTTGGAGGCTTGTGGGACAAGTTAAACTTGTCCCACACCTCTTAAATTTATTTACCAACCATACCTATGGTTGGAGAGTTAAATTTAGACTTTCATTATGCATTTTTGTAAGTCAAGTTGAATGTTTTAATTGCACTTTTCTTACATGTTTTAATTTTAGTCCTTATGGGGTGTGGGCTTGATTTGAGTGTGTAAGTAAAACTGTCATATTATTCACCCACCTATTTATTATGCATTGGAGAATGAAGTTGAATTTGGTGTTGGAATTGAGGAGGTGTGAAGTGGCATCCTACATGGATCCACCTCATCCTCTCTTTTTAATCTTGAATTTCCTTGGCTTGTTTTGGGGTTTCTTCACTTTTGGATACTTTATTTTGGGTGACTTCTTTTGTTGTTGGAGCATTTGCTTGTGGAGAATATTGGAGATTGTTGCATTCCTGGGGATTGTTGATCTCTTGGACTATTTTGCATTGGAAAGCTTGTTGTTTTGCAACCTTGGAACAATCTCCATTTTGTAGAGGTAGGAGCTTGGTTATGTAAATTCTCTCCTTCATTTTTATGCTTATGTGAAAGGTTAAATGTTTAAATGTGATGTTTTATTTATTGGCTGTTTGGGTAGATGGCCTAGGAATGGTGTAGGAGAAGACTATCGGGATTCTTGTGGGGAGACATAAGTGTTAATGGGAGGTATAAGTATGGAGGAGTTGGGATTTGGGTTCCACCTTTCAAAATAAATAGCTTGCATTTCTTTACTCGTTATGGGGTGCCATAAGAGGTTGGGAAGGCATAAGGAAATGGGAGGAATAAGGGATACATGAGGGAGGCATACGGGCATGCCATAGTTTGATATACTATATTTTTGGTGGTTTGTAATCAGGTGGTGATACCCATTTTCCACTTTTTGGAGGAATAAGTATCATAGCTCATATTTATTGCTCCTTTGGCTTGCATGACAAAGCCCGAGTGTTGTTTTTGTCTTTTATCTGTGGTTGTAAACTGTAATTTTTTTTTGGACTGTGTTTTAAATGTGAAATTGCATGTGTTGTGGAAGCTATTGTTTCCATGAGTTGAAACACATCTCTTATTGCATTGTGGTTGGGCCTCTAGGGCCAATGAAGAAGGATGGATTATCCTTTTTATTGGATGTCTTGGTTGGGTGGAGAGCGTTGCCTTTCCCCTGCCCTTGTTGTGATCAAACTAGAAAATGGAGGATCTTTTTGTTGTTGTACTTTGGAGCAAGGGAAAAAGACAAGTTTGAAATCCTTTTTGATTTTAATTCTTATTGTAACATTTTCCCACTTTGAAGTGGATGACTTGTAAAATTATTTTTAATGGATAGTTAATCTGTTTTGGAAATGAAATCCTATGTTTAAATGAGAAAGAGATATGCACTGAAATTTGTACTGTGTAAAGAAATGTGAAAGTGTATTTGAATGATAGGAAAAGAGAAAGAGTTGTAATTTGTAAATTTGTATTCTTTTCCATAAATGGAGTTGCTTTGTTGTTTAAAATCTCGCTTTGAAAAAACAAAGTTGAGGAATTTCTATTTGGAAGAAATAAATACGTATGAAGAAAATACATTACTCTGTTTGTTGAAATGCCTGATTTGAAAAATAGAAGCTATATTCTTGTTTCTACATTTTGATTGAAGGAAAGATAACTATATAAGACTATCATGGAATGAGCTCAATGTTTTTTATAATATGGAAAAAGAACTAGGTTAATCTCTGTTTTTTTTTTTGTACAAACCTCTTTTTTATTTCACGGTAAAATTTGCAAATTTTTAGTAAAAGATGCAAAACAACCTTGTAAAACTATGAAAAAAATTTGAAACACTAATAAAATCTAAGGAAGATCAAAATGGTCCCAAACAAACTAAAGTACTTATGAAAATCTTACCAAAAAAATATAAATAAATACCCTTCAAAATCGGGCATGGTCAAATTTATAGATGTTTTGCTGTTAGATTTGGAAGTTTCAAATTAACAATCGATCAATAATTTAACCCATACAAGTCATCCTAAATTATCACAAGCACATAATTCCATGATTTTTAACATGTTGAAGGAGACAAAATGGTGGATTTGAGAAAATTTTTTAAGTTAAAACGTTCAGTTCATCTTTTAAAAGCTTGTAGAACATTTTCTTAAAAATGACCCTTCAAAGTTCCTAAAAGTTAAAATATTAAGTTTCCTATGTACAAAGAGGACTTTGAGATCTTTTCGAAAATTCCTCATTTTCCAAAAACTAGGTTCGAATCCAAAGTTATGGCCTTCTGAAGTTTTATCTCATTTTGGGCTCAAAAATAATCTAATTGTCAAATTTAAATTATTAAATATTCGTTGGCGGACCCGCGGGTTAAAACTTGCTTTTTTTTATTTTGGCCCAAAGGGCATAAAAATCATTAAATTCCTCGCTTCTCTGCCGGCCCGAACCTTCTCTCCTTGACCAAAATTTTCTAAGACCAAAAAGTTCTTTTGAAAATGTTTCTTCATAGCCCTACATCCGCACAACCAATCATTGACTAACATGTGGCTTACAGAGGCGTTGGTAGAGGTGCGGATCAATTTTTTTTCCTTAGCACTTCAAAAGAAAATTTGGAAAAATTCCAAAATTTTCCCCACAGACCTGCAGACCCACAACCAATGGCTGGCTGACACATGCCTTAATGACATGTTGGCAGAGGGGCGGAGTTTCTGAAAGTTTACGCTTCAAAATTCAACTTTTCCCAATTCTCCTCATGGATCTGTTGATTTGCATCCAATGAATGTCTGACACGTGGCGTCGTAAGGAACTGACAGAGGCACGGATGGGTTTTTACCCTTGTGCCTTCTTAATCCTTAAGGAAAAAATGCATGTTTTTCCCCACTAACCCACTTCCCTCATTGGCTTAGAACATGCCATGTGTCCCTTGCACATGAGGTATAATATCGTTTTTTTAGGCATGGAGTCCTCCTGCCGCAGACTTGCGGGCGCACAATGGTAAAGTTCACTTTTTCACCAACGACAAAGAATCCAAATTTCCTCCCGTCCCCGCCGACCGGAGCGCCTTGGTGAAAAATTTCTCCCTAGGCCCACGGGCCCGCCTTTGGGGAAAATTTTCCTCCCAAGGCCCGTCGGCCCATAACTTGAGTTTTATAGGGAGTTAGAAGGACTTCCTTATATCTCTGAAAAGGGGAAGAAAATTCCTATATAAAGGAATGGTTTTGGGAATTTTTAGTATGGGAAATATTTGAAAAATTATTTTGAATATTTTAAGCCAGTATAGGAGTGGGTAAGTGGAGGTTTACCTTTCTAGTTTTCAATGTGGTATTTTTAAAGCATGAGTTGACCATTTTGGGGCCACCTTATGGGGAAAGGGAATGTTTTTCCTAACCCCTTGTAATGAGAGCCTTGTTTTATTGTTTTGGCCCCTATAGCCCTCTAAGTGTAATTAAGAAATATTTAACCCTAGTGTTAATTTAATCTGATTATTAAATTAACACCTAAAGGAAATTTAAACTATACTTGGTTAATTATACTCACTAATTGTAATGTGGTATTTTATATGTTGTTCCAATGGAAAACCTTATCTTCTTAACATGATTGACCTTGATGTACTTCCTTGTGTCAACTGTTGCTTCGAGGCTTGTTTGTAGTCTCACCTTGAACAAAAAAAATTATTCCATAATTTTTCTAACTAACCTAGGTTGTTCCTGGGTCTCAAGTGGGAGTTTTAGATGGGTGATACACTACTCTATTACACTCGGCATGGTGTTGTGTCCCACTTGTTGTCCCAAAAATGCGATGCAAAATGAGAGATGCGCGGTTTCCAAAGAGGGTTCGCGAACACTCCATTCACGCGAACCCGTTTCGCGCGAAGAGACACGTAAGCCGTTATTTGCCGCGTGGTGAAATTGAAAGTGTTCACGCGAACACCATGTTCGTGCGAACGGCGTTCACGCGAAAGGTGTTCGCGCGAACCCCCTGTTCATATATTGGAGGCGCTGCGGAGGAAATCATTTTCCTCCGCCCCGCCTCCTTCGCGCGAAGTTTGTGCAACCGACCAAAGAGCCCACCACACTAGCTGAGAGCCCACCACACCAGCGAGCCCACCAGCGACGAAGGCCAGCAACGACGAGCCCAGGTATGTAGCCACTAAAATACCATTTTTTGCAAAACCCTGGCAAAGTTTTTTTGGTAAAACCCCATTTTTTCTCGTAGAAATGAATTGAATGTGAAGGTCTACTCTGAAAATACCTGGTTGGCCGTTTTGTATGCTACATCCTTGTTACTTGTAAATGGTCTCTTTGAGAAACTTGAGGGCAATAGGCAATATTTATACCCTTCCATTATGTACATCCAATCGATAATAAGAAGTATTCTTTTACCAGTTTCGGAGAAACTTGTTTTTTGCAATGGACGATTATCTTTAGTTTCAAGCTAATTTTATCTTAGTATTAGCTTTGATCCACGACTAAGGAAGAATTCATATGGTTGTTACCTGTACATTTTTCCAAGGTCCTCTTGGTTGCCCCAGTTGTTCAATGTATTTTTTTGAAGGGTTTCTTTTATGTGTTGCAAATTGTAACATTTTTGGATCTTTTTAGTTTCTGGAAAAATGAGTATATTGTGTAGCTCACAGCTACCCATGCCATACTAAGATCCCAATAGTGGCATAATTGTTGATTGGAGCCGAAATTGCAGAATGCACTGCCAAAATACCGAGGGGCTCTTTGGCCAAGAATCAGTCTTAAGGGTGTCTATCGACATGTTATGGGCATGAACCTAGGTCATCATCATGGCGGCATTAGGTCTTTATTGGTAATGGTATTTTCTCATCGTTTGGAAGGTATGATTGTGCTTATTATGGCAAAGCCAAAACATTCTTACTACAAGTGTTATATAATAAGGAAGAACCGTGAGCATTGTGGTAAAACCATTCTTTTCAAAAATGTTGGGTTAAGCTTGAATATAAAGTAGTTGAGCTGAAAAGCTAAAAACAATTCTGATTACACTACAACAAACTTAACGATTATTGACGAGAGTTAAGTGTAATCATGGTGGCAAGGTCAATCCCTATAGATGTTGGTTTAAGCCTATGGATGAAGACCATCCTATGATTTGAATTTGGTTTAATTCTATGTATGAAGACCATAGAATGATTCATACTTTTTGTGGAGGAGATAGATCGCACTAACAATTACCCACGAGATGGAGGCAACGGGGTATTTTTCGATTCAAGATTTCTGAATGATGTTCACGAGTAAAATAATCATTCCTTTGTCACCTAAATGAGAAGTTTGCAATGCCATATTGATTGATTGCAGGAAACAAATATTCACTGCCGTGTACGATGGATTGGAGTCACGCTATTCAAAGCTTCATAAAATTTCCCTGAATCAGGAGATGAAGGTTTATTACGGTGCAGAATGAAACGATTCATATTGCTCAGCATTTTTTTCTCCTAGAAATTAATTGAATGTGAAGGTCAACTCTGAAAATACCTGGTTGGCCGTTTTGTATACTACATCCTTGTTACTTGTAAATGGTCTCTTTGAGAAACTCTGAGGGCAATAGGCAATATTTATACCCTTCCATTATGTACGTCCAATCAGACAATAAAAAGTATTCTTTTACCAGGTTCAGAGAAACTTGTTTTTTACAATGGACGATTATACTGTAGTTTCAAGCTAATTTTATCTAGCTTTATTTCTATTAGCTTTGATCCACAACTAAGGAAGAATTCATATGGCTGTTACCTGTACATTTTTCCAAGGTCCTCTTGGTTGCCCCCATTGTTCAATGTATTTTTTTGAAGGGCTTCTTTTATGTGCTGCAAATTGTAACATAAAGGATCTTTTTAGTTTCTAGAAAAATGAGTATATTGTGTAGCTCATAGCTGCCTATGCCATACTAAGATCCCAATAGTGGCATAATTGTTGATTGGAGCCGAGATTGCAGAGTGCACTGCCAGAATAATGCATATCATGGAGATATTCCATTTTCACAAACCTTAATACTACTGCCATGAGATTGATTTATAAGGGTATATCTACACTAGACGTTTTCTAATGGTATTCATCCTAGTGGCAGTTTTCTACTGAAATTGTTCAGTAAATATTTTATGGTTCCAATATCACACATTACATCAAGGGAACTTGTATATAATGTTTAAATAAATATCTTTGATCTAAATTTGTGTAGAAACCTGTATTAGAATTCCTATCCTATTTAGTGATTAGTGTGACTTCTAATTAAACTCTGTGATAAAATATTAAATTAGAACACTGTATGAAACTGAAGGGGGTAAGACTCCTCACACCCTTTCTGGGATTTATGTTGATTGGCTTCCCACATAGTCCAATGTTGCTGAGACTAATATCTCTAACTAATCGTATGTTTAATTTAACCTTAACCAGATATCCCATTAAGTTAATCCTGTGTCAGGTATTGTATATAAAATTCTGCTACATCCTTGTTACTTGTAAATGGTCTCTTTGAGAAACTCTGAGGGCAATATGCAATATTTATACCCTTCCATTATGTACGTCCAATCAGACAATAAAAAGTATTCTTTTACCAGGTTCAGAGAAACTTGTTTTTTACAATGGACGATTATACTGTAGTTTCAAGCTAATTTTATCTAGCTTTATTTCTATTAGCTTTGATCCACAACTAAGGAAGAATTCATATGGCTGTTACCTGTACATTTTTCCAAGGTCCTCTTGGTTGCCCCCATTGTTCAATGTATTTTTTTGAAGGGCTTCTTTTATGTGCTGCAAATTGTAACATAAAGGATCTTTTTAGTTTCTAGAAAAATGAGTATATTGTGTAGCTCACAGCTGCCTATGCCATACTAAGATCCCAATAGTGGCATAATTGTTGATTGGAGCCGAGATTGCAGAGTGCACTGCCAGAATAATGCATATCATGGAGATATTCCATTTTCACAAACCTTAATACTACTGCCATGAGATTGATTTTTATGCCCAAAAAGAATTATTGAACCTTGTGTCTCTATTTCAATGTTTTACCGATGTCTTTTGTTGTTTAAATATATGCATTAGACATGTCTTTTACCGATGTGTTTTGTTGTTTAAATTTGGATTGGTGTTCTATTTGATTGCGCTAATTCTGTATCATATGCACAAAAAATGTGTTTCAGGGAAAGGTGAATCCCACTCAATTGTTCTGCTTTGATAATGGTTTGTGCCCAGGTAAACTTACATTCTCTTCTACAAACATTGCTTTGACTTTAAGATCATCTAAATGTATTCAAAACTTTTCATTTCTGAACTCTGCAACATCACTTGGTATATTTTGTTATCAAATGATTTGTAATTTATGTAATTTATTGAAGCTTGAAAAGTTCATATTTCTGTTTTCATTAATATAGGAGAATATCTTAGGAATTTTTTTAATAAAAATACTATTGATTAGAATTTTACTTTCATTTTTTTATCATAGCATGGCTTCTTCTGGAACTCCTAATTTGTTTGAGAGGACCGATTTAGAGATTGCAAAATTGCAATCTATTCTCGAAAATCCAACTACAGTTGGGCAGTATAAAGCCCATTGTGAAAGAATATTGGTTGATCTTCGTAGAATAGAGACAAGTTTGAAAACATATAATCCATTTGATTCTGAATCAATAACAAAATTTATGGATTCACTAAAATCAAGTGTCTCAGGAGATGTAGGTTATAATGAGATTACATCACGACTTTCCGATAAGGAAGTCGTTAAGAGGTCTTGTTGGAGTTTTTATGCAGACAAACGGAAAATAAGGGCATATTATGTAAACAAATGTTCATGTCCTTTATGTGCCCCTTTGATTTATCCTAGATTTGTGGCCTCTCAAGGCCAATTTCCAAATAATGACCAATTACCGTTATACTTCATAATGATGCTACATGCTGAGGTTCACTTAAACCTAAAGGTGAACTATTTAGACATCCCTAGTTATTTGGGGCAAAGTGGGCGTGGCCGTATTAGCCACGAGCGTATATAGAAAGGAGGGAGCTCCTGCAGTTGTTGATGCGCGGCAGCTTGTACCAAGGCCACAACCATTCTTATCAGGCTTTCAGGATGTCGCAACACCTGTCGTTATGACTGCACATGAGGGTGCTATCGAGGGTCTTGCTGGCATTGCTCGCGAGACCCAATTGATCTCTTCTGACCGTGTGGGTCAGTACCTTCAGAGACGCGATACTAGCAGTGGAGGTGCTAGTAGCACCAATGATGCACACAGCGAGGTATACGCTCGTGCATCTTTGATTTCCCCAGATGACTTTGAGCTAGTTCTGAGATCCCGCTCGGCACGTCGGCTAGGACGCATCATGGCTGGCTGCTTTGTTACGTGCGTATGAGGTGATTGCTCGGCATTGCAGCATTCCACTATCGGGGGTTTTAGATTTTATAGAGCAGAGTGGGAGTGTATCTTCTAGTCAGGGTACTACTGCCGCTGCTACAGATAGACTTCCTATTAGCTTTGGGATTGTCACACCTGATGTTCAACACATTTATGTTCCGGTGTGTGAAAATTAAACCTTTAATATAATAAAAATTTATTTTAATTGATCATTACTTTACAATTTATTAATATTAAAATTAAACATTTACTTTTGTGTTTAGGCTTCTGCTCCAGTGTGTGGAGCTTCACAGCCCACACCATCTACCCGTGTCACATACACACAGCTCTTGACTGAGCACAACATGGATCTCGATGTTCCGGGTCTGAGTCAACTTGGGTTAGTTGGCGACATATTTGCTGGTGTTGAGGTCATGGATGACAATCCCATACATTTGGAGACGCGTTCCGCAGAGGTATAAATACATGTGTTTTAATATAATTAATATTTAATCTAAATTGAAATGTTAAAAATTAATGAACTTTATTCAAAAAACTTATTTATCAACTTCTTACATTTTATTTATTTTGTTTCACAGGGATCTACGGGACAGAGATCTATGGGTAGCGTAGATACTCCCAACATCCGCGCAGGGACAGATACTGAGGTAATCAATTGTACATATCAGTTATATAATGTATTGAATTAATCAAGAAATTGTTGTAGATTTCTGCTTATATATTTTAATATATGGTACATGCTATATATAGTTTATGACATGTATGTTCCTTTTTTTTAACATGCAGGGTGCAGCAGAGCGTAGTGAGGGGTCTGGCACTCGCCCTAGTGCACGGAGGAGACTTCAGTGATATTTTATAGATTTCAAACATTTTAGACATACTTCTGGAGATTTTAGACATGTATATATATTCATACTCATTCTAGACATCATTATTATATTTTGATATATGTCTTAGACACGTGTATTATTAATATATTTTGATATATGTCTTAGACACGTGTATTTACAATTATGGATGTGAATATAAGACACCCCCTTATCTTTCATTTTTGTCTCTTGATGATATCATAATAGGTATATAACTAGCAATCGCATGTGTTTCATGAGATGTGAACGCCGAATGGTATATGTTATTTGATTTAGAGGCATAGTTATCTGAGTTTTGATGTGCTGCTTTGTCCATCTCTTGCCGTCCTCGGTCAGTGTCCATGCGATCTTTCATCCGCTTTGTAATTAATAATTTAATAGTGTTACTGTTCTGTAATTAATAATTTAATAGTGTTCTATGTCTTTCTTTGGTTTTTGAACTCTTTTCTATTGAGAGGAGGGAACACAGTTATCTTCTATCGATAATGCATAAAAATGCAGCACTAGTGGTACAGATAAAAGGTTTGGTCATAAGAGAAGGCAGAGACCAGGGATAGAAGCAACAGCAAAAGCGAAAAATGGTATAAAAAAGGCATATTTTATGAGCTGCTTGTTTTTTTTGCCAATTTTGGATGGGAGTGTTTCAATCTTTTTGTTCCAATATTACAGATCCACAAGGTTCAAATACTAGATTCATAAATCAATTACTGACTCAATGTTTTTGACTAGAACAATATCATTCCAAGACCATTTTTTAATGATTCTTTCATTATTCTGAATTCAAAAGGGAGGATTATGTTCGCACAAACATCCAGAAGTTAAATCAAATTGTCAAGCGCTGAATATCTTAATTCATGAAAAGTAATAATGGAAGAAGAAAGACACGGCAGACCAATGAAAAGGAGTGTATCTTACATTTTCAAGAATCAAACTCAAGATTATTACATGTGTTTCAGAGCCTTGGAATTTGACAAATAATAATACAATCACAATAAGAAATTGATATATGCAAGAATATGAAGCACATACAAGCTCAATTCAATCATCCCTCACTCTTAATAAACAAACTATAAAGATTGGAAATATACACGAGAAATTGAGTGTGTTAAATATTATCCTTCAAGATTCAGATATAGTACGAACTAATACTTTTCCACTCCAAACGTCTTGGAGGTTGCATTATCAAACTTTTCTTCCCAGAGTCTCTTTTGAATACCAACCAGGCATTCAAAGAAACAACTCGCATGCAAAGCAAGAAATAACAGAAAGTCGGAAGGATGTTTTCCTCATATCAGGAATTATTCAAGCACGTGCAAATACAGATGGAAATAAAAGCAGATTGTACGAGTCATCTTTATTCATTTGCTTCCTTTTATGAAGAAAGCACACTAGCAGTTTACAAAGCACTACTTATGCTTTTTGCTGCTCGTTAAATATAGCCATCATACTGAACTGTATTCAGCTTTTGTTGAATAAAAGTAGTCTGGAGGAAATCAAGCTTGTAAACACTAGTGATTCATCAGATCTAGCAATTCATAGTGCACAGATGGAATTAGAGTACAATATATCAATTGAATATACTTGTAACATAATCAAACAATTTATCTGATATTCATTCAACACTGCCACACTAAGATCAGAAATTATAGTTTCTGACCAAAGGTTATGATAGTATTTGAAGGGGAAATTTATGGCATTATTGCGGAAGATTTTTCTAGATATGACTCTGTACTAGTTTCTAAATTCAACATTTTGAGTCCTCCACTGGACCCGTCATCAGGGAGAAGCAGCCTATGCTTGCACAAACCACTAATTGCATCTGTTAAATGGCATAAGTTCATAACAAACATTTTGAGAACTGCCCTGTAAGACACATGCATACAAAACATATGCTCTTTATGAATCTCACCAATTCCCCGCATAAAGTGACAAATGCATGCCTTGGCACAGAAAGAAACAACACATTGTCAGTGAAAAATCTCATAAAAAATACTCCATACTGAAGAATAGGCATGGCAATGTGGCTCCACGTGTTTGCCCACTAACATTATTTAAGAGAATTCATGTTTATGTGCGAGTGAAAGTAACTCTAGCTTTTGGTGGTTTCCCAGTATGAATAGGAATACTGATATTCAGTGTTTTGATTCTGGTTCCAATAAACATACGATCGGTTCGAAAGACGAGTTTATAACACTTGTTGAAGATAGTTCTAGATCAGGAACCATGATCTTAGGTAATGGCAGGACAAACTTTGTAGTAAGACATAGAAATGTACAATTCAGGCTTGGAGGAGGTAAGAAATAAACTTTCCATTGTCTTATACATTCCTGGTATAATTAAGGATCTGCCTATTAGTCAAATCACTAAACAGTGTATTAGGGTTATAGACTTATAGCCACACTCGTTACAGATCACAGTATCTACAGATTTGAAGAGGTTAGTAATACATCACAAACCCATGCCTTGGTTTCCATTACAAATGCTGTGCACATTTAAATTTTCAGCATCTGGTGACTTTACAAAAGGATGAAATGGCAATTTATTTACCTCACTCACAAGAAGAGAAAGAAGTTTGTGCACTGTGTTTGGCAAGAAAACAGTGTGCGAAGCCTTTTGAAGAAAGCAAAGCTTGGAGAGCAAATCATAAATTGCACTTGGAGCATTGTGATGCCATTAGGCTTTTTTAAGGCTATCAAAGGCAAATTTCATTTTTGGTGCCATTTTTAATTTCTTCTATATCTGTTCAAGATTATAGCAGGAAGATGTGGGTTTGTTTCCTAAAGAAGAAATCAGATATATTTGAATATTTCAAAAAAGTTAAAAGCCGGTTGAAAATGAAATTAGGTATAAAATTCAAGTTCTCATAACTAACAATGGGGGTGAGCTCAATTCCACTAAGTTTTCTGATTTTTGCAAGAGGAAGGAACTCATAGACAGTTGATTGCATTGTATACACCTGAGGAAAACATTATGGTTGAGAGGAGAAACGGGACTCTTATGGAAAAATGCTAAGAAGCATGTTGAAAAGTCTACTTTTGTTCGGGATTTTGTATATCAGAGAAAGATCGAAGCTTCGACCCTGAAACCTAAGGTTTTCTCAATGAAGCCCGAAAAGAAAATTCTAATTTTCTTTGGAATTTTGCAATATTGGAGAAAGATCACACATTTCTACCCTACAACCTAGGGTTTTCTCAACGAAGCCCTTTACAAGAAGAGGCTTAGTGGTGTGGCCATGGATGCTCTTCAAATGGATTATTTTATGATACTCGTTTCAATTTTGTGCATGAAGGTCGTTGACATGTTTTCATGGTCATATTTCAATTCCTTGCACTATTCTACCAAGTTTATGATGAGATACCCATTTCAATTCCTATTGATTGACCATTATATTGATTGTCTCTGTACTTTTCCTACCAACTGTTTCAGCAATGAGTAATTTTTTTCATCCTATACCTTTATCCTTCTCCATTATTCCAAGCATTTTTAGATCATGCCACCCACCTCTAATGCGAGCATTCCTCTCTTTCCTAAAACTAGCAGTAGCCTCATTGTGAGCCTACATGTATATCTGGCTTGCCATCTGTTCCGGAACCAACTCTTGGGCCCACAGAAAGTTGTAACAACAAGACACAAAATAAAAGGAGTATGCGTTGGAAAGGATATTGAGTATCGATTTCTATCTACTTCTCAAATTAAACCAAGATACATTTTCTAATTTTGAAAATAATCAAGTAGAAGAGAATCTTTTCAGTCACGACTCTTATATAAACCCAACAATAGACAAGTTACTTCATCCACAGAGAGGCAATATAAATTATCATGCAGGACAAGTTGCTTAATCCATAGAGACGCAATATAAATTATTACACAGGATTTTCCAGGAAATATTACAATATTATAAAGAAGTAACAAAAGATAAACAGTCACATATAGGAGGAAAAAACAAGACCTCATATTTTCCTTATTTTATTTTGAAATTTATTCACAACTACAGCAACACATCAAAGTGTCTATACCTGGTTTTGCAAGTTCAAGTAATGACTCCATGGTTATTTCTACTTTTGCAGCCCATGAAGAGATAATGATGGTAATTTGTCATATAAATCGTCCTCAATGGAAGAAATATCTGAGTCTATAAACAAACGGAAAATACTTCAACTTTAATTGAACTCGTAACTCGGCACTGTGCAAACCACACAGAGTCCCATATAAGTTTATTGAAACAGAACTATACACTACATCGGCAGTTGTATCCAGACTCTCTGTGACATTTTTTTCTCAAAGATTAAACATGACTTTAACTGCATTCCCCCCACCAGCACTAGTCTCAAAAGCTTCTTCCACTTCCTTCTGCGAAAATCCAAACCGATGGGTGATCAGAGGTTTCACATCAACCTTTCCTGTCCTCAAGAATTCAAGGCAGAGAGGCCATGTGTTTTTGTAGCGGAAGACACCAACAACATCTACTTCCCTGCATCAAAATAAGCATAACACAAAAAATTGCCTTAACATATAGCCTTGGAGAGTACCATAACTAACAGAAAAAAATGTTATTGATTGTAAATGAAACAATCAAGAAAGCACCTGCAATGTAAGGTCTAGAAAGATAAGTACCTTGCATCATCAATGCTGGAGTGAGAGCATCCAGAATCATTTCATTTCATTTCTAAGCTAAAGCCAGAGGTCAACAAGGCAGTCTCAAACAGCAACATAACCAAGTCCTTAACAGACTTGTCCCCTTTATCAGCATCATTCCTCTTGCGGAGCTCTTCCATGATAGCATTCTCGGGATTGATCTCCATGGTCTTCTTGCTTGACATGTAACCAGCCATGCTGCTGTCCCTCAGTGCTTGTGCCTTCATGATACGCTCCATGTTGGCAGTCCACCCATATTCACCAGTAACCAAGCAACAAGGCGAGTCCACCACCCTGTCAGATACCACAACCTTCTCCACCCGGTCACCCAATATCTCTTTCACAGATTTGCAGAGGGGCTCGAATTTAGCCTTCAATTCCTCCCTCTTTTTCTTTTCATCCTCTGTCTCCTCCAACTTCAAACCCTCTTTAGTGGCACTAACCAGCTTTTTCCCATCATATTCCTTCAATTGCCCGATAGCATATTCATCGATGGCATCCACCATGTAAAGAACTTCATATCCCTTCTTCTTCAGTCTTTCTAAAAATGGTGAGTTCTCCACAGCTTTTTTGCTCTCCCCAGTAATATAATATATATCCTTCTGCCCCTCCTTCATGCGGGTGACATAATCTTTAAGGCTGGTCATTTCATCACCACTTTTAGTGGAGTGATATCTCAGCAAATCTGCCAATTTGGCACGGTTCTGACTGTCTTCATGCACACCCAGCTTAATGTTCTTGGCGAAGGACTCATAAAACTTGTTATAATCCTCTTTATTCTCTGCTATTTCAGTAAACAGTTCCATGCATTTCTTAACCAAGTTCTTCCTTATAACCTTCAAAATCTTGTTCTGCTGCAATGTTTCCCTAGATATATTCAGAGGCAGATCCTCTGAATCTACAACACCCTTCACAAAACTCAGATACTCTGGAATAAGCTCTTCACAGTTGTCCATGATAAATACCCTTCTCACATACAGCTTAATGTTGTTGAGCTTTTTCCTTGTATCAAAGAGGTCGAAGGGTGCCCTCTTGGGCACAAAGAGTATGGCCTTGAATTCAAGCTGGCCTTCTACAGAAAAATGTTTCACGGCCAAGTGCTCTTCCCAGTCATTTGTGAGGGACTTGTAAAATGCTGAATATTCATCCTTTGTGATGTCCTCGGGCTTCCGCATCCAGATGGGTTTCTGCTTGTTAACCAGAGACCACTCGTGGGAGACTTCCTTCACCTTCTTCTTCTTCTTTTTCTCATCCTTATCTTCTTCTACTTCTTCAACCTCGCCCTCCTGTTCTTTTTTCTCTTCCTCCTCTTCGTCATCAGAGACTTCTTTCTCTGTGGTTTTCTCAACCCAGAGTGATATGGGGTAGCTGATGAACTCTGAATGCTTTTTAACCAGGTCCTTCAGACGCCTCTCCTCTAAATATTCAAGCTGCAGATAACACCAAATGAAAATGACTCTGGTAAAGAGATTTTACACAATCACATAACTCACAGCACTCAAATACATAAAAGTTGTAACGTGGTACTTGACTAATTTTGACCCAAATTTGCTAGAAAAGAGATTAAGCAGACGTGGTAGGAGATATAAGTTTCCCGGCATTAATTCTCACACTGCAGGAGTTCTCAGGATAAAGCCCTACTATATTTTGAATACCAAATTCAAGCAATAAGATAGTCTACGTAAAGGTCCTTGTCAGCAAGTTGGATTATGAGGACTTACGTGAAATTGCAATTAACCCTAGCAAGTTGTTCAGATGTAATAGTCATAACTAAGTTAGATATCTGATAAGAGTTCAATGAACAAAGCTTGGGCCGGAGAATACTGCAGGCATTGGCAGGGTGCCTCACAGCAATATCCATTTCATGGCCTGATCATCTCAAAGATATGTTCTATTTCCAAATCATCACAAGTGAATGCATTTAACTTATACCAATTCTACATAGAGATACATCCTTAAATCCTTTCATCGTTGTGAAGGATTATGGTTGACAACATGAACATGAGGAGAATGTCTCTTCCCCACACAAGCTATCCTACAGAAAATAATTTGATGAAAGATGCTAAGACTATTTATAACCTATTACATGTGTCTGGAGCAACCTAGCAGATTGTACCTATATGCAATAATAGAAAAATATCCAAAACCTCAATTAATTCACCAAAAAAAAAATTTGGAAGTGCTTTCATATGTCTGAAATATCTATTAATCCCAGTCTAAAAACTCGTCAAAATTGTACTAGGCCTATCCAGATGTGACATAGTAAACTGAGTCTTATGTATATAATTTCAATACAGCTGTGATGTCTAAATAAGATTGGTACTTTCATGAGCAGTGTAGTTAACTTCCATGCTACTTCCAAGTTGTCTCCACGCCTTTCATTCGGACTCTTATTTTCAAGATATACTTCTCTGCAGACTTTCCTATTTATTAGACGGTTTGCAAATACTGTAAATGCTTGTAGCCTCGCTTTGAAGGAAACAAGGTATGATTGAGGCTAAATGTGTCCATACTTGTGCTCGCCAAAGAACAGGGGGCAAAAAGTTTATGGAAAGAAAAAAATAGAGGGCTATAATAATTTGGAGAACTCTCAAATGATGGAAATGACAAAAATAAATCATGTCATAAAGCAACTAAATTGACCTGCATTTTAGGATGTTATTCAAAGGATCATGACTGTTGTAGGTTAGGTATGATTTGACAAGGCATTTTCAATGAGGATGAATGTTATCCAAGCTTTATAATAATTGCAAACTCAGAGCAGTTGAATGTGGCAGGTAAGAGCTAGAGTGATGTTTCTTGTATCACTGATTATTTAAATGAGTCGTTAAGTTTGAATGCATGTTGATGATATACAAGCATGTATAAATGTTGAATTAAGAAGCCTACAGAGGAATCTATGGTGCAGGAGGATGGTAATCCTAATGGTCTAATACAGAGAATTGCACATATACAGTTCAATGCAGACCTGTAACTTGTATTTTGGTGAGTTTTGGTGATGATTGGGGAGTAATATCTTTGGAGGACCATAGAAGATATGGGTAGGACCTTGTAGAAGATATTCAAGTCTCTGAAAAGAGTTCCTAGACAAGAAAACAAAAGATAATCTAAGCAGAGTACTCTCGGGTCTGTGTACCCTGACTAGGGTTTGGAACAAGAAAAAAAAGACATAACTCCATATTTCACGGTGGGAAAATTCTAAAACTTTGGGGATAGTGAGATTGGAGTTTGTTGAAGGTGTTTCTTATGTTTTAAGCCAAATAAATGAGGTTTGGGGGAATAAAAACAAGAAACTCAGATAAACTGTCTTATACACCCAGTTTTGGGGTTAGTTTAGTAGTTGGCATAATAAGAAGTGATAAACTCATGTAAAATTAGTACATAAGGGTGGAATAAGGTAAGACTAAGTCCCTAAATGATAAATAAGTTCTATGGAAGTGTTGAAGGGTAACCATTTTGCAGTCCTAGTTAACAGTCATGGCAAAATTACAATAATCCGGTTTTGAGGGTTTGATGACAAGGAAAGGGTATATCTCAAAAGTTAACCTATGAAACTAGATGAAATTTGGTGAACAAATGGATAGAAGGTCAAATAGGATGCTAATAAAGTTTTAAGAGGAAATACCAAGCTTTGAGGATAATAATGCTAAAAACTCGGTCATAAATCCTGTTTCTTACCAGTTTGTGAGGTAAAGTGATTAGTATTTGATCTTGAAGGAAAAATTTGTAAAGAGAAACTTGTGTAGGAGTAGTGTATTGGTTGACAAACATTAAAGGTCATGGAAAGGCCAAAGGAGGTTTTAAGAACTTAAGAGTGAAGGTAGAACAAAGCAGGCAGGTAGAACAAATTGTGGTAAAAAGTGTCAATGATAGACTTAATAGCATCATTTACAAGACAAGGTTTGAACGCATAAATTTATGGAAAACATGAATTTCTAGTTGACAGAGAGAAAAATGTAATGTTGCAATTGATCCATAATCAGCCTATCATGAGTCAATAAATCATGTTTATACCATACATACTTCCATGTAACAACCATATCACAATACTTGTAAACCATAAACCATCTCACAACAAGTAAGAATCACAAGTATTAAACAACTTTATTGTATAGTGGTCTCCATAGTCCCTTCAAGTAGAAAATACAATGCTATCTAGCTTAATAGTTTATTACCAACAAGGTTTAGTAATTTATTCCATGTCCTTCTATATAATACCAAGTGGCTCTGCTCGTTGTTCAATGACTTGTAAAAGTTTTTCATGGTCTTCTACATCTAGTCTCCATTTTTTGCGTTTACTATTTGTAGTCTTCACCTGCTGCAATTGTAACCCCAGTAGCAATTATGTGATGGGTGTAATGATACACCTTTTGTCTGGTTTGTAATCAACAAAGTGAATCCCACTTTGGAGGGCTTTCACTTGTTGTAAGTATGTTCCCTGCACTACAACCGAGCCAGTAAAAAATGTTGTCACTTCACTTGTTATTTCACATGTTAGCTTTGTTCTCTCCTCTGTGCAACGCAACAAGTAGTACTCCACTTTCTCAATATTGGCTTCTTCAGCAATGACTGCAAATACATCTCCTACAACAAAATGCAAAGAAACATTCAATGATCGGATGTATAGTATAAATTATATATACATATATATATTTAATTATCAAATTATACTTGATCCTTTCAAATAAAACATACCTTGTTTAACCAGTCCAGATATGTGGTCATAATCAATTGAAATTAATGGCACATCTTCAAAACTATCATCATGATCTGATCCATATGTGTCATCCACAACTAAAGGAACTTGCTTCCACTCACCTACATACCCATGTTTTTGACTATTGCACTCTGAATATGATTTGTTCATGCATTCATAACAAAAACAAGAATAATCTCTTGTACAAATTGTCCAGTTATTACTATCCATAGTCATCAGAGAGTGCAAAGACCTAGAATTGGGAATCCTTTCACATCCATACTTTGTCCTCCGATCAATACCTTCATTTAATCATGCTCAAAAGATCAATAAAGTTTAAAACAAACAATAAAAATCAGAATAAAAAATTTAAAGTTAGTAACTTGTAGTTCACTTAATAAATCACATAAAGATTTACATATCTATGTTTTAAATGTGCATGTACCTGTTATCTCCCAAAATACTCTGTGCGGGGTTGAAACATGTGAGGTTGAAGCCTGTGAGGTTGAAGCCTGTGAGGTTGAAACCTGAACTGCAAAATGTTTCTTACACCATTCAACAACTGTGTGGGCATCAATCAATCGATCTCCCTCATAATCAAAGCTTTGTTTCTTTAGAGCATGTTTGATGCATGCACCCGCACCATCGTGTTCTCCCTTCCCATGACCACTCTCAAAAAAAACTCCATAAATGAGGAATTTTGTGATGACGATGATAACGACTGAGTGCAAAGAAAGGGCGAGAGGATTTGAATTGTGATGCGCAACCATCTGACCAAACAAAATGGTGATCTATCTGTATTCCTCGCTGATGAAGATATTGAAAGAACAAACCAAAACAATGTTGCACAAAGTGGGTGTCATGTTCTTTGTCATCACTTATATAGAAGTGATACTCCTTCTTGATCATTCGCTTCACATATGTACTTTCAACCCCATCCAAATCCAATTGTGCATGCCTATAAAATACTTGAACCATGATAGTAACACAGTGGTCAAGATGATATAATACGTGTTTGAATTTCTTTTTGATGAGAAAATGAGTAATTCTCAGCAAAATCAACCACGGACAATATGGAACCAATAGGGAATGTGTCCCTATTAGTCTTGAATTGTGTAGCCTGCCACTTTGAATAGTGAGAATGTTTGATGTACGGACTAATTAAACTTCAGAAACTTTGCATGAATGTAGCAATGGGGATTTCCTCTTCTACCAAATCCAACCTCGGTTGCATCTTTTCCAAGCCTTGTTGAATATTTTATGTATTTGAACCTACAAAATCAATTCATAACATGGACAAATTGTCATGTATTCATTTACAATAAAATCAAAATCAAAATAAAATCTAACATCCAAATTTAAAAACATAAATTTATATATATCACCTCTTGCAAGCAACCAAGTTAACTGTGTCCAAATCTTCATTTTTTTTTGCAATAATTTCAAGTCCCCACACTTGTCACAGACACCTTTGATGCAAGTCATACGATCATCAACATGATCATCAGATACGTTGCAAATAATTGAAGTTATGAATTCACTGACACGTGTAGGTGGGGCAATTTCTTCTCGTAACTTTCTATACACCTGAAAAAAACATAGATTTTGAAATACATTAATTTTAAATCACATGTCTCAAAAAACGATATTTAAACAAATTTTAAATATATAGATATAAATGAAAGCACGCCTCAAAATATATATACATTGAATCTATAAATTTTTTTGTACCTGATAGTGATAATCAAACTCAACGTGATAGCGAAAAACAACATGTGTCAAGGACTTTATCAGCTCGCACATACCAAGGCTTCAAATTTTCAAACATTCGTTGTCCAATCTTAACATCTGGATTTTCTTCTATAAACTTTATGTACATCTCGTGTTGAGTTATTTCAAGCCAATGTTTTATATGTTCGTCATAGTTATTGCGAGTTACCCTATGTTTTAAAACATCCCTCACATTCGGAGAAGGACGAGTCCTTTCAGTCCAAAAATCAGAAACTATCTTCACAATATTATCCTCTATTTTATCAGAACGTGGATTTCTACACATTAGTGCCCAATTTCCTTCCATAGTAGAGTCATCCAATGTCTTCCTCCTTTTTGCATACCTGCTAACCGTCTTTCTAGATAAACCCAATGCCTTGGCAAATGCGGTAACATGACGATTCTTTGTTGTATCTTCACTTACAACTGAAGTTAATATTGCTCTACGAGAAATACTCTTATCAGCAGACCTAGTTTTTGTACCCAAAGAACTTATTCCTTTAAAAACATTCCCAACAAATTCTTCTTCTACACGTTTTGAATTTTTCTGTCCAAAATCAACACCTAACAATTCTAATGTTTCCTTCATATCAACATGATTCAAGAATGTAACCAACAAATGTGCTCTAGAAACTGTAGTCAAATTAACAAATTCACCATATATTATCTCTACACTTTTTGCTTTTTTCTTTCGTGATAGTGGTTCTTGTTCGGAAAATTCTTTTAATTTTTGTAAATCCATCTTCACCAAGTGTTTCACATTCTTTTTGGAAGTAATTCCATAACTTTTGATATCACTTCAGCATAATGTTGCGCATCATGATCTGTGTCCATAAACATACACATGGGATCCTATCAAAACCCTTGCCTTTACGCAATCTAAAAAACATAAATTATCATATTTAAACCTTAGAACTAAAAAAATATTAGGATCTATCAAGGGTTTCTATACATATGTACCAATTTTTGCAGCGTTGTCTTTCACTTGTTGTGTCTTCTCTCTCTCTCTTTGTGCCCTCCTACGAACATATCTTCTAGCATTCTTCTCTGCATTCTCTTCCTCGGTATATTTTCGTTTCTCATTCTTTGCATTTCCCATGATTCATCCACTTCAAAAAATTTCACCCGCACACTTGATACAAATCTGAATGTGTAAGAGTAAACTTGATACAAAACTATATGTGCATGCATGCATGCAACTCTATTTATATACAAATCTCAGTAGAAATTATGTTATTTTTAATTTTAGTTTTCTATAACTTTAAAACAACTTTTCTAAATTTAATAGAATTTATATTTAATATGTAAAACAACTTTTCTAATTTAATATTACATATTTTTGGTTAAAAACAATTTTAAAAAAACACACTTACTTTAAAACAAAAAAATATGTAAAAAATTAAATTTAAAACATAAAAAGCGAACAATATTAAGTAAGTAACTTGTAAAATATTAAATTTAGAAGGGGAGACGCAATTGCGAATCATTAAAGCTAGGAGGAGACGTTTTGGCGGCGCTTTGGTGGCGCAGAGGGGGTTCGCGTGAAATAGGGTTCGCGAACAAACCATATTGCGCGAATGTGGTTCGCGCGAACCCTATTTCGCGCGAACCCTGCTGAGTGGCAGTGACGTGGTGCCCAAATGGCACATTTTGGCCCCAAATCCTTTTGGGGGACAATTGTGAGCCAAAATCTGCCACTCGGATGCCACGTAATCAGGGTAAACGAAATAGTTAACTTACAAAATTTTGACACAAAATTCATATTTTTATTGGCTTTCTAAAAATGTAATTTTCATTTTTTAAAAATCTGTTTTGCTATTTATTTTTTAATTTTTACTAACATACGGTATTTTAGGACAATCAATAGTACACAATCAACCAAATTTGAAAAATAGTACAATATATCAAAAAAATTGAAAAAATATACTTAGTATTTGTTGAATTCTTCTTCTTGCCTGTGAAAAAAAAATTAATTTCGATATAAATATTAAAAGTTATTGGCATTGAAATATGGACGCCATTTATTTTAAAATATAGTTACTAAATAATTAATTAAAAAAAAATATAAGTCAAAAAAATATGAAATTTTGACAGCACGTCAAAATTATAATCTTGAACATATATCTAAAATTTCATAGTGAAAAGATAAGTTTTCATTTTAAAAAACCACCGAGGGACAGTCATTCCTCTTTAATAACATAAGAAACAACATATGAATAAAATTAAGAAAAATACTAGATTTTTTGCCAAATATTTTTAAAAAATATACATGTATTCTACACTCTAAACACAACATTTCGTTAGTTCGTAGAATTTCATGAATGTGTACGGTTTTGTGGCTATTAACTTTAGAAAATCAATTAAATTGTGCTTTTACCACTGAAAATTCATGTTTACTAAGGTACAAACCATACCAAAACAAATGGGACATTTGTATACCACCTACGAACTTGCTGCCTCTACTTCACATCACTTCACCCCACACTAAAACGGATGCGTAGTTCTCTGTGCATTAAAAACCTTGGAAAAATAATGTTTTGTCCGGTGGATAAAGCACAAAATGAAACAAGAAAGGTAAACCCAAGAAAAGAAAAACCATAAAGGGAAATTCTAGACTAGTTCACAATACAACCTTATTACAAACACCAAGAAGACTTATTTATAATAGGGATTCAACCTACTCCCATTGAAATGACCTCATAACCTCGTCCCATCAAGTACTTGTAAATGGAAAGTGCCGAATCAAGAATGTAGGAGATTATTTAAGGTCCCAAACAATAGACTTTCAACTTCCCATGATGGCGTAGATACTTGGAATCATATAAGAACACCATCTCGCCCAACCTCAAACTTCTTGTTCTTGATATGAAGATCATGCAATGATTTTTTTCCTTACTTTAATCCCCCACATTTTATTTTCCCTATATAGAAAATCCCTTTTAGGCCTTGGATTTTGAACATGAATTTCATTTTTTTATCAGTTTATTTCAAGGGTCAAAGTCGAATGCATATTCCACACTCGGCTCATGTTCGAGAGATAGTTATGTTTTGAATGAAAAAATGAATTTACAAGAAGAAAATATGCATCTTTTAAGACAGGTCTTAATGTTATTATCAAAATATAATTTAACATAATTACAAATACTTAATAGAATGACAGATGATACTATAGATGAACAACCCTTCATAAGGATAATATATACACATAGGAAGATATTTTAACATAGTTTTGAAATAAGTACAATGTTTGATACAAAATGCTAACTTTTTAGTCACAATCTCGCTAATCTTTTCATTTTGAGCACCCAATTTTTTTAACAATGCTTATTTTCTTAGCCATGTTTGGACAATACCTTTTAGGCCTTGGTTTTCTAACATAAATTAAAAATTTTATTAGTTTATTTTAGGATTCAATGTAGACTGCATGTTACACATTGTTATAGATTAGACAGAATCCCCGAGAATTTGTTTTTGTTCTAAACTTAGAAAAAAAAAAATCCTTGCATCATTGAATTTAATTTTTTGATAGCTCTTAATCTATTTCATTAAAACATAGATTTGGTCTTTTATGATGAATGATATGGACAACACATGTTTGCTACAAAACTACAAGAACTAGGGTTATTTATCCACAAGGTTTTCCACAAATTAATTGTTTTGTAGAAAACTTGTGGATTATCAACATTAAATGAATAAATTATATAAAATAAAAAGTAGATATTCCACAACTTCATAAAAGTAACATTTAAACTTGTGGAAAATTCACATTTTAAAATATTTCATTGTGAAAAAATCATTACATCTTCATATTATATAGACCACTAAATTTTTTATTATATATTGTCCATAAAGTATAAAATTTATGCATTATAGATAAAATTAACTCTAATAATTCATAATATTATTAAAAATAAATCATGAAAAGTCAACACCTTTAAAACTTTATTATGGATTATGCACAATGTGTAAAATATATGTACTGTGTGATCTACATGATTAGAAACGAGTTTATTTATTCACAATGTTGTCCACAAAATATTTGTTTAATATAAAAAAGATGAATTATTAACACTAAATAAATTATTTTTCAAATACAATAAAATCCACAATTTTATATTTTTTAAATCTTTAAATTTTGGAATATTTATATTACTAATATTTTATTGTGGAAATATCACATTTTCTCTATGTAATTTGAAAAATGTAGGATTTTGAAGCTCTAATTTATGGATTAATTTTTTCTCCTCATTGTTGAAAATTAGTTTTAACTAAAACTTTCAGTCACAAATTTAACGTCTTTTAAATCATTATATAATTATTTTTCTAACATAAATTATTATTAAAATTCTAAAATATATTAAAGATAATAAAATAACCAAACAATTTAATATGCAAAAAAATTATGTCTAACTTTTTTAGATAAATATATTTAAGTATTTAAAGGTTAATTTCCAAGTATTATTTGTAAAAGCCATTAATGTCCACATAATGGATGAATACTTTTCAAGATTATGCGGAATCATTTTAGTTCAATATCATTGGTTTTAGTTTAAAATATTTTTAGCCTTGTGAATTTTTCTCAATTAAAAAAGATCAATGCCATCAAGCCAACTAAGTATGATCTTTATTGTCATGGATTTTAAACTGCACGGATCACATAAACATATCATTAGATGTCAATTATACTGAACGGTTGAGATCTATAGCCTCATTTAGCGGCAAAAAAACTGAAACCGTGTTTGTTTTAAATACAAGTGATCGATGCAGCCCTCTTTCACGGGGTTTTATTTGTTGATGGGCGATGCCCTATACCTAATCTTCATTTTTAAAGAAAACGGTGGTCTAAAGTCAGGTTATTTGTTATGGGTGATGAACATATTTGTTTGCAGCCATTTTGTTCCTATTTCTCACGTTTTTGATAGATTATATTTTTTTGATGTTTGATGCTAAGGCTCTTTATTTTTACAAAGGGAAATTTTGATAACATGTTTAAAAGAAAAATAAAATATTTTGCACGATATTAGAAAACTATAGGAATATGGTTATTTAATATTTTTATAATGTGGCTTATGTTAATATTTTTTTGTTTGTCTACTGTGAGCATGAGAAAAGACTGTACAAAAATGATTTTCTTTTTCAAAAGAGAATCAATAAAATTTCTTCTTTCTTTTGAAAAATACAGTGTAAAGAACATGATAATACCAACAAAATGTATGGAAGATGCATGATTGATGATGTGTGAATCTACAAGCAGTCGAATAAAATCTACCCATTAACCTACATGCAACAAAAAATTGCAGACTTTCAGCAAAATATTCCCATGGAACAACATCTCACATGCACTTTTGTAACATTATTTCAATATACTTTATATTAAATTAGTACATGATTTCCTTATTTGAAATACAACTAGCATATTTATATTTATATTAATATATATAATATATGCCGAGAGGTATATATTACATATATTTAGACATTATATAAATATATAGGTGCCTTGTGAACTTCACGTCTCGGCATATTTTACATGTCATGTTTTGATTTATTTTTATATGTATGTAAAATATGCCGAGAGGTGAAGTTCACAAGGCACCTATATATTTATATAATATATAAATATATGTAATATATACCTCTCGACATATATTACATATATTTATATAAATATAGGTATCTTAAAGAACCATGAGAGTTGCATTATTCACAAAACAATACCTAACTTACTTACCTCATGATCACGATATGATGATGATTGTAATATTTAATTTATTTAAAAATTAACATAATAATATCAATATTCACGTAATAATAATAATAAAAATATTCACAATGATGATGAAGGCAAATATGTTGATGGTGGTGGTGTTAATGGTGGTGATAATGATGATGAGGATGATGATGAAAACAACAACAATGATATCGGTGACGATGAAAATGACGACAAATATGTCACAATTTGTAAACCTTAAATCCTAAATATGCACTATAACAATGGTGATGATAATGATGATGATGGAAGATGAAAATGACCATGAATGTGAAGATGACAATCATGATCATGATCTAACGATGATAATCATGATGATGACTATGATGATGGGGAAATGAATACCTAAACATGTATGATAATGATGGTCACAATAATAATAATGACAAATGACAATGACCATGATCATGATAATCAAGATCACGATATGATGATGATTGCAATATTTAATTTATTTACAAATTCACATATTAATACTAATAATATTAATACTCGCGATGATGATGATGGCAAAGATGTTTATGGTGGTGATGTTAATGGTGGCGATAATGATTCTGAGGATAATGATGACAACGACGTGGTATGATAGTGATGAAAATGAAAAATATGACAACTATTCCACAATATGTAAACCTTAAACCCTAAATATGCACAATAATGATGGTGTCAATAACAATGATGATGGCAGATGAAAATGAGCATGAATGTGAAGATGATAATCATGATCTTGATCTAACGATGATTATATCAACGATGATAATCATGACGATAATATCATGGTCAATATCATCTTAATTGCCATCATTGTCACCATCACCATTGTCTTCGATGTTGTCATTTTCATCATCATCATAATCATTGTCATAATTTTGATCATCATCATAACAATATTATTAATATCATCATCTTAATTGTTGTCATCATCATCAATCATCGTCATCTTTGGTGTTTTCTTTTTCATCATCATCTTAATCATTGTTTTCAATGTCATCGTCGTTGTCTTTTTCATCATCAAGATCATCCCTACTCACTTGTCATTAACACAATCATCATCATTGTCTTCGATGTTATATTTTTTTCATCGACATCATCATCATTTTCATCTTAGTTGTCATCATCATCATCCTCATCATTATTATCACCACCATCGCTACCACCACCATCAATGTCATAATCATAATTGTCTTAAGTATTGTATTTTTCATCATCATAATAATCGTTGTCATCATTTTCACAATCGATATAATCATTGTCACTATCATTATCATCTTCATTTTCCTTAGTATCATCCTCATCATTATTATTTCCACTATCACTACCACCACCATCATTGCCATCGTCATTATTACCAACATTTTCAACATTATCCTAATACTTGTTATTATTAATAAAACATTATTTTTATATTTTTATTAATATTATTAGCAATATTTTCGTTATTGTCATCTTAATCATCGTAATTGTCACAATCGTCATCCTCTTTAGTGTTTTTTTTTACTTTAAATTATTAAATTAAAAAACCATGCATAATATAAATGATTATATATAGTATAAATTTTAATGTATATTATAAATTAAAATAATAATATCTATTATATAATTTTTTAGAAGTGAGGGCCTATAAATATACTATTTTAACTATTTTTGGTTTTTCCTTATATAATTTTTGTTAATTATTTAAAAGTGATATTATATTATATATATTATTATATTATATTATTTATTTAAAACTGAGGCCTCCTATAAATATAATATTTTAGGTTTTTCTATATATAATATTTTAATGTAATTATTTGAAAGTGATATTCTATTATATAATTTATTATATTATAGTATATTATATTATTTATTTAAAAGTGAGGTCCCTATAAATATAATATTTTAGTTTTTCTCTATATAATATTCTTATGTAATTATTTAAAAGTGAGGGCCCTTATAAATATAATATTTTAAATTTTCCATTATATAGTTTTTAAATTAACAAATTAAATTACTAAAGTTTGTTTTACATGTTTAAACAATTTATTTACTTTAATTTTTAAATAATTTACTTCCCCACACTCAAGAATTTAACAAATTAAATTTACTAAAGTGTTTTTTACCTTTAAATTATTTAACTATATAGTCTAATTTAAAAGCCATATTCTTATGTAATTATTTAAAAGCGAGACCCCTATTCTTATGTAATTATTTAAAAGTGAGGGCCCTTATATTTCACGGCACACTCCTCCACTCAATATATATAAATGAAGATGTCTCTCCGCATAATAAAAGAATTGGTTTTTATTTACACATAATTATTTACATGGGCACGACATCATACTCCTAATATATATATATATATATATATATATATGAAGATGTGGTGATTGCGACATGTTTTGAGTTGTAGTATTTTCTACAATTTAATTTTTTCCACAATAAATTTGTGGGTGGAATCCACAAATTTGGATTCACAATTTTATATTTCTTATCTCTAATAATTTTCTAGAAAATGTGTGAGTAAAGGACCCAATATCTTGTAGTGATGTAGGAGTTGCGAGAGGTAATAAAAAATTTGATTGGCTTCGCATATTCATTCTACCAATAGAAAATTGTAACAATAAATGAAATAAATTAAAATGAATTGCAACTACGGAATGAACCCTACGTTAAATCCATTGGAAAAACTTTTGGGTTTTATGAACCTTACTTTGAATCCATTGAATGCATACTTCTTATTCTCAGATATTAGTTGATCGAGATGATTCCATTGATCTCACTCAAAATACTAACCTACATATTAGAGAGGGTTTAAAATAAAACATTTGATTATGAAAGAATGGATTTCCACTATCATAAATTCTTAGAAATTGGACATTTGATTGAGGATTGAGGGTGATAACATTCAATAAGTGGGGATGATTCGACCTAGTGAAAGGATTATCTCCCTTCTCACTTTTTTGTTAAATCCCCATCTGATCATGTTGATGATTCTTCTTCTAAAAAGTGTACCTCAAGGATTGAATCTACCCTTGTTCTAGTTGAGAATCCTCCTTAGCTTCCTCTACCCGAACCACATTCTTCAAAGAAAATCCTTACGTATCTTCTTAGTTTGCTAAGGAGAGGGATCCACTATCTTCCCCTTATACATTTTTATTTTGGCATAGCACTTATATTGATGTTTGTTAACCATGTGGTTGATGTTGGAGCATAATGTTTTGAAGGCCATAACTCTTTATCTAAATCTTTGATCGTCTTGAAATTTTCCATGGTGGTAGATCTTGATTTGTAATATGGCATGACCAATGTTTGCACTAAATTTTGTGCCATTTCGGCATATTTTTCAGGCCATATTCATTCATTAAGTGGATTAATATTGTCTCGAACACTTTTTTTAATTTTGTTTACAACTGAGAGTTTTAATAACTTTTCTATGATTTAAATAATACACTAAAATTTGGTGTGAACCTTTATTTATGATGGAGTATATTTTATGAAAAATTTGGGGCCCATCAAAGGTTTTTCACTAGTAGGTAGTTTTGGCATTTTAGGGGTTTTTGGCCTTTTTAGGAGGTTTTAGAGCTAAGTTGAAATAAAAGGAAGATGGTAATGATATAAATGATTAGTGTGGAATCTGGAATGAGAAGAATACTATTTTGAAGTTTTTATTTTATTTACAAATAGTTTGTTTGTGTTTTTGAGGTAGTTTAAAATCTCATAGATGGATCAACATCATTTGGTGTTAGAGAAGGATTTGGATCTTGTGGGAATGATGAAGGTAATTTATATTACATTTTTATGTGTAATTTATTACCTATATTTTATATAAGCATGCCTAGAAGCGAGAGGGGAAGTTATGCCCAAATGAATAGGCATATCAAGGAGCTACATATACAAGTAGTTGAGCTCATGGGAGATGTTACCTACCTTAAAAGGAGACGTGTAAATGGGGATGCACACCCCGATATTGATATTGAATAATTATTTCCGTTAATGAATGAAAGAAGAAATCAAGAATAAAATGAGAGATATGAAGAAACCTTAAATGAGAGACCATTTTAGGATCGATTGATCCAAGCTTTACAGGAAAGAACGATGGCATCAATATTAATGTTCCCGATTATGTTGGAGTGTTATGACTAGAGGAGTTCTAATGTAGCCAAATTAAGAACAACTAGATATACTGCAATAAAATGAACTCCAAAAGAAAATAGATCTCCTTCTTCGTTATCAAATAATGAATTACAATGTTTCCTAAATAGGAAAATAACTCCCAACTTGAGTTTCCAAGTAAACTCTAGCTAACTCTGACTAAATCTACTCTAGGTGGCGGAAATTACTATTTTTAGCAGTTTACTAGAACCTGCTATTCTTAGTAAGTTCACATGCTTATTCCTACGGGCACAGAAATTTCCACGCATCTTCTACATCCCTAAATTAGAGGAATTGCCAACTTTCTAACTCACAATGCAATTAATAGACTAAAATTAACTAATGCTCAAAAATAGGAAAAAACCAAACTATAACTTAAATCCTAATTTTCGGCCTCAAGATGGCGGATTTAGGGCCCGAAAATGTGTTGAAAACTTGCCCCAACCGATAGGGCAGGTTGCTGCTACGTTCGTCTCATCAAAACACGTGGTTTCAAAAAAAAAACGGACTCAAACGGACACCCGGAGCTCAAGTTATGACCTTGTCAAGTTCCTGCTAATTCGGGCGCATCAAGTTCATTGACTGGTTAAATCACATAGAAGAATTATTTGAGTGGAAAACCTTTCGAGAGGAGAAGAATGTTAAATTTTCATGCAATATTTTTTTCTTAACAAGCATTGTTTTGGTGGGAAAACATCCAAAACAAAAGGCAAAGGAAAGGGAAATATTGAAAATTATATTGAAATGGTGAAGCAATTGAATTTTTTTCTTATTTTAGATGATACCCAAACACTATTTTGAAGGTTTCAAAACCTAACACGTAAGGATATCTGTATTTCTAAGAGTATACAATGAATTTTAAAATCTATCAATCTGGGTGGAAGAAGAAGAGTATGAAGAACAAAAGATATAATATAAGATAAACCGAGTATGCCTAGATGATGTTTATCAACTCACATTAAAATAAGAAGAAAAGAACAAGAGGAGTGATTTTAGAAGTGGTTTGAAAAAGTTCCGTCATAATTATGTAAATGGGTTGATTGATATCATATAAGATAAAATGAGTATGCAATTGATCCCTATTTTTGATGATGTTTCTAAACTCGCATTAAAAGATGAAGAAAAGAAGAAGAGAAAGAAATTTTAGAAGTGGTTTGAAAAATTTCCATCATCATCTATAATAAGAGGTAAAGGTAGATTTGACTCTATAAAAGGTTAAGCCTATAATGCGTAAGGGAAGGATGAATCTATTCAAAGCCATGGTAACTACCAAATTGGTAGGGGTTTTAGTGGGGAAGAGATCCTAATAGGAAAAGTGGTTGGAATATCCCCCAAATGTAGTATATATATTACTAATGTGGTAAATAAGGAACAAATCTTTTGTGTGTCCGCACTATTATAATAAACATATATTGCGAGGAGAACAACAATGAGTAAACTGTTTTTGATACTAAAGAGGTAGAAGAAATAGAGATTGCTGCAGATTTGGGTGAAACCCTCATGATAAGGAGGATGATGATCACCCGAGGAAGGAAAAATAAAAAGATTGTGGAGATATTGATTCTTGGTCAGTGGAAAAATATCTTTCAAAAAAGATGAACTTCGGTGGAAAGTTACATGTAAAATTATTATTGATGGTGGTAGTTGTGAAAATATGGTCTCAACTGTGATGGTTGATAAATGTAATGCCCCGTGGCATCGGCCTCCACTGCCACCTTGGCCTCCTCCCAACCACCTGACCTGTAGGTTGTAATGACCGCCGCGTTTCTTCTGTCCTTGCGTGAGGGAGACGGGAGTGGGTGGAGTCGCATTTTTCTTCGCCATGATCTCTTCTTGATTCTCTTTCAATGCATGTAGGTGGAGTGATGGGCATTTTTTTCTTGGACTACGTGTGGCGTGTGAGAGGTGTTCTTCCTGGTCGTGTGGGCAGAGAGGCCAACAAAAATCTCTGTCATGGCATTTTTCTTCTTCTCCTGGCTTCCCCCCTGCGCGCGTGGGTTTAGATGAAGCTCCAGCGAGTGAAGTAGGCACGTTTCCTCCTTTCATTGGGTGCTGCGGGATGTGTTCTGGTCGGGGATCCACAGCACGGCCTGCAGCAGTTTCTTAGCCAGGCGGCAGGCATGTTGCAGGGTAGTAGAAGCCGTTATGAGCGCTTCCAGCAAGCAGGTCATCCAACTATGTTGTTAGCTGCTCAGTATCGACTGCATCCTCAATTCGGGATTTCTCCTTCAAGATATTTTCATCAAAATCGATTAAGTGACAGTGTGAGTGTTACCAGGAGACCCGATGAAATTTATTACAGAGATCCTCTACTGAGACCTTGCTTGTTCCACGATGTTACTCATGGAAGAGGATCTCATCGAGGTGGATCTGTTTCATATCGGAATATTCATGAAGCACAGTTTGCTTGCAAGAGAGCTTTTAGGAGATCGATGAAGGATAGAGGGATTAAAAAGAAACTTGGTGTAGTTGGATTAAAGGCAATAAAAAGGTGCATGCTTTTTGTGTAGGTGACAGATCGCACCCACGGGCACAGGAGATCTATGCAATGTTGGAGAAAATGTTTTGGGAGATGAAGGTAGCAGGATATTTTTCAGATCCAGAACATGTACTGAGTTTTCTTTTCTTCAAATCGACTATGTGACAGTGAGAGTGCTTCCAACAGACCTGACGAAATTCTTTTGCAAAGATTCTCTTCTGAGACCTTGCTGGTTTTACGATGTAACTCATGGAAGAGAATCTCATAGAGGCGGATCTGTATCATATCAAAATATTCATGAAGCACAATTTGCCTTGCAACTATATGAACTTCTTCAGCGAATCACTAAGTTGGCAGGCATAAAGGTTTCTGTTGGAATTACCACACCCTCAAGCTTCAGCTGAAACGTTTGCACCGAGAGTTTGATGCAGTCCTCTCAGTTCGTTCCTTGAAGATCCTTCCAGTCCAATCCTTAAAGGATATTGCCAAATCATTTATGTATATTTTGGGCCTATTCTTTTCTACTTCTTCTGCTAATAATATACAAGTGAATAGCAGGAGTACCCAACTGCTCAGAAGGGAATATTCTAATTCTAATCCCGAAACATCTTCAGAGACTGCTCCAGTTTTGGGGTCCGAGCTTGCCCAATTGCCCCTCATAGCTGATGAAATCAGGCAGAGCCTTCCTGTTGTGCCCTACAAAACACCTGCAAACATTACCCATGTGGTGGAATGCGCTGTTTGTCTGTGTAAGTTTGAAGAAGGGGATCAGATAAGGGAACTGCCGTGCTCTCTTTTCTTCCACAGAAATTGTCTTGACAAGTGGCTGGATCACCAACAAACAACCTGTCCTCTATGCAGATTCTCCCTCATACCAGAAGAGACTGCTTTTAGGCTGAGGAGAAGAGAGCAGGAACTCACAGAAGAGCTCATGTTCTGGTTCTCCTCCTTCCACGGTCATGGATTTCACAGTATGTGGTGGCTAAGGGCTAATTTGGAGCGGTGTTCGGAGGATTTTGGATCTACTTCTGAGAAACCCAGGGATGCATGGCAACAATCTTTGGGAAGAGGAGATAGGGTGTCGCCAGAAGATCAGCGAGGGAATGATAATCGGGTGTCAATGCGACCCGACCGAACTAAGGGCAGAGATGCACATTTCGGACTATACAATTGATTTCATGAAGTCAAGGGCATGGCCGTTAACAGAGTTTGGACCTTCAGCAGGCTGAGGAAGAGGAGTTGCGCAGTTTGTGTTGCTGTTGCCCGAGCCCTGGTCGACGTGCTTGTTGGTGGGAAGAACTATAATCAGGCATGTTAACTTTACCCTTTGTAGTAGTTTTCTACCTTCTTTCAGTATCTTGAAATGAATTTTCTTTCCTCTTGAATGGTGCCTAGACTAAATGTTTTCGTAGTTGGTTATATCGCTGCCTGATTGTGGGGTTGTCCCTTTAAATCTCGTTCCAATTTTGCTGGTTTTGCTTGGAATGTTCTGTTCCTCCCTTATAGCTTACTCTATTTCATATTTGTCTAAATGGGTTACTACAATTTTGAGTGATGCAATCTAGTTTGTAGGGAAGGAAACATTATTGAGTTTTGTTTGCTTATATGACTCTCTTTTAAAAGAATTCTGTGATGGTAGTTATAACTGAAGGTTACTAAATGGAAGGTTAAGCCTTCATATCTCTATTTGGTTGAATAAATACGTATTTCCTGTTTAGGGCTCTCCTGTTTTGCTAAAAGGTACATTAATAGTGACGTTGGGTTCTAAAACTTGTTTAAGCCTATGGGCATTCCTTACTTTTGTTTAATTAGAAAATGGCATTAGGGTTTTGTTTTAGAACTGTACATGGTTGACTTTTGTACCCAGTTCTAGAGGATGAATAACCTGACATCTGTTTTGGCCTCTACGTGTTGAGAGAATTACTATACCTACTTCCTGTTTCAGACTCTTGTTAGTTAAAGTAAGGGGGAAACATTGTAAGTTTTATTGAATGAAATCTCTACAATTTTTATTAAGGGTCGCAAGCAAGCTATTAATAGCTGGACTGAAACAAAAGTTGTAGGTGAATCCATGGTATTGGACTCGTGAATTCGCTTCCTGTTAGATGACAGCTGATTTCGGTGATAACATAATAGGTGGCTGTTATATTCACCTGTTTGATATTTGCTAGAATTTTCCTTGATAAGCCCACATGGATCGGGTATAATTTCCATCTTCTATACCATTGGCCAGGAGCTCATAGAACTTCTAGGCCTGACTACACTGCGTAACCTTCCTAATGAATATGTGTGTTGGTTCTTATTTTTTGTGCTTGCACTTGTGGTAGGGTCTTTTGAGTCTGGGGCATCATTGGTGTTTTACCCTCTGTGTATCGAATCCCTTTGTTTTCGAACTCAATTATCTTATACTTCAAACTTGGTTACTAAAAGGTCCCATTTTGTGGCCTTGTTAAGGAAATCAATTTTTATTTTTAATACTTATTGTCATTGTCGGAAATATATATATAAATTATTAACGACTTTTGGGTTTAGCCTTCCCTTATATTATGTAGAGAGGTTGATGATTAGGATAAGGTTTATTGGTAGAATAATGGCCCTTTTTGTGTCTCTTTTGTACACTTTTGGAAGAGTGGATTTGTTTGTAATCTAGTACTACGTTTAAGTAATCATATAAGAAGGTAGTGGTAAAACTCCTTGTTTAAAACTGAAACTATAGTTGTTTTTCTTTTAAGGGCGCCGAACCATTATTGCTATGAAGCCTCCCCTGGAGATTTGGATAACGTCGTTTTGTTTCGCGCCTACGATCATAATTAGTATGTTTTGTCTTCTCTTGGACCCCTTTAGTTGGATGGAGTAAGTTTTGGATTCCAATCACGTAATCCATAGGATTACATGAAGGAGATATCAACACTCTTGACCTTCTTGTTCCTAACCCATAAGGTCTTGCCTTGATTTATGTGATTTTGTTCTTACTTTGGTATTTTGACTTTCTCCTCATTTGGATGGTTTAGATTTCTTTCTCATGCGAATAATTTTGGAGTTGTGGGTTGTGTTTTAATCCATTTTTGAGTTAGAACTTTCCTTTCTTGATATTGTTAAATGTTAGCTTACTGTTGCAATGTGTAGCCTTAACATGCTCAGTTCTCGTGAACTGACTCAAGTTAATACTTGTGCAGATGGCTTGCGCCTGTTGATAGAGGGAAGAGTGGTGAAGGTTTCATCAGTTTGTTTTATGTTTTTTTCTTCTTTGCAATGTCACACGTGTTGAAATTATTGCTATGATTCTTGATATGGATTTAGAAGGCCTCTTGCCTTGGATGTTCGGTTAATGTGTTATAAAGTTGCTTTGTCCTGTTGTACTAAGATTGTAATTATCTTTGTGAGAAATAATATTTCAATCTTCACCTTGTTATGAGCGTTCTTTTGATAATATTATTTATCGGTTATGAACCATTGTGGTTGCGTGGCTTGATTATGTTTGGCACACTCTTATGCTCAGCCAAGTTCTACTGAACCTTGTGATCACCTTAAGGTTGTGTACCTTGTTGAGTAGAAAGGTTTTAACCGTGTTCTTCTCTCTCTTTTGTTCTGACAGCTTCTACCCCCTAATCATAAGACTTTCATGCTTTTATAACTCTTCTTAGTCTTGACATCAGTGTAGTTCCATGTACATGTTAGTAGGTGGAAATCCTTTTTCAAAAATTTAATCAAAGAATAACAGAACAGAAAATGAATTCATAAGTTGAGTGAATAAATAAAATAATTATGGAGTTGTGTACCTTATTGAATAATTTTAAGAGTTTTCCTATCGAAAAGAGAGGAGTCTTCTTCTAACATAAAATATTCTACCATTGCGAACATTAAGCTATGGATTAAACCTTATTTTCAGTATTGTGACATAATAAGTCTTGTGTTCCTTGTCGAATCAAAAAATAAATAAAATAAAATAAAAATAAATAAATAAATGAAGATTGTTACCCTAATCCAGTTTAACTCATGGTTCTCTTTGAAAGTCTGGTTAATAACTACATAGATCACCATAATAAAATGAATTGACCTTCTCTCTCTCTGACCATTTTCACAGTAATTTTGTAAACCAGATAAATGAGTAAATGTCATTTAGAGATGACCTTAATATAGTTGCTTAAAAGCATGAAAGAAAAGAAACCCATACCATAAGAAGAATTGTAAGAAACACATCATGAACCTTCTAGGTCCCAAATTCAAGTCTTGGTAGACCGTCAGTGAATAATTAACCTTAAGAAGATTTTCTCAGTGGGACATCCTGAGCTGCAACCTTGTATTGTGGTTGGTCTTTCGGGGTGTCTTATCAGGAGAAGAATGCATTGTCCTTGATGGGTGTGAACGTTTCCGTGCTGTCTTTGTGGTCATACTTGTATCTAGTTATTCTCTTATTTAGTTGTAACCTTGGTGACGACATGTTGCGTCATGTTATGTGTCAAGCAAGTCAAAAAAAAATTATCCTGTATTTCACTGTGTTGTTCATGTGTGGATTTTTGCGTCGTTACAATAAAATCAGTCTAAAATGTGAGAAGAATACATATCTCTATCATATATCATGGCTAAAAAAAAGGGAACGAGGTAGCCATAGATAAAAGATTCCTTATAAAGTTTTTAACTCGGAATACCTATAAGGATGAGGTGTGGTGTGGTGTGATGTTATCCCGATGGATGCATGCCTTATATTACTTGAGGGGCATTGAAAATATGATAGGAAGGTTACACATGATGGAGGGAAAATTACTTATACTTTTTGGAAGGATGGTGTAAATGTGGTATTGTTACCCTTCAAGGAAAAAGAAAAGACCGAGGGATTGTTGGTTGTAAAATATTTTTTTGCAAAAATGGAATAATTGTCTTAGTATTGTTCGATGATGTTAAAGAATATGTAAATAGATGCATATGATATACCCAATGTTGAAGTAAAGGTACTAAAATAATATAATAAGGATTCAATAATACATGAGTTACCATAAGGGTTACCTCTCGAAGTAGGATTAAAAAACCATATTGATTTGAGCCGATGATTGGCCCTTCCAAATCAAGTAGCCTACATGATGAGTCCGACAAAGAGTGAGTATTTGAACAAGAATTTGATCTATCTAATATAGAAAGGGTTAGTGATAGAAAGCATGAGTCCATGTGTAACTCTAGTATTACTAAATCCCAAAAAATGATAGAGATTGGAGAATTTTTGTGAACACTAGGGCCATAATAAAAATAACAATGAATTATTGATTCCTAATTCCAAGATTGGTTCATATCATGGATGTAGTAACAGGAGCCCGATACTTTTGTAAGATTGACCTACAGAGTGGGTAATACAAGATTTTAATTATCAAGGGGATGAATTGAAATAAATTTTCAAAACAAATTATGGATTGTACGAGTGGATGGTGATTCCATTTTGGCTATCTAATGCAATGAGTACATTCATGAGGTTTGATGATAATATTACTAGTAGAATACAATGGTAAGTTTGTGGTTGTATATTTTGATGATATTTTCATATTCAAAAGATAGTGGAAGAACAATTGTGTACATCTTAAATTGGTTTTAGAATTGTTACAAAAAGACAACAGTTTGTATGCAAACTTAATGAAGTGTAGATTTCATCTAAAAAGTCTTTTTTTTGTTTTTCATCTCAGAGGATGAAGTGAGGATGGATGAGTAAAAATTGAAGGTGATTTTGGAATGGCCTATTCTAAGGAATGTGAGAGAGGTTCGTAGTTTTCATGGATTGTCAAATTTTTATAGGAAATTAATTAAAAATTTAGTAGCATTTACACACCCATAAAAAAGTATGAAGTGAAAGGAGTTTGTATGGAAAAATGTATCAATAAATAGTTTTTAATTGTTGAAAAGAAAGTGTCAACAAAACTTGTTTTAGGATTTACACATTTTTGCAAGGTCTTTAAGGTTGATTGTGATGCCTCACATGTTGTGATTTGAGCTATACCAAGTCAAGAATGATGGCCTGTCGCATTCTTAAGTGAAAACCTAAATGAAGTAAGAAGGAAATATTCCAATTTTTTATGTGAAATTTTATGTTATCTTTCAGAATTAAGGAATTAGAGACATTACACAGTAGCTAAGGAATTTTTACTCTTTACTTACCATGAAGCATTGAGGTATGTAAACATAGAAAAAACTAAATAGTAGGTATGTAAATTTTGTATCATTGTTACACGAATATAATTTTGTATTAAAGCATAAGTCGGGAAAGTAGAATCAAGTTGTTGATGCCTTGATTAGGCATGTAGCACTTTTGATAACAATGGGTAGGGTTTTAAGTAGCTAAGGAATTAAATTAACATGATCCAAATTTTGGTTATGTTGTGAGATAATGTAAGGACCCTAGAATGGGTAGTGGTTCTTCTTATTATTTTATACAGGGATGGTTATTTATTGAGGGGAAAACAATTGTGTATCTATTTTATTTCAATGAGAGAAAATATAATAAGAGAATTCCATAAAGGGGTTGGGTGGACACTTTGACTAGTATAAGTAAAGAAAACTTCTCTTGTGGTAGAAAACTATTATTCACGAAGGTAAAGAGGGACATAAGTAGGATCATAAAAATATGTAGAGTGTGGTAAATGGCTCAGGGCCATGCACATAATATTGGGTTGTATATGTCATTACTTGTCCCTATTGGGCCATGGGTTGATTTTGGTGTGGATTTCATGTAAGGACTTTATAACACACAATGAGGCAAATATTCTATCTTTGTTGTGGATGATAGATTCTCAAAGATGGCACATTTCATTACTTGTAATAAAACTAATGATGCTCCTAGAGTTCTATATTGGTTTTTAAAAGTGGTTAGGTTGCATAGAGTTAAAAGCATGATGATTTTAGATTGGGATGAAATGTTTTTGAGTAAATTTTTGAAGACTCTGTGGAGGAAACTGGGGACATAGTTACATTTCACTAGTGCATATAACCCACATAATGATGGTAAGATAGAAGTAGTGAACATAATCTTGGGAAATCTCTTACATTCCATACTTGGAAAAATTATAAAACATTCGGATTTAGCTTTACCACAAGATGAGTTTACTTATAAAATATTGGGAAAGAGGTTAATTGGGAGGTCTCATTTCAAAATTGTTAAATGTAGGAACCCCAAGGGAGTCCTAGATATTATTGTGCTACCCGATGATCATAAAACTAGTGATGATGCATAAGCGGTTGTAGAATATGTGCTACAAGTGTAGGAAGAAGTGAGGGAAAATATTAAATTTAGTAATGCAAAATATAAAGCTGCCACGATGCTAGTAGGAGAATAAACATATTTTAAGAAGGAGAATTGGTGATGGTTCAACTTAGAAATGATAGGTTTCCAAAGGGGATATATAATAAACTAAAGCATAAGACGATTGGGTGATGTAGGATTTTGAAGAAAATGAGTTATAATGCATACAAGGTGGTGCTACCTAAAAAAAAAAATATAGTTGACGATTTTTAATGTTTCTTACTTATATAAGTTTCCACGTCATCAGGAAAATTTTGTGGAGGAGGAACAAATAAAATGGGAGCAGAAAGATGCTTTGAAGAAGAAAAATGAAAGGGTAATTTATGTCTTGGACCAAAAGACAATCACTACTAAACATGGGAGCTACAAAAAGATTTGGTGTAGTGGGATGATTTGCAGTAGGGAAGATAATAATTGGACTCTTGAGTGGGAGTTAAAAAATATTGTCAATGGAAAAGTTACATATTCCATCAACAAAATTTGCATGAGCAGAATTCTTTTAAACAAGGAAGGAATGATGTTTGATCATAACTTCTGAATGCCATCACTTTTTATCCAACCATTGGATCATCTTAAAATTTTATAAGGTGGTAGATATTGATTAGTAATATGACATGACCAATTTTTTCATAAAATTAGTTTCTAATTTGATTTTTTTGGGGCAAGAAGTCTTCTTCTAGTGGTCTAAAATATGCTCTAAATGTTTTTTTGGTTTTGTCTAGAAATTAGAGTTTTAATAAATTTTTCTATGCTTTATAGAATAAGGCAAAAATTTCCTGACCCTTCATTTATAAAGGCATGTTTTGTATGAAAATTTTGGGGTCCATCCGAGGTGTTTTTTTTTGATAAAGTGGGTTGAAGCAACCGGTTCCTTGTTTAAAAGAAGAAGCTAAATCCTCTGGAAAACAAAAGGGCTACAAAAGCCAAAAAATAGTTGCATATTGACTTTACCAAAGATAGGGAAATCCTTAAATTACTTCCTCCTTGGGATGGAAAATAATCATCAATATTGCCCATGTATCCTTTTTTATTTTTATTTTTACGCCTCTTTACTTCTTGCTTTTTCCAAAGTCGAACGAGATAACCAGAGCAAGATCACTGGGGTTCGCCAACGCCATCAAATTACTTGGCACAAAATCCTGATCCAATTTCAAACTTTCTAAAGTAGGTCCCCTTTTTATGCCATCTCCAACCAAGTTTTTCTCCTGAAATCCGATATCTATATTATTTTTGTTTATCACCATTTTACCATCGGAGGAAGGATTATACGGATTATCTTTAAATTTTTTTACAAAACCAAATCTGGATTTACCGAACCCCATCCGTTCGAAGATTTTGATCCATTTTCTTTTTCAGATTTCTAATTCTTATTGAATGGAAAATAGGCTTGCAAATGCCCCGCATTTCTGCATAGTCTACATCGAATGTGGTATACTCATAATCTAAGACCTGGTTGTCTTTGAAAGTTACCAAACTTAAGGTTGATTAGATCAGGTAATCCTTTTCTTGAATCAAGTTCAATGCAAATTTGGGTGAATGAACATAGGCCCGAATGTGTTCTATCCATATCCTCTTTTATAAATTTTCCCAAGACGTTTCCAATATCTTCCAGGGCATACCACAAATGTAAGGGAAGGTTAGGAAGCTTAACCCAAACTAGTGTTTTGGTCACTAAATAAGTATTCGTATTAAAATCTAGGAACCATGGAGTGATGAATGGACTTGCATGTCCCCATAACTAGGGTCCTCGGTCAAACACCGCTGGTAATCTTCAGTTTCCCTAAAATGGACAACAAAAAAATCCTTGGAGCAAAGAGATTTCACATTTATTGGTATAATTTTCGAAGACCTACCGGTATAGAGCTATGGAGGAAGGCCAAAATCCATTAAACTTGCCCACCACCGCATTCCAAGTTAAATTTTTGAAATATTATTCAACTTCTTGATTTACTATAGTGAGGGAAGGGATGTCCTTGGCTAAATCAACCAAGTATGCCTGGGTTTTAGTAAAGATGTATGCCCGAGGAACCGCCGCCCTATTTTCCAAAGGCCTCCTTGATTGAAGAAGACTTCTAATGATACCGTGAGACGTGGTTGTCTAAATCACCACTCCCCCTTTTCCACTCATCGTTCCTTCTGCGTCCCCATCTTCTAGAAATATTTTCCTTTTTGGAGCCCTAGGGTTAGGGCGCAGACCAGCTTCCACCTTCTCCCATACGGATCTATCCCGCAGTCCCTCCCTAGCTCAAGCGTTGCCCAATCCTCATCTGGAACCTTTCATAGTGACCTTCTACACTGGAGATCCTCTTGGTACTCAACTCCCCTTTCTCTCATTAGCCACACGCATTTTCTCCATCGGCCCGACTTTGAAAATTTGGTGTAGTGCAAAAATTTCCAACTACAAGTAAGGATTTGAGATCCATCCGAGGTGTTTTACTAGCAATAGGTAATTCTTTTTTATTTTAGAGTTTTTAAACCTACTCTGAAATAAAAGAAAGATTTTAATGATGTACAAGATTAGTGTGGATTTTGAAATGACAAGAAAAATATTTGAAGCTTTTGGTTTATTTTCAAATATTTTGAGTGTGTTTTGGTGGTATTTCACCCTCTTACGGTTTCTAGGGAGAGGGATTCACTCTCTTCCCCTTTTAATTTTTATTTTAACCTATCACTTATATTGATGTTCTTCTCGATGCGGACGTGATTCTATTGATGATATTAACAAGGTGGAGTGGACGGTTTTCAAAAATAAGTAAATAATTTATTCAAAGTGACGCTTAATCCCAACTCATTATGAAGCTCCTATATCATTCTAATTGTTTTAACTCACCATTTTATCCTGGTTTGTAGAATCAAAATTAGTTTTTTTCTATTTTAGTTGTTAGATTCATGTTTATTTTTTGGCTCGTGTAAGTTTTATTGTAAAATATTTATCATAATGGCCATTAGAGCCTTTATAGATCTTACCGGTAAAAAAATAATGAATAATTTAGATGTGAAAAAAACTATTTACATTTCTAGAACAAAGATTTCAACTACATTTTTTTATTAAATACTTGTTACAAAATATGTCTCTATATTTTTATTATATTTGTGATTAATGTTATTCTTATCCAATTCAAATTTATTATCGAAGAAGGAAACATTTAAAACATAAATGTCTCTTACACATGCGATGGAACATGATTCCCAACCCTAACGAGTTGGTGATGTATCCTCTGGATTTTACAAGGCTCATGGAAGAGGGGGCTCTAGTGGTCGAGGGCTGGAAGTGTTTAGGTTCTTGCAACCTTTTCTTACGAGATCCGGAGGTAGGAATGCCGCGACCTAGTGCGTAATCCCAAATCTATCTCTCCCTTATTGGAGGATATCCTAAGAACGGAGATAAATTAATTTTAGCGATGGTGGAGATATGTGAATGTCGTAGGAATATTGTGTAGGATGCGCCACTTCCTAGTGGTTCCCTTGGTGTAGGTCAATAGTCCCCAAGTTGGGCTCGTTTGAAAGTGATTTTTTTCCATAAACAAAGGCGGGAGGTTCTAAGGATGTAGGCTTTGACAACGACTAGTATGAGTGTTGCGGTAGTGGTATCGAGTTATTGTGAATGGAAATGTTGGGTATGTTATGGATCCTAAAAGAGGACCTATCCTCGGGCATCAAAAGGGTTGCAATGGACATTTTTTTGATCTAAACTATTTGGGACCTGTGTTGGGGGTTAGAGTGAAATCCTTCCTCGTGGTGGAAAATACTAGAGGATGTCATTTATCTAAACCCATGGCCTATGCTATCCTTACTCGTGTGGTTTTCTTTTGAGAGGAGGCTATAGAGTTGGTTGATTTCTATCGAACAAGGGTTTTATATGTAGATGCAACAATTATTGTCCTAGTATTCCTTCCTTACACCGATGGATATCATAATAATGGCTCCCTCTTATTGAAGGTAAGGTCAACATCTATCCCTATGCACATGGCATTTTCTTGGTAGTGTTTGACAGTTCTTTAGACAAGGATATAATTTTTGGAAAATTTGGAAATTCCAGTCGCATCTTCTTCTCATGAAGCCTTGGTTCCCTCATTTTATTCCTTGACAATAAAATTTATATCAAACCTATGTGTATATGGCTTCCCAACTTGCCTTTTCATTTTGTGAGATTTTATTTCTTTAAGGCTATAGGTGGTACTTTCGGTAAATTCTTGGTTGTAGATCCTAAAACTGAATAATTTGATCATATGATATATGCTAGTATTTTGGTGGATATGGATATGACTGTTGACTTAATAGCTACCATGGAGTTTAAATTCAAGGATACAATATGGACAAAAATTTAGATTATAAAGGCTTTCCTTTTAGGTGCAGAACTTGTTTTTCTCTTGGACTTTTTGCTTCGATTGTCACATTGTCAAGAAACACATTAAGGGAAAATTCTCTTGGTGGAAGGATTTTAACTCAGATAATTTAGTGGTGTATGCTCTATAGGATAGTGATTGTGATAATGAATTAGTTAGTCATATGGAGAATCACGAAGATTAGAAGGGTGAACTTGTACTCTCTCCACTGCACTTGTTCGATTCATAGCAAGTTACAGGTAAGGAGGGAGTCTATTTTCCATGGTTCCCTCGATCATGCAATGTCTAAACACAAAAATAAGGATTATTTAGAAATTTATCTAGTTTTCCACCTGGATAAGATTGTGGATCCTAATGTGTGTGACGGTTGGTAGGTAGTGAACAACAAAAAGAAAGGAAATTTTGGTAATTATCCTCTTAAGATGATCCTTAGATTGCATAAGGGGATATTTATGGCTGCCATTTTACTAGATGGTCAAATGGTTTTGATCATTCTACTTTGTCAAGCCCTTTCTCTATTTGGGGATTTTTTACTTTTGGTTTTATTTGTTTGTATGTTTATTCCAACTTTGGCTTGGGCCTTGTTTCGTGATATTTCTCTTCCATACATTTATGCTTATCTTTCAATCATATAGGATTCCATATCCCTTCAAAATATTCTTTATTACCTTATCTAATAAAAAATTATCATCCAATTCACATATGTACTCAATTTCACTTTATCTAAATCGTCATGATAAAATATTGGATTTGGGAAATTAAGGCATATGTAACATTTTATTTCATCACTTTCGAGGTATAATCCAATAAAAAATAACAACTAATGAATAAAGAAGTAAATTATTTTTTGTATATTTATTAATTTAATAGAATTGTCAAATTATAATATTTTGTTTACGAATCCCAATACTCAAGGTATGAAGTATATATGTTTTGTAAAGGACAATTCTTCATTTCATGTTCTTAGGAAAATTTTGTTATTATTTTTTGTTATAGAATATTTGGTTCACATCTCAAAAGATCAAATCTAAAATAAAGAAGAGGAAATTGTCTAACATCATAATCATGACAACACAACTTTATTTTATTCTATGTTTTAAGTTGTATACTTTGTAAAGTACTGGTGTTGATATTTTTAATTTAAAAAAAATAAAATTATTGTCATGTTTGAAGAAATTATATTATTCTACTCATTTACTATATCTATTTTATTTCTAGATTCTAGTAATCGAAGTATGAAGAGATATTTTTGTAAAGGACATTTTTTCTGTTTGTATTATTAAGACAAGGTTATTCTTATTTTGTTTATAGAATATTTGGTTCACATCTAAAAACATCAAATATAAAATATGGAAGATAAAATTCAAAAATATTGATAAAGCCGACAATAATTTATTTTAGTGTATTGCTTAAAATGTTAGACTTTGTGAAGTACTTATTGTTGATACACATTTTAATTTCAAGAATATAATTAATTATAAACATACTAAATCACTATTAAGTGATACAATGTAAAACTTTGAATTTGTAAATCACTATTTAATAACAAAATTTAAAACTTTGAATTTGGATTTTAAAGGAAAAATACATACTAATCACCAATTTTTTGAAAAAAAAATAATAAAGTAAATTAGTATTGTCACCAAACATATATTAATCACTCAGAATTTTTTGAAAAACTTATAAATGTGGTTAGACATATTATTTCAAACTGCTCATAATCCAAGGTTGATAAAAGTACACAATTTGTGCTCTGTTATTTGAATAATTGGTAGTGAAATAGGTTAATAAATAAACCCCTTCAATAAGGGCTTTATCAACTTGAATATGAATGAATAAAATATAAACATGTAGAAGAATGTAAAAATATATAGTTCATCATAAAAATTAAAATAGTGATAGATGCAAGAAACTAAGTTGTCTTTGTGTCTCTCTGTCTCACTACATCATTTGGTCTTGTCTCCTAGGTTCCAATATCCGTATAATCTAATTAAAAAATGAAACAAAAAGAGTCAGTTATGAGAAAAATGACCACCTAAATATGTTAAATAAAAAAGTGACATAAAAATACCTGAACTCAAACCCTAACCTAAAACATTTTATGGTCCATCATTTGTTTTCCCATAGTTTTACCTATCGTGCCTCCGACTCGAGATCATATAAATGGTAACCATGTAAAAATATAAATAATTAAATAATCTAAAATGATACATTGACAGATTTAAGAATATAAAATGACACAATCCACGTTAAAATAAAAATTCAAACATGTTTTCAACTAGAAAAATATAAATATAAAAATGAAAATACTACAAAAAAATTTGCAAAGAATTGATTTTCGCACAATTTTTCTAATATTAAAATTTAACGTGTAGCAATTTATTATTTTAAAAAAATTAATAGGGTAAATAAATATAATACAAATGTCTTGAAATTTAAGATAAATAGTTTTTAATTAAAATTGATAATACTCGCAAAGACTCCAAGGGCCATTACAATACAGATTTTACAATGAAGCTCACAACAATCAGAAAAACAACCAACAAAAAAGAGGATAACAAACCTCCAAACATGAACAAAACTCGGCCCAAAGAAGAGGAGTGATCTATCTTAATGTCATATGTGTTGGGGTTGAACTCTTTTTCAAAGAAATTCTTTTCGTACTCAAGACTAAAGTCCAACGTCCCTTATTTGAATCTTTGACATTTCGTTCACACGGGATGATAATGTCAATCAAATAAATATAATGATACAAAAATTTGGGAATGGAAGAAGGGTACCACTCGTTAACCACACATTGTGAAACTTGCACATTTTCCTTCAAAGATCCAAACTAAAACTCCCGAGATGATTTCTAAATAACATGAGCAAAATCAAAATTTGAAATAATCTTCTCAAAATATGAATCTTCCTCACCAAAAAAATGAGATGACGATCATGGAGAGGATTCTCACCCATAGGACCGTTGTATTCAACCTTCATGAGAAAAGTAAGAGATTCCACAATATAGTGCGGAGGAAGAGACCTCTTCCACCATCCCCGACTAGAGCCACATATAATATTGGATCGCACAAAATCCTTCATTAAATGACATATTTTATAACACATGTGACATCAAAAATTGAGGTTTTCATAGTCCAATCATTGAATCAAAACCCTCTCACCAATCTGCAAATTAATCTTCTCAAGAAGATGTTGAGAAACATCCAAATATAACGAAATCTAATCTTAGGAAGTATGCAAATACTTTTTAGTGGAAGTATCAACTCTAAAAAATTTCCCCAATGTATTTCCAATGGTTTTAAAACAAGGTTTAAAATAGAGTTGTAAAGGTAGACTAGAGTAATTTGGCATAGATTATCATCGAATAAAAAGAATATTTTAAAGGGTCAAATAATGGGTACCATAATTTTTTCATGATCTCGTGATCTCTTAAAATCAAGAAAGATTCATGAAAAACATTTCACTCATCACAGGCATTGAAAATAGTAATAAAATAATATTTTTAACATGGTTAAATCTTAACCTTACCCTTGAAAATAGGTACCCATTTCTTTGTTATTCATTCGAATAGCTCGAAAGCTTTGGTGATAGATCTATAAAATGTTAAATGAGACACCAATTTTGAAGTCATTTTTGTGGCTATCTACTGGATTTATAATATCCGATTCAAGCCAAAGCATAGGGATTTCAGGGGTAAGAACAAACTTCCTTTCCCTTTGTCCATTCGACACAGCATGAGCAAAGGAAGGAGAAATCATTTTTTTGGTTGTCCCTTGCTAAACGGTCCCCCAAAGCCATCATCGGATCCATCACTTCCCTACTTCATGGTAGAGGAGACACCTCCCACTTGGAGATCATTGATAAGTCTTGGGTTAGGGCATGAGACCTCACGACATGACATGTTCACTAGTAAAGTTAAGGTAAATACTTAAATTCTAATATGCACAAGGAATTATTTATATACACATAAATATGAATTAGATTTTCTTACGTTTTCTTTAAACCCTAACCCTAAGAGTATAGTGCCCAATCCTCTTCGACAATATTTCATTATGATGATATTACTATTGGATTGATACTTAGACATTTTTATTATTATATCTTGATCAGTAGATGATAGACTATGAAGATATTTGGACTATTGACATGTGATTTACATTTTAATTAAGATGTACTCGATGACGATGATGGATAGATATATATGTTGAATTTCAAAGCAATAAACTAGTTTTGCACAGAGAAAATACACCGAATAATTATATTATAGATTCAAATGATTCGGGATATATTATTCACAGGTAGAGGTTACATATATAGAGTTTGATCTCCTTGATTCTAGGAGTCAACACTCATCCCACATATCTCTCCTAATCCCCACAATATCTCACTCAAACTCTCAATCCCATTATTTTCTCACAACAAACATTATCTAGTTACAACTATTTACATGAGTTAACAACTCATAAATAGTTGTATTACATTACACTATATTATTTATTTCCACACTCATAATAATGTTCACAATATCTAATATTATTCCTAACATTCACTCCCCTATTGTTAACATTATTATTTCCACACATACACTCCCCTAATGTGAACAATGTAGAAAAGAATAGTTACACTTTCTCTGTAGCTTGCACACCCCTGTTTGCTCATGATCTTGGTACACATATGGACCTCAGTCCAAGGTAAGAACCCCTGTTCATGAACCTCTGTCCTAGGTATGAGCCCCTGCTCATGAACCTCTGTTCATCCTCTTCAAGAAAAACATGATGTTGTTTTTTCTTGTGCTTTTATCTTTCTACTATAACATATTTACATCAGGAGGTTATAAAAGGAAATACACTGAATGGGAATGTGACATCTGCTTTTATTACAAACAATGAAACACACAATTGAAATACTTGGCCACCAAATCAGTACCGTGGCCTCGTCGATGGTGCCTGACGAGAGGTCGCTGATCAACCTCCTTCCTCCGTTGCCTCCAACCTCCATTGTAGCAATCTGCTAACTCAACATGATGTGATCATGAATCTCAAAAAACACCCTCCATAATTTGGACGTTGCGTACAAGTGAAAATGCATCCAATTCTTGAACAATAAGGAAATTTTTTTATTTTATTTTTTTATACAGACTTTTTACAATGACCTGACAATCTAATTTGACAACAAAATTACTAATGCAAAATGACAACACTTAATGACTAAAACAATACTTTTGACGATATTGTAAATTTGACGACTTGTTTGACTCAGACAAGAAGATACGACTAGAAATTTAAAAAATAATAAAATGAAATTACTTTTAAATGAAAATGACTCTAAACTCTCGACTCATTTTATCTTTGACATTCATAATACTAATACTTCACAATTGACATTAAATAAACTAAACTAACACTATTGACAACCTTTATAACAATACATTTTAAAAACTTTTAATAAAAAATAATTAACAAAGGAATATACAAAAATACCTAGAATAGACATACTACTAAAGTAGACAATTTATAAACATATGACTATCAAACATTAAAATTATTGACTATCAAACATTGCCTTTCAAATATAAATTCTTGGCACGAGATAGGGTCTTGACCAAGTCTTCACGTTGCTTTGGTGTCGTTCCAGGTTAGATCACAGGAGGACGATTCATTGCATAATACAGCTGTCGCGTTTTGGCAGTGAGTGCACAGATGTTCAAATACAGCTGTACTGTATATTCAACATAATACCAGGTCGACTCGGTGGTTACTCCAGTGCAATCGATCCAATGCATTACAAAACTGATGAAAACAAAATTGACCGTGACCATTGATTTGTAATAAATCTTGTGCTGAGAGAGAAACTCGGGATCAGTGCAAATATGTTTCTACAGAGCAATACAAATCACAATGCATTGCGTGCTGCTGACAGAGGTTCGAGTTGCTAAGTGACTGAGCTGGGAGAAGAAGAGATTGAATTTCTTCTCATCAAAACGTCTCCTTCAGCTTTTGCAATGGCGTCTCGAATCCTTGCATGTGAAAAGATCGTGATATGTGCCACCTAGATTGCAATGATGTTACGTTCAGGTAGTAAGAGATCCACTGAGTTTTTATTTCTTCTGCAGACGTCTTATAGATCAAGTCATGTAAGGCATGAGCTGAGCCATCGAATTCAAGACATTTTAGAGGATTGCGACATAAATGTCTGTCAAATGGCATTAACTTCCAATGTGCCCCTCAAACCTTTACACAAAGGTGAACATTCATACTCTGAGAAAGGTGGATGGCTGTCTAATGAGGCCACAATAATGGCAACGACGTGGTGTAAGGAAGATTGATTCAAATCGATCCACACATGGGCTAATGCAAAGCGTTGCCTCTCTTCCACAGCATGTCAATGACACTTAATGCTGGTAGTTCTGACTAGAATGGATGAAGTACTGTATTTTTGAATGCAAACATACATCAAAGATGCCTCTCATTGAAACTTTCTCATGTTTCTATCATAAACCAGCTCTGATACCAAATCAAAGCAATAAACCAGTTTTGCACAGAGAAAATACACCGAATAATTATATTATAGATTCAAATGATTCGGGATATATTATTCACAGGTAGAGGTTACATATATAGAGTTTGATCTCCTTGATTCTAGGAGTCAACACTCATCCCACATATCTCTCCTAATCCCCACAATATCTCACTCAAACTCTCAATCCCATTATTTTCTCACAACAAACATTATCTAGTTACAACTATTTACATGAGTTAACAACTCATAAATAGTTGTATTACATTACACTATATTATTTATTTCCACACTCATAATAATGTTCACAATATCTAATATTATTCCTAACAAAATTCTAGTATTCTAATTTTATACTAAAATGTCATATTATTGATACATAGCCACTATTAGATATTTTGAGTAGAATTCTGATTTTATGGATGTTAAAATAGAATTAAATTATATAATGATAGATGATAGAATTGCTAATTTTCAATGACAATTATTGATTTTTGTGTGTATATTATTATCAATGTTGTTGATACGACCGTATGGCTAGATAGGTATTCTCTTTTTGTTGTAAGTACTTTTTTATCAATTACATTGAAACGGGATAGAGGACCAACCACGGAAGGATGTCGGATGTTGTGCAACATGGCAAAAATTTGACAACTTGTGTATAATGTTATGTTTTGTTGTTGCATGCTTTGTTAGGAGGTTACCATGGGGGTAACCTCATTTATGTGGCCATGTGTATAATGTGTTTCCTTTCTTTTAGTTTTTTTAATTGTTTGTGCATGTGTTTAATTATTTGGGGAAATATTGTTACTTTATTAACACTTTCTAATGCATCTTAATTAACTAGTTTAGCTCAAATTTAAATTAAGAAGGAAGATATGACATGTGGGAAATAAATTGGGTAGATAGTCCTTGTTTGTTGCATGATGTGAATTTAATTAAATGCATTTTGGTGGTGTGTACTCCACCATCCTTCAAAAATTCGAATTTGTCCTTGTTGGAAACTTTTAGAGACTTGAGGGACAATTTAACCTTGTCCCTCACATCTCAAACTCTCCTACCAACCCTACTTATGAAGTATGGGACATATTTTGACCATTTTAATGCATTTTTGAGTGTAAAAAGGGTAAATAATTGCACTTGTTACTTACCACATTTAAGTTTGTCCTTGATTTGCATGGTGTGCAAGTTGGAGTGTCATGTGGGCATGTCATAAGTCTTACATGTGTATTTAATTTCTTTTGGCTTGGTGTTTGACTTGTGTGTTTGGAATGGAGGGATGATGAAGTGGCATCCTACATGGAGCCACCTCATCATCCTCACATCCCTTTTCTATTTATTAGATGATTTTGATGGATTTTGGGTTACTTTCCTTATTTGCTTCTCTTGCACTTTTGAAAATGGGTCTTGGTTTTCATACTTGGAATTTTCTTTTGGAGTTACATCTTGGATTGCTCTTGGTGTGAAGGATTTTGAAGGTTGTTGAGAAAAGAAATTGGAAGCTTGATGAAGAGGTATGCTCTCTTTTTTTACATTTTTGTATTAATGTATTTTGATGTAGAAATTGTGTTTGTTTGTATATTGTATGAGTGTTGTGGTTATGTTTGATTGTAAATGGGTAGATTTCCATAAGTTGTGTGTGTGATATGGATGTATTGGGCCATTAGAGAGGGAAAAGAGAGATGTGAGGCATGAATTTTTTAGGGAGTGTGAGTTTGAGTTCCACCGATGGGGAGTGAAAGGATAACATGGATATATTTTGCATATTTAGAAGTGTAGATATCAGGATTTGATTATTTTCTGAGTTGTGCACATGGAGGATTTTGGGCGGAGCTCCTACATCACTTGGGAGACAAAAGGAGGTGGTGCCCATATTCCATTACTCCTTGTTGGCTTGTTGTTGTCAAGCCTTTGTGCTTGTTGGGAAAGTTGTAATATTGTTTGAGTATATTGTTTGAGTGTATTGTTTGAATGTGTTATTTGAATGTGTTATTTTTGGAATGCATGTTGTGGAAGCCTTGTGTAAAAGTTGTCAAATGTTGCATAATACCCCTTATTTTTCTTTGGTTGGGGCTAGGGGCCAATAAGAGGATGGATTCTCCTCTTATTGGATTATAGGTTAGGCGAGAGTGTCACCTATACCCCTTTCCTTGTATTGTGAACCATGATTTGAAGAATTTGAAGAGGTGGAAGAGAAAAAATGAAGTTTGAAGGAGTCATGCTATGTTGGAGCCCAATGTAGCACCTTTGAAATGTTGTTTCAGTGTTAAAATAGTGAAAGTTTTAACTTATAACTCATTCTTCTATATTGTTGAAAAGTAGAACTTTTGTATTGAAGGAAAATGAACTATGCTCTTGAGAAAAAAAGGGTATTGTATTATTGCCTTGTTGAAAATTTTATTATTGTAAAAATAGAAGTTCTTGTAGAGTTTAATCTCGGGTTATTTTTTATTAAACACGGTGAAAAAGAATGTAGGAAAGTTATGCTTAATTTGTCTTGTTGGAATGGCTATCACTTTTGTTGTGTAAAGAAAAGAAATGGTACTTAGTAATTGGTTGAATTTCTTTTCTCTCTTTTAGAGCTTATAAGTAATTTTATTGAAAAGGAAATCTTGTAATTGTTCTTATACACTATTGCAATGGAAAAGTTATGTACTTGGTAATTTAAGTCATGAAACGAAGATATGATATCAACCTATCAACTAATGAATTGTAGACACCTTAATTAAAGTTAATGTTTCCTTAGAAACCAACCTAAGTAGAAAACAATTTGAAAAATTCTTGAATTTAAGGTTCCATTTTTTTGAAATGCAGGCGGCACCCTATGTAGAGCGGTGGTTTCAAAACCATGATCTAGCTCAGTGAGTGATGGTCGATGAACAACCCACTTAGAAAGGGTGGCGGTTTCATCACTTTTGACGGAAAAATTAAAAAAATGACTGTGAAAAATCCAGATTGAATTTAAAGAAAATATAAGTTTTAAAACTTCAAGATGAAACTACCAACAACTAGTAAATGATCAAACTCATTTTTTTAAGCATATAAATCCTCTTATGGGCATCCAAATGTGTAAAATCTCTTAGATCTAATGAAATGGGGTTTCCCCAAATATTGAACTCAAAGAATGTATATATTAAATAGAAAAACTAGATTCACAGTGGAATCTCTACAATAAGAAAATGAGGAACCTTACAATAGCAAACCCTTGAATAAACTAAACTATGAAGAGAAGAATGGAGGAAGATTTCTCCATTTGCAACTAGAACCAAGGAAATTTCTCCATGGTTTCACTTCTTGCTTTCATGGCTTCTCCTCTTTCTCCTCTTCCAAACCTACAAAACAAGAATGAACAAATGAGGATGAAATTGAGAAAAATAGAAATAAAAAGAAACCTATAAGGATATTTAGGGAAACCCAAATCCAATGGCTCAGATTAAACCCTACATCACTTAAGTGGGAGGTATTTTTGTGGGAATGAAATTTAAATAAAAGTGCATGGGTAATGGGTGAATGGGGCCACTTAGTGGCAAAAAAAAAATAGATAAAATTTTGTTATACGAAATAAAGTAAACTTGGTGCATTGTAATTAAGTAAACTAATGGAATTTGGTAAATGTTTTAAACTGTAAATATTTTTAGGAAGTAAATTAATAATATTTAGCTATTAATTTAATTCCAACTTCCAAAAGGTCATGTAGAAACCTTAATCAGGAAATTTATTAATTGTGGATAATGTCTAACCTTGCAAACCCTTTTAGAACAAAGAAAAAAAATTACCGTAATTTTGACAATTAAATTATTAGTTTCTATTTTCATTTCGGAGTAGAATTTGTGGGAATTACACTTAGTATCATAGTAGTGGGTTCAATGTTTGGACCCTTGGGCACACAAGAAAACACAAATAGTTAACCTAGTACAGACTACAATTAGATCATACAAAATTGCATGATATTTTTAAAATGTAGAAAACCTAGAAAAATGAAACAAAACCTAGACAATGAACTAGCTCTTGTCTTGATCTCAGGCAAAGCAGATTGGACGATGAGTTCTTTCACTTCGAGTAGAATATGCCATCCCTAAAGCAAGCAGGTTGATACTCTATTTCCATAGATACTATGGACATTACAGGATGTCAATGCAGTTATATGAGGTCGGGTAGTGGGGGGATGAGCTAGTCACATGATAGAGAGCCATCAGTAGAGGATTGTATCCCTTCATGACAAAGAGAAGAGTATATAGAAGAGAACTCCCATCCCAATTTAGCTAGGCTAGATTCACCACACAGGGGGACATGGAGATTTGGATATGTCACACGAGAGATAGGTATAGGATCCTTAGGGTGAGGGATGATCATATAGAGAGAAATATGGGCCAACAAATGATCGATAGCAAAATATCACATTAGAGACATATTAAAGTTACACCCACCTATTTTTACTTTGGAGACACACGAGTATTTCAAGCCAAGGCATGGTTGGTTAGCCTAACTAGATGATTCGAGATATTTCCTTGTACTAGCAACACAAAAGATCGTGTTGTTATCAACCTTCGAGAGATGACACCAAAGTTTGCTTTGGAGGACCGAGAACCAGAGTTCCTCCCGTGGATTGTGAGATAGTTACTTAGGATCTCTTCGAGGACCATTTCAAGAATGGATATATATGTAAGAGATTCATCTAATACTAGATCCATGAGTTCCATGATCTGTGATTCATGATGGTATCAAAGTACGAGGGTCAGTTTTTAAATACTTTAGTATGTAGACTATACGTAGGATTATCGATTAAGGTTCAAAGGTTCATTAGGGGCCCGAACATAGAATTTGGTGGGGTAGTGTGCATTCAATATCCGCAGACACTATCGAGAGGTCATGGAAAACGCCTATATCGCAAAGGAAACCATGGGGATGACTCAACAGTGCAAGACAAATTGAGGAGCCATATACAATAGATGTAGGATAGTAGGTTGAGGGATTGGCTCCTCCTCCGCATGGTGGACACCATTTAACATAGTCTTCCTTGAGACTTTCTCTGTAGTAGAAACAAAAATAGATTTAACCACCCTTTCAACCTCCACAGTGCCATGATGCTCAAAGAGGGCATAGTATGGGACCTCCGGCTAGGAATTAAACAAGATGCGGGCTCCACCTTGAGCACAAGTAGCAGGGGTATGTCCACCGCAACACCCTCATAGATCTATGGTAGGATAATCAAGTTCTACAACAAGGACTACTAGGCCACCGGAGGAGTATCTCCTCGGTGGAGAGGACAAGGTGGTTACTTATGGGTATGATGTACATGGTCATCACTAGAGAGAGTGCCCTCATAACCCTACTTATAAGGGTAAGACACCTATTTTAAAGCCTACGGTTGGTGACATAGCTAGGAGCCACAAGATTTATGTTGTGGTTGAGAAATTCTAGGAAAATCACAAGGGCACGGTGGATCGGGACCACAGGTAGCATTGGTGGTATTTCTACCCCTATCTATTTAATTTAGGGTCTTTAGATTCTTTCATTTCACCATTATCGGTAGAGTGATGTTGGCTAGTGGCAGCTTAGGCATGGCCTTAGTTAGGTTGTTGAGATGGCTTCTGGTGCCCAAATCTAAGTGGAATCCTTAGTTAAGGAGTGTGTCATGTACCTATGAACCTTCACCACAACTTTGGATCTTCATATCCTTCCATTATGTTCATATGGAGTTATCTCAAGTAAGGATTGGTTTTACAACATTAAACTAGAGTTGATTATTACAACAAGGTTATATCTTGTGCAGATGATTTGGGAGTGGAGTTGGTGATAGTTGGAGTTAGGAGACCCATCTTTATTCACACCATATTCGCTATGTAGCTGAATCGGTGTGCATGATGGGGTTTTTAGTTATATGCCATCATTATTAGTGACCGATTAGAGGATGAGACTCATGGACTGTCACTTGATGACCACCCCATTTTGTAGGATTTTTAGATGTTTTTCCTAGTGAGTTGTTAGGGTTACCTCCCCCACGTGAGATAAAATTTCATATTGATTTGGTTTCGGGAGCGGAGCCTATCTCACGCACACCATATAGGATGACCACACCTAAGCTATGTGAGATCAAGTTGTAGTTGGAGGGCCTTCTTGAGAAATTCCTAATCCATCCTAGTGTATCTCCTTAGGGTGCACCAATGATCTTTGTGAAGAAGAAGGACATATTTTTGTGTCTATGTGTGAACTACAAATAGCTAAACAATGTAATGATCAAGAATCATTACCCCCTTCCTCGCATAGATGATATATTTATTCAGATGAAGGGGGACACCATATTTTCTTGGATATATCTCAAGTCAGGATACCATGAGCTGACGATTTCTGATGTAGATATCCATAAGACAACTTTCCACATGAGATATGGCCACTATGAGTTCAGAGTGGTACCATTTGGTCTAACGAACACCTCAACAAGAATCATGAGTTTGATGAATGGGGTGTTCAAGATGTTATTCGATCACTTTTTGTCTTGTTTATTGATGACATTTTTATTTACTCATGAATACATGAGGAACATGATGAGTACCTTTTCCGGTTTTGCAGTGTCTTCGAGAACATCAGCTATATGGGAACCTAGAGAAGTGTGCCTTTTTCCAGTCAAATATTCATTACTTAGGTCACATTATTTCTGTGGAAGGTATTGTAGTTGAACCTTGTGGGATTAGAGCTATTATGGATTACCCAACACCAACAATTGTGAACAAGGAGCATATATTCATGGTGTTGGCAGGTTTACTATGGGAGATTTGTTCGAGAATTCTCTAGGATTGCACACCCCATAACTTCCCTTTAGTAGAAAGGGAAGAATTTTTTTTTGTCATATAGATGTGAGCAAGTCTTCAATACACTAAAGGAATCTCTTACAATATCACTAATTCCTGTAGTGCAATATCCTCATAAGGATTGCTTTGTGTGTACAAATGCTTCTTTGGTAGGATTAAGAGGTGTTTTAATACAGGATGGCCATCTAGTATCCTTTGAGTCTCAAAACTCAAGGATTACGACATCAATTATCTAACTCATGACCTTGAGTTTTTGGTAGTGGTGCATGATTTGGTGCATTCGCATCATTTACTTGTTTGGAGAAGGTTCATTTAAAATATAAACAATTTGAGTTTATGTCACCTCTTCACAAAACCCAATCTCAATGCTCGTTAACGATGTTGGATTGAGTTTCTATGTGACTATGACATGGAGATAGAGCATGTGAGGGGGAAGAAGAATGTGGTTATAGATGCTTTGATTCAACGAAGAAGTTTGGGAATGGCTACTTCAAAGTGGGTACAAACTTGCGGAGTAGGATTTTGTGAAAGCTTCCGCATGACAAACTTATATCTTGCACCTAAAGAAGAGTTTGAGTCTCAAACACCACTAGAGGGGAAGTTTTATGGATTTCCATTAGATTCGGATGGATTTCTCAACAAAGGATCGATCTATTTACCTACGGATGGACGTTTGAGATAGGATATTTTTGAAAAGGCTTGTCATGCACCTTATTCAAACAATCCAGGGGTGAAGAATATGCATGCCACCTTGAGATAGTTGTACCATTGGAGAGGACTTCAGAGAGATGTAGCTAAGTTTGTGTCTTGTTGTTTGTAATTTCGGAGGGTTAAGAATGAGCATCGCCATCCATCTCTCCTTCTTTACTCGCATGCCATACCAGAGTGGAAATAGGATACCATTTCCATGGATTTCATATTAGGGCTACCGACATCGAGATACCACCATGATGCCATCATGGTCATGGTGGATAGATTGTTAAAAGTTACTCATTTTTCTCTGTTGAAGATAACCTATACAACTAGTGTAGTGGTACGAGTATACTTAGATGAGATTTTCAAAATGCACAGGATTCCACAAAAGATTAGTTTTTACCACGATCCCTTATACACCTCTCACTTTTGAACTACCCTATAACAAGCCCTTGGGATGAGTATTAATTCAAGTACAACATATCACATTGATATAGATGGACAAATGAAGTGGGTAAATAATATTTTTAAGGACATGCTTCGATTTACGACATGAACAATCAATCGAGGTTGGATACGTATGATGAGACTACAACCACATGGGAGGATGCTACCCTCTACGGCACAATTTCCAAACCTATTTCAGTGACTTCCAAGAGCACGTCGAGTCTAAGGAGAGGGGTAAGTAGTACCCACTCCTGTTTGACACTATTTAATTATGATGATATAACTATTGGATTGATACTTACACATTTGTATTATTATATCCCGATCAAGATATGATAGACTATGTAGATGTTTGGACTATATACATGTTGTGATTTACTTTTTGATTATGATGCACTAGATGATGATGATGGATAAATATATATGTTGATTTGAAATATTCTAATTTTATACTAACATGTCATATTCTGGATGCATATCCTATGTTGGATATTTTGAGTATAAGGATGATTTCATGGATGTTAAGATCAAATTAAATTATCTAATGATAGATGATAGAATTGCTAATTTTGGATGTCAATTATTGATTTCTATATGTATACTATACTTGATATTTTTGATACGGCCTTAAGGCCGGTGAGGTATTATATTTGTCTTACAGGATATTTTATCACCGACATTGAAAGCGGATACAGGACCAACCACGAGAGGATGTTGGGTGTTGTGCAACATGGAAAAAATTCAACAACTTGTTTATAATGTTATGTTGTGTTGTTGCATTCTTTGTTAAGAGGTTCCGATAGGGGGTAACCTCATTTATGAGGCAATGGGTATATAGTGTTTCCTTTCTTTTACTTTTGTTGTTAAATTTTCGTGCATGTGTTTAAGTATTTGGGGAAATATTATTACTTTAGTAACACTCACTAATGTATCTTAATTAACTAGTTTAGCTCAAATTTAAATTAAGATGGAAGATATGAAATGTGGGAAATAAATTGGGTAGATAGTCCTTATTTGTTGCACAATGTGCATTTAACTAAATGAATTTATGTGGTGTGTACTCCACCATCCTTCCAAAATTCGAATTTTGCCTTGTTAGCCACTTTTAGAGACTTGAGGGACAAGTTAACCTTGTCCCTCACATAAAGAAACTCTTATACCACCCCTACTTATGAAGTATGGAACATATTTTCCCATTTTAATACATTTTGGAGAGTAAAATGGGTAAATAATTGCACTTATTACTTACCACATTTATGTTTGTCTCTGATTTGCATGGTGTGCAAGTTAGAGTGTCATGTGGGCATGTCATAAGTCTTACATGTGCATTTAATTTCTTTGGGTTTGGTGTTTGACTTGTGTGTTGGAATGGAGGGATGATGAAGTGGCATCCTACATGGAGCCACCTCATCATCCTCACATCCCTTTTCTAAATACTTGGATGACTTTGATGGATTTTGGGTTACTTGCCCAATTTGCTTCTCTTGCACTTTTTAAAATGGGTCTTGCTTTTAATACTTGAAGTTTTTTTTTTTAGAGTTACATCTTGGATTGAGCTTGGTGTGAAGAATTTTAAAGCTTGCTGAGAAAATGAATTTAAAGCTTGATGGAGAGGTAGGCTCTCCTTCTTTTTAATTTTTAAATTGATGTATTTTGATGTAGAAATTGTGTTTGTTTTGTATATTTTATGAGTGTTGTGGTTATGTTTGATTGTGAATGGGTAGTTTTCCTTAAGTTATGTGTGGGAGATGGATTTATGGGACCATTGGGGAGGGAAAATGTAGATGTGAGGCATGCATTTTAGAGGGAGTGTGAGTTTGAGTTCCACCTATGGGGAGTGAAAAGGATAACATGGATATATTTTGCATATTTACAAGTGTAGAAATAAGAATTTTACTATGTTTTTAGTTGTGGACATGGAGGATTTTGGTGGAACTTGTACCTCACTTGGGAAACAAAAGGAGGTGGTGATTCCATTCCTACTTGTTGCCATGTTATTGTCAAGCCTCTGTGCTTGTTGGGAAATTTGTAATATTGTTTGAGTATATTATTTGAGCATATTATTTGAGTTTATTGTTTGAATGCGTTATTTTGTGGAATGCATCTTGTTGACGCTCTTGTGTGAATTTTGTCAAATGTTGCGTAATACCCCTTATTATTGTTTGGTTGGGGCTAGGAGGCCAGTAAGAGGATGGTTTCTCCTCTTATTTGATTACAGATTTGGTGAAGAGCGTCACCTATACCACTTTCCTTGTATTGTGAACCATGATTTGAGGAATTTGAAGATGTGGAAGAGAACAAAATGACGTTTGAAGGAGTCATGCTATGTTGGAGCCAAATGAAGTACCTTTGAAATGTTGTTTCAATGTTGAAATAGTGAAAGTTGTAACTTGTAACTTATTCTTTTATATTGTTGGAAAGAAGAACTTTTTTATTAAAAGAAAAATGAACTATGCTCTTGATAAAAAAATGGGGATGTATTGTTGCCTTGTTGAAAATTGTATTATTGTAAAAATAGAAGTTCTTGTAGAGTTTAATATCAAGTTTTGTTGTATTAAAAAGGGTGAAAGAAGAATGTAGAAAAGTTATGCTTGATTTTCCTTGTTGGAATGGCTATCACTTTTTTGTGGTAAAGAAAAGAAATGGTACTTAGTGATTAAATGAATTTCTTTTTGAACGGCCCAAAATCACACACACAAACAACATAGTGAAATACAGGATAACTTTTTTTTTTTTGACTTGCTTGACACATAACATGACGCAACATGTCGTCACCAAGGATACAACTAACACTGTGAACAACTTGATACAAGGATGGCCATAAAGGCAACACGGAAACGTTCACACCTATCAAGGACAATTTACTTTTCTTTTGTGAAAGGACATGGCAAAAGACCAACCACATTACATAGTTATAGCTGAAGACATCCCACTATGAAAATCTTCTTAAGATTACTAATTTACTAGAGACATCTTACAATTCTTAGCTTACGTTCTAGAAGGTTCATGATATGTTTCATACCATTCTTCTTATAGGATTAAGTTTCTTTTTTTTTATATAACTTGAGGACTATCCTAGGATCACCTATAATATGAAAATTCCTTGATTAATTTGTTTACAAAACTAGGAGGTAAGCAATTCCACAAGGCTATCTATCTAAACCCCCACTACTGAAACTCGTTTCATACCCACATTGCATAAGGAGGCAAGCGTAAGATCAAAAGGAGAAGAGTATCGTTAAGGTTCAGAACCCTAATCATCTTTGATCAAGAATTAAAAATTTATCATAGCTTAGACAAGGACTACAAGGTACCATGGTAATGGTTAGAGAGAGAAGATAATTTATTTTATTATGATCTATTTAGTTATTAACCAGTCTTTTAATGAGTCTTAAGAGTTCAATTGAATTTTGGTAAAAGCTTCATTTAGAAGTCCTCTTGATTAAGTTCATCGGGGATACACAGGGGTTCCCAACATGGAAGCATTATACTTAATGTGTTTTTATTCAAACTCCTATACTAGATAAGATCTACCGATATCCCCAAAAGCCAACAGTGATATTACTTTTAAAATTAATTAACGTTTCCCATCAAGAGGACAATATTTAATCCATAGCTTAAGGTTAGCAATGGTAGGTATTTTTTTTTACATCGTTAGATAAACACTTTCTTTCCAATTAAAGACTCTTAATTTTATCAACCAAATACAACTTCATTATTATCTTCTTTATTTATTCATCTATGTATTCCTCTTCTTTTATCTTTGATTATCTTTAGAAAAAGGGGGTTTCAACCCACCAAAATATGCCTAGAATAACATTGATACTAGTACCATGGAGGGTTACTAAACCAATAAGCATTATGACTGAAAGAAGAAATTATCGTTATTTAACAAGAACACAAAACATGGTTATAACATTTCCATTCAACATGGCACATGAACCAAAGGAGTCAAGAGATTGGATTTCACTTTGGTTAAGAACAAGAAGGTAACAAAATAAGCCAAGCCATGCTACAAAATTTCCATGATCAAATTATATCACCAAAAGAATACTCATAACAAGGTCAAGATTGAACATTATTTCTCACAAAGCTAATTTACCGCTTAACCTACGTAAGGACAAGACAACATCATCACAAAATTTCGTAACAACCCAAGGCAAGAGGTCTTCTAAACTCCTTTCGCAAGAACTATTACAAAATTTACCTCACATTGGACATTTTTACAAGGAACTTCATAAATTGCACTGATGAAACCTTTACAATTCTTTCCTTTAATCTACTCACATAATCCATCTCGCACAAATACTAGGTGGAATCGGGTTCGTGAGAACCGAGCATGTTAAGGCTACTCATTGCAACAAAGATAAGCTAACATTTAACAATATCAAGAAAGGAAAGTTCTAATTCAAAAATGGATTAAAACACAACCCACAACTCCAAAATTATTCGCATGAGAAAGAAATCTAAACCATCCAGCAAGGAAAAAGTACAAATACCAAGTAAGAACAAAATCACATAAATCAAGGCAAGACCTTATGGGTTAGGAACAAGAAGGTCAAGAGTGTTGATGTCTCCTTCATGTAATCCTATGGATTACGTGATTGGAATCCAAAACTTACTCCATCCAACTAAAGGGGTCCAAGAGAAGACAAAACATATTAATTATGATCGTAGGCGCGAAGCAAAACGACGCTATCCAAATCTCCCAGGGGGAGGCTTCATAGCAATAATTAGGGTTCAACGCCCTTAAAAAAAAACAACTATAGTTTTAGTTTTAACCAAGGAGTTTTACCACTACCTTCTTATAGGATTTCTTAAATGTAGGACTAGTTAACAATACAAAACCACTCTTCCAAAAGCGTACAAGGGAGATACAAAAAGGGCCATTATTCTACCAACAAACCTTATCCTAAACGTCAACTTCTCTACATAATATAAGGGGAGGCTAAATCCGAAGGTCGTTAATAATTTTTATATATTTCAGACAATGTCAATAAGCATTAAAATAAAAATTGATTTCCTTAACAAGGCCACAAAATGGGACCTTTTTGTAACCAAGTTTGAAGTATAAGATATTCGAGTTTGAAAACAAAGGGATTCGCTACGCAGAGGGTAAAACACCAACGATGCCCCAGACTCAAAGGACCCTACCACGAGTGCAAGCACAAAAATAAGAACCAACACACATATCCATCAGGAAGGTTACGCAGTGCAGTCAGGCCTAGAAGTTCTATGAGCTCCTGGCCAATGGTATAGAAGATGGAAATTTTACCCGATCCATGTGGGCTTATCAAGGACATGTCTAGCAAATATCAAACAGATGAACATAATAACCACCTATTATATTATCACTGTAATCAGCTGTCATCTAACAGGAAACGAGTTCACGAGTCCAATACCATGGATTCACCTACAACTTTTGTTTCGATCTAGCTATTAATAGCTTGCTTGTGACCCTTAATAAAATTTGTAGAGATTTCATTCAATAAAACTTACAATGTTTCCCCCTTACTTTAATCAAACAAGAGTTTGAACCAGGAAGTAGGTATAGAAATTCTCTCGACACGTAGAGGCCAAAATAGATGTCAGGTTATTCATCCTCTAGAACTAGGTACAACAGTCAACCATGTACAGTTCTAAAACAAAACCCAAATGCCATTTTCTAATCAAACAAAAAGTAAGGAATGCCCACAGGCTTAAACAAGTTTTAGAACACAACGTCGCTATTAATGTACCTTTTAGCAAAACAGGAGAGCCCTAAACAGGAAATACGTATTTATTCAACCAAATAGAGATATGAAGGCTTAACCTTCCATTTAGTAACCTTCAGTTATAACTACCATCACAGAATTCTTTTAAAAGAGAGTCATATAAGCAAACAAAACTCAATAATGTTTCCTTCCCTACGAACTAGTTTGTATCACTCAAAAATTGCAGTAACCCATTTAGACAAATATGAAATAGAGTAAGCTATAAGGGAGGAAAGAACATTCCAAGCAAAACCAGCGAAATTGGATCGAGATTTAAAGGAACAACCAACACAATCAGGCAGTGATATAAACAACCATGAAAACATTTGTCTAGGCGCTATTCAATAGGAAAGAAAATTCATTTCAAGATACTGAAAGAAGGTAGAAAACTATTACAAGGAGTAGATTTAACATGCTGTTTTATAATTCTTCCAACCAACAAGCACGTCGACCAGGGCTCGAGCAACAGCAACACAACCTGCGCAACTTCTCTTCCTCAGCCTGCTGAAGGTCCAAACTCTGTTAACGGCCATGCTCTTGACTTCATAAAATCAATTGTATAGTCCGCAATGTGCATCTCTGCCCATATACTGATGGGGTAAATGTTAAAGCCTCGTTTTACAATATCATGGAGATGCCGTGACATTGAACTAGTTTTCGAGAAACTTGTGCAAGTCTGGGATGATAAGTCGGGGGGGTTTGGAGGAAAGGAAAAAGAAAAAGGAGTGGTGAAAAGATGTTCTGAGAGAGAAGGGTTTTGCAATCAATCCAGCACTTCAAGGACACTCTGAAATTACATGCCTGTAGATAAAGATTCGCAAGGTGCCAATAAGGCCTAGAATTGAGCTTCCCAAGGCTCCCCCGGCCATGACTAGGGTACAAACCAGGCAAAGAAGGAGTCCACCGAAACTTTGAAACCCTCCGCCCCCCCAAATTTTGAAAACTCATTGGACTCAATCTCAGTTTCATTACTGTTATCTTTGCATACTGCATAATAAGCAAACCAAAACATAAAATACTCAAAAAGATATTCAACTGCACCTGAAACAGTTCCGCTCCATTGGCACCGTCTTCCTTCAATCGGCCCTTGAACAAAGCGGGGCAAAACTCCGACAAAACATAGACCCCCCGGGTCTGATCAAAGAATAGGGTGAATCCACGCTGGAAGACGCTCGGAAGGAAAAATATACCGCACCAAATTCTGCTCATCCGCGGCGAGCATGGAACAAAACAAGGCACCAGAAGGTGACAACAAATTCAAAACCGCATTGGCTGAATAATCGCAAGCCTGCGCAATCCAACCCCCGCCGACAAAGTGCTGAGAAAAACAATCTTCGAATCCGAACATCCTACGAAGCAAAACGGGGAAACAGACCACATAAAAATGGCGGCATTGGTTTGTGTTGTGCGTCTGAATAAACGTCTCCACGACACGGCATGAATTCAGAATATCGGCCTGTGTGTTGCTACTCAATAACAGAGATCTCAATTCTTGAGCTTCGTATGATGAATCCATTGCAGACGAAGAAGAAGACACGGGAGCTGCCATTGCAGGGATTAAACCCTTATAACCCTCATTGTCACATAGTCAATTTTGATAGAAAAAATCTTGAAGGAGACTCCCGAATTTGAAGATGCGTTGATACTGAACAGATAACAACAAAGTTGTACAACCTGCTTGGTGGAGCGCTAAAAAAGGCTTCTATTACAGCTGCAAGATCTTGTAACAACTGATCACGACTGTGGTCGCGTGCAACCAGAACATCAGGATCAACACCAACGATTCCTTGGGATCACCCTGCAGCAGCTGTCGCACTTATCTCTCTCTGGAGGCCACTGATTTTCTGAGATAAGTTTACTTCTCTACCCTGTAGCTGCTGCATACAGCCAAATCTTCCTCTCGGCCCTCCCAGGAGAAATTTAGTTCTACGCTCCACGGATACTGCCTGCACAACACGATTTTGAGAATCCACACCCAGAACACGCTATAGCGATTCATCTGTTTCAGCATTTGATGGAGTGCAAAACAAGCATCCGTGGTTGGACAGACACGACAGGAGACCACGTGAACAACAGGTGAAGTCAACATTTCAATCAATGAGCATGTGCGGCCACCAAAGGATTCCTTCACATCACACATTAATAGCTCCACCCTCCACGCCAAGAAGGAGATGAAGCTGACCGAGACAAGGTAGGTTGGGGGCATTACACTTTTCTCTATTTTAGAGCTTACAAGTAATTTTATTGAAAAAGAAATCTTGTAATTTTTACTATACATTATTTCAATGGAAAAGCTATGTACTTGGTAATTTAACTCATGAAATAAAGATATGACATCAAAATATCAACTAATGAATTGTAGGCACCTTAATTAAAGTAAATTTTTCATTAGAAACCAACCTTAACTAGAAAACAATTTGAAAAATGCTTGAATTTAAGGTTATGTTTTCGGGAAACATAACTGCCAACCTGTGTAAAGAGAAGGTTTTTATAACCACTACCCAATGCAGAGAAACGGTTGATGAACCACCCACTAGGTAGGGCAGTAGTCACAGGACCATTGACCTACTTAGGGCGGTAGTGCCGTCACTTTTTTCAGAAAAATAAAAATAACAACTTTGAAAATTCCAGATTAAATTTACCAAAAAACATAATTTTTAAAACTTAAAGATGAAACTACTTGTAACTAGTAAATGATAAAAATTATTTGTTTAAGCATATAAATCCTCTTATGGGCACCCAAGCGTTTAAAATATCTTACATCTAATGAAATGGGCTTTCCTAAATATTAAACTCAAAGAATGTATATATTAAATAGAAAAACCAAATTCATGGTGGAATCTCTACAATAAGCAAATGAGGAACCTTATAATAACAAAAGAATAAAATAAACTATGGAGAGAATAATGGAGGAATATTTCTCCATTTGCAACTAGAACCAAGGAAATTTATCCATGGTTTCACTTCTTGCTTTCATGGCTTCTCCTCTTTCTCCTCTTCCAAACCTACAAAATAAGAATAAACAAATGAAGATGAAATTGAGAAAAATAAAATTAAAAAGAAACCTATAAGGATATTCAAGAAACCAAAATCCAATGGCTCGAAATAAAAATACCTATTTTTTTGTTTTGGTTTTCAAAAGTGAAGTGGACCCTAATTTTTTTCATGGGAACCACATTAGAATCCTCCACTCCTTATTTAATATAATTTTATTGAAATATATTTATATCAATTACAAAACAAAATTTTGAAAAAAAAGAATATTGTAAGTAAGAGGAGGTTTTTTTAAGAAAACACAAAAACCTAAATATAAAATGCTCTACTTAAATTTATATTACAATATTAAAACATTCATTTAAATTTATATTATTATTTTTTTGTATAATTAATTTTGAATTATTTCATAGCCATTTAAAAATATATATTTAAATTATTATTGGCCACCATATAAAAGACACTTATATACTTTGATCACTTGAAAAAGAATGTAATACTATTCTATAATTTAAGTGATTAAGAGATTTATACTGTTTTCATATTTGATTGTTGAGACCAAGAGTACTTACATTCACTTGTTATTTTAAATCATTCATTTCCTTAATAAAACAATATTCTATTATTATAAAAAGTACATATCTAATGTCAAACCAACATAAAAATTCATGTAGCAAATGTTATGTTTTTATGTTTAATATAATTTTATATTTTCATTTAAATTGGTTTAGAAATATAAATGTGAATATTAAAATATTAGTACAGATTAAACTATTCTTGGACATATCTTTCAAAAACCTACAATATAGAACAACGATAACATTCTATTGGGCTCTTATTACTTAAGATTATAAACATAAACAAAACTAAATAATTAATGTATTTAATTATACTTATCTTTTCCATTGGTGTGCTTCAAAATTATTTGTTGTTTAGTTTACTATTGGAACTACCCTTATATGAATTTTAATAAAAGAGAGTTACATTAGCGGGGCTATTGGAAAACTCACAAATCCCTCAAAACGCCATATAGGAAACAATAGAACATCTAAAGAGCAATCGAGCACATAATGTAACCAAATTCAAAAACACTCAATATACTTGCAAATATCTTGAACTCAAAGAAAATAATTGTTCTTCATTGTTATTCAATCATTAATTACAATTCTTATTTAATAATAAAACAACTGTTAACTTGAGTTGGCAAGTAAAATCTAACTAACTTTGACTAAATCTATTCTAGTTTGCAAAATTTACTATTTTTAGCGAGTTTACTAGAACGTGTTATTCTTAGTAAGTTCACATGCTTATTTGTAGGGGCATGGAAATTTTCACGCATATTCTACATGCCTACATTAGAGGAATTGCAAAATTTCTAACCTGCTATCTATACAAGAGATTAAAATTAACTAATGCTCTAATATAGGAAAACTGAATTGAAACTTAAATCCAAATTTTAGGCCCCCAAATGGTGGATTTCGGGCCCAAAAATGTATCGAAAATGACTCCAACCAGCAAGGCGGATTGACCAGTGCATTCATCTTGTCGAAAAAAGCAGTTTAAAAAAAACAAACTCAAACAAACACCCAGATAAAAACTTATGACCATTTAAAGTTTTTGCTAAAAATAGTGCATCAACACAAGAAGTACAGTAACTAAAATAGAAGGCACAAGTCATCGCTCCGGAGGAGGAGAGTCATCCTGAGGAGGTATAAACACTCCACTAGTCCCATCAATGGAGGGACGATCCACTTGACAACCATCATGGTAAGGCTGCATCTGCATGTGCAATGGAAAAATAATTCTCCAACCGAGAGGGCAAAGAAGTAGGCATAGTCGGCAATCCAGGATGGTAGAGAGCCCCCTACGAGAGAACTAGCAATGCCCTTCCTCCTTGGAGGAGAGCTCTAGCCAAGTATAGAGGAGGACAAAACTGAAGGGCGACCCCGAGTAGAGGCGGAGCGATGGCTGCAAGAGAGGCTTATGTGACGTGGTCCTATAGGCGGTGGCCGTCGAGATGGTCGAGGTGGTGGCGGAAAAGGATCTCTTTAATTTTGAGTTTTATTATGCTCCATAATTATTTAGTTCAAGTTTGAATTTTACTAATAAAAATATATTTCAATTAATGTAGATGATAGTGAATTATAGTTTGGTTATTTATCAAATTATAAATTTTTAAAACTTAAAATAAAAGGATGAAATTTGATTAAAATTTAAGACAAATTTAATCAAATAAATAATTTTCAATTTTTATCAATACAAAATATAATCGTTATTTTATATTTTAAAAAAATTATATCAAATTTTAAATTGAAATGGTTGATTGAAAGTGTTGTAGTGAGTGGTGAGGATGATGATTTCTAAAAATTTTCATTAAGAAATAAATTAGACTAAATATTTGACATGGAGAGTCAAATGAATAATATTATAATTGTTCTTGTAACTTCAACAAATTGACTGTTTCTCCTAATCTTTACTAACTCATACTTCATACATTACAACAAAAACTCTGTAACCAAAACAACCTTCAGATATACCCTTAATCAATAAATATACTCAACTATATGTTAACTTCATTCCTCATATCAAAAACAAACTTGTAAATGTAGACAAAGATTGCTGTCCTCAACTGGTCGGTTGCTGTCCTCACCTTTCAATAAGAAAAGATCTCCGGCAAATATTAATTCAGGTCAACGTCAGGATAATTGTGTGCATGAATTTGTTCAACAAACGCTACTTTCCCTGATTGGAGGGTGGCGTGTGAATTTTATCTACATTTCAGTTGATAGTTTGGAAAGTGGCATTTTCGTGCGTGGAATTCGCCTCAACTACAAGTCAAGCCCGTGCTTTACCCAACTATATACTCCTCACCACAAACTCAACTACACTTCTTTCTCATACTTTCTTTTTCGGATTGGATACCTCACTTGTTACACAAGAAACTGTTATTACAGTTTTACAACAAACTCTGTGGAAGGCGATTTTGATTATGTAAGGACTGGAATCTGAACAAAATAGCAGGATAAAATCCCTGGTAAGTATATAAACAGCCTTAATTTCCCTGAATATATTTTCTAAATTGAGTCTGATGAATATATTTTTGTGGGTATGATCTGTTTTGTGTTAGATTGACAGAAGAAGCTGATATGGAATGAAAAGTAGTTGTACAAATAAATATTTCAGTTGTTCTTTAATTCGTTGTCTGTTCTGACCTTAAAATTCTGGCTCAAGCAAATCAAAATAAATATAATAAAAAAGAAAACTGTGTCAAACATCATTTGAATGATTAGTATTTACCCCAAACTTGGAGGGTGCACACCATACTTCTGGAAAACTATTATCCAAATATTAGGAAGAATTCTTTATTGAATATCCGTAACATAAATTAAATAATTTCAATACAATTAATTGAATATTAGCAAAACCATATTTTTTTAAAAATTTATTGATTCACTTCGAAAACCATTCCATGGATTAAACAATTCCTATCCTGTCTTTTTTTCTCCCTGTTGTTTTCGTTTTCTAAAAAGACGTACTGCTTAAAAGCCTTAGGTATGAATTTAGAAAGAGTTAACAAACAAAATTGATTACATAATTTTTAATGAATATTGAAAACATTAAGAAAAGAAAACTGTTATATTTTAGATGAAATATTAATATGCAATTACAAATTATTTTATAGAACCAATAAGAATTTGGAATATAAATTTTCAATAAACTATATTTGGGGAAAACTAATTTCATAAATTGTACATTAAAAATTATTTCAACAAAATATTTATAAAATATGAAAAATTATAAAATTTAAAAATTGAAAACACATATTTTTTTGTTTTAAAATCATTCTTATTTTTGTTTCAGCAGTTTTAGTGAGGTTAACTTTATTTATAACTCACATGAAACTCTTCTATTTTAACTTTTCCATATTATGGACTCACATTTCTATCATTTAAATATATTTTCCACTCTCTTATTACAATAAATAAGTATTTAAAAATTATCTTCAAAATATACGAAAAAAAATCAGCAACAACTAAGAATATTGGAGGTCATGAAAAATTACTTATGTATGCCTCATACATAGTTATTATTTCTTAAATTTTATAACAATCATATAAATAATAAATTTAATTTTAATTAATAAATTTTTATATGTTAAGTTTGTGGTTTTCATGAATAATTTAATAAAATATTATATTTTATAAATTATTTTAGTATTAAATTTTAGTCGTTATTAAAATGTTCTTCATGAATAGTCATTATTATATCATTTAATACTAATAATAATAATAATAAGGTAAGAGAAACCACTTCAACATATACACATTATTAGCATTTGTTAGAAATGAGACAAATTATGAAAATACTTTAGTAATTCAGGTTTCTCACTTTTTAATATCCTTCACCATTGAATTTTTTTTTGATGAGTGTATTTCCTAATAAGGGATGAGGCAGGGATTGTGTCCCAGCACAAATTTGGCGAGAATGGATATCCCTCGGACCTAACATATAAGTTAAAGGAGACTAGATTAATTTCAGGCCTTGAAGAAAAGAAATCACCCTTATCTTATAATTATTACCTCTATAAAATTAACCGAGTTATAAATTGATTCTCTATTTTATATTAATTTGATAAATTTTAAACACAATTAATTTAGCCATTAGAGTTTGTAGAATATTAATTATAAACTCAACTAATATCAATTTATGATTTTGAACACTAAATCACAAAAATATTTTTCAAAAAATATATCACAGTTTTTATATATAATAAATTTGATATTAGAATAAAATTATAAATTCACTTTTAAAATTGAATATGGTATTATTTACAACTGATAAATATATATTTATTATTAAAATATAATACTATTCTAAATGTTATTTACTATAAAGAAATATTAACAACTAGTATAGATATCTTAAATACTTATATTCATATATAAGACATTCAGATATATCAATCTAGAGACAGGGTAACATTCAATATATTTCACTACATCTTTTATAAATATCTAGGTGTTTAAATTATATATTCAAACATATAACATATAATTTCTTTCAAATTCACATGAATTAATTTTTAAACTTTTATAATATATATATATATATATATATATATATATATATATTCTAAGAAGTTCGATTTCGATGATTGCTATTAAATTTAATCTTAATGACATTTGCCACACTAATAAATTCTTACCCATTTTTAATTTTCGATTAATCCCAATATCAGAAACTGATCATTCACCATATACAAGACAATTACCTCAAAAGTCATATATGAGTAATTTCAGTACCTATTCAGTACCTTAGCTAATGAGCCTCGTTATTCTTGTAATAAGTTAACACTTACGCATTTCAGGTTTTCTTTTATTCGTGGCATTTTCTCGTTTGTATGTATCCAACCACACTATTGTAATATTTGTACCATATTCCTATCCGTTTTTTTCCTAAATGCTATCCTGTGCATCCTCTTTCTGGCTTTCCCATTTTCCGATGGGTGAATGTAATTTCTTTTAAAAAAATCATATTTCATCTTGACTACTCCATTTAATCCATTTCCTTGTTCTCTTTTCACCACAACATGTGGATAGAGTCGTATTAAAATCTTGGATAGAAGTATGGAAACATGTTTTGTCATTTTTATAAAACTATATATTTTATAGTTTTATCAAAATAATAATAAGTATAATTTTATTGGATAGAAGTATGGAAAAATGCTTTTGTCAACTTAATAAATATATGTATTTGAGAGTGTTTTAACATCAAAATAATAATTACTATAAACTGTTGTAGTAAAGGGTGGCGAGCTGGTGCTGATTAAATAAAAGTAAATACCATTGTCTATTTTTTCTCTGCCTCCTTTTTTTATTCTGTTGGTATGTTTAAATATATATTTATTTTTATTTGATATTGTGTATTGTATAAATAAATATATTAAATATATATTGTATTTTGACTATTAAATATGAGTCAATAAGTAAAGTCTTTTTATTTTGTATATCAAATATATGTGAGTTGATATTGTAACAGTTTTATGGACATCAAATTTAATATCAAGAATAAAAGTGAATATTTCACTCTCTGTATTAGTGGCTTGTATTGTAAAAATGTTTATTGACATAGCCATTACTAACATAAAATCAACCCAATTAAAAATTAATCATATATTTTTATTAAGTTGGTGACGCTTACAAAATATTTATTTCAATAATATTTTTATTAAATATTAATAATTGTTATCAATTAATAATTTTTAACATTACATAAATTTAATACTCAAAATTATAATGAATATTAACATTAACATAAACTTTTTTAAATTATTGGTAAATGGTTTTGAAGGGGACTATACCCTATGGAATAAAAGAGCTCAAATAAAACAAGAGTTGAACATTGGTTTTTGACCAAAGTGGGGACCACCTCCAAGAAAATAAACCCTACAACAACAAGATATAACAAAGAAAACAAAGACAAGGACAACCGAAAACAAAAACACGAAAAAATAACAACATTAATATACGATTATTAACTTTTCAAATTGAATATTATATTAATTACAACTAATAATAAATAAATTAAATTTAATGTATATTTATTTTTCCAATATAATAACATTTTGAATTCTATTTATTATAATAGACATACTTAAAAACAAAAATGTTAACAAAATTAATTATGAACAAGTTGCACAAACATTTACGTGGTGAGATATTTTTGAAACTTAGGGTGTTATTAGTGAATTTCATATTTTCTAACAATGGAATCTGATGTGTCTTGAAATGTTAATTCCATGGAAGTATTTAGTCAAATAATAACTAAGCCAATAATGGTCAAAAATAACTTAAGCGAAGCTATATCTGAAATTACTTTACTGAACATGTACTCCATCTAAAAGACAACGTATGCTTAAGGGAATTCCACAACCATTTGTAACATTAGATCGTGTAAGAAAAAATTAATGCTTGAAACTGATGGGAGCCTTGTGAATCGACACTACAACAAATTTACAAGTTTGACATGATAAAATTATGTTGATTCTATTATACCACATAAATAAAATAGAGAGCATAGAATAGAAAATGATATCTGGCCAAAGGTTGTGATGAAAGAGAGTTGAACTAAGAATGACATGTTGTCAACAACCTATAATAACACCCATCTACAAATCAAGATATTATACACCATGTTACTTACAAAGATTTAAAATAAAAATATTTGGACTAATTAATTTGGGAGGAAAAGGTAATACAATATAAGATAGCTTAACTAGATACGATGACCATTATCAAATAATTTATACGAGAGGAAAAATAAAATGGAATATAAAAAATGCACATATCCCATCTAATGACAAAATATTACCAAATTAGAAGCCGGACATGTAGGTATAAGACCCTCGAGTTAAATGTGAAGAGAAACTATGTACTTTCTTCACAACATGTGTGGTCGAGATGGAAGGACAATATACTATATATATATATATATATATATATATATAGAAAAAAATCATTAAGAAAGGGGAAATTCTAATCAAAAATCAAAAGAGCATAATTAATCTTTAAAAAAGAACAATATTTTTTAATAACATATCACTTATTTAATTTTATACTTTTGTTTTGGAATTGAATGGAATATTTATATGATGTCCACGAGACTAATCAATCTATATGGGACACAAGAACAATTAAAAAGAGTGACAAAAACCATCCAACATGGCTATCTAGCTATTCTTGTGAATAGTTGTTCTCTTTTTATGATGTTAGTCATTCCAATATGGATATTGATCGAGAAATTCACTATTTTCTCAAGTCTCTTATCATTAGACAACTCATTATCTTATCAACTTTTAGGTTGTCCCTTTAATTGATTCGTATTTTTTTGTAGTTTGCACGCTCCGTGATACCATTCCATTTTGTTTCCACGATGCCTTGACTAAAAATTAAGCATATTTTTCTTTCTCGTTCTTATTTTGGAAATGCCCATCCACTAGTTTTATATCTAAGATGATGTGAGGTAGTACTTAATTGAGTCATTCACATATTTTATTTCAATTTTATGTTTTCCCCTATGTAGGGATTATCATCATTATCCCATGCGAGAATTTTTTTCGACACAATTTACTTTTTTCTACCCATTTTCCTCTATAGACATTGCTTTACTGAATTTCCTCTCATGTATTTTTTATCTTATCATTAATTTGATTGGACATTCTAACTTTCAAAAGTTCTAATTTCTTATTGTTTCATCAATGTTATTTATTCTTGTTTAGATCTTCCTCTATCACAATTTTGAGCCACTATTGTTGATCCATGTTTTGTGTTTTCTTTATAAAAATGAACAATAAACTCATAGTTGTTGTCTCCAATGGGAAAGTTAATATTTTAGTTAAAATGATTTCATATAGAACAAAATTTTCAATTTTAAGACTACTTGTGATTATATTCTTTTAAGTTCTCTCAATCTATCTCTATTTTATGTATTACAAATGACTACCACAAAATTAACACATGGATTAGAACAAAGGTGTGACAAGTAAGTGTGTTAAGTTTGTTTTAGAATTGAAATCCCATATTGTTTCATTCCTACACTTGTTTCTTAACATATATAAATCTTTAAAAACTCGTATTATTTTTTCTCTAAACGCCTATGAATTAACAACATTGTGAATCTCAAGCTCTAAGTAATGGTATACTTTGACAACATCCAACAACACCTTTGAAAAGAAAGGTGATTTGAATAATTTTCTATCATAAGAGAAGATCATGAATGTTGTTTGAATGGTGTTCACTTACATTCCAACATCTTCATGAAAGAGATCTAGTGACTTTAAGATTTCTTTCAAAATATTCATTGTTTTTTTATGATAGCATCGCCACATATAAAAATCTTAACCATAGAGTTGTCCAAGTGAGCACCCTCTCCACGAAATTTCTATATCCAATCCTCTAACTTGTCGATGTAAAATCCAAAAAAAGGGATATCATAAATCCATTTTCCACCCCAATGTCACTTCTAAATAATTCTAGCATTCACTTGTTCCGATTTTAGCTTTGACCTATTTAGAAACACTATGTACTATTGCTCTATACTAATCCTCCTATAATTTGGGTCCCAGAGGACACTAAGCCTATCTATTATAAAATCCCGAATACACAAATAAGTTGAGACCCCAAGTAATTTTACCATATTCCAAATTTGTATGTCTCAAAATAGTGCCAAGCTCTATGTTGACATCAATACAGTAGAAAAAAGCTTCGTCTCCTTGAGTATCCTACACTTTTTCAATAAACTTCCTAAGGGTGATAAAAATGGTGGATAGTGGATTGTATTGTTGAAATGATTCCTAATATTTTTCTTCCTTCCCCTCTTTTTCTTTACAACAACTAATTATACAGTTTACCATGATCTTAAAGTTTTTTCCAAGTAGATGATAAAACATAATGATGTGATATTTTATTTTACTATTGATTTAAAACTTTAATAGAGAGGAATGACGACGTTTTTCATATAATAAATCATGAAATATTCTTGAATGGTCTGATCAAATATACTTTTGAGGTCCAATAAACTATTTTGGTATGGTTAACATTATTAAATATTCAATCTATTGATCAAACCTTTAACATAGGACATAAGTTTGTTTAAATTATTGTAATGTTGCAATATGATGCTAAAGACAAGATACATTGAAGGTGGAATAGATATGGGGATACATATAACCAGTAACTAAGAGTTGTTGGAATATGCAATCTCCCTCACCTACTTGTAAAACAATTTGACGACCTAAAAAAAAGAAAAATATTAATTCCTCTAGAGAAGATATTTTTTCTATTAAGTATGACATATTTTGTAAGAGAATGAATATTTTGTATTCAACTCAAATCATTATAAATCTTTATATTTTTCTAAGAATTAATGTAAATTAATGTATTTTGGAATGTTGTATGATGTTTTTATACCCAAATTAGATTTCAAAGACCTCAATAAATATGAGGTGTTTATAATGCATTTCTAGGTTAGAATAGAAAATTACTAAAGTGATATCAAAATTGCACTTTAGTTTGCAACCGAGATTTTTATGTGTTAGTTACACTATTTGTTTGTTCCTTTCCCCCTTTAATTTGGTATCGAGCACTAAGAGTTCAAGTAGAGTGACATTTTTAGCTTGAATCTCTATAATTTTTACATATTGTGAAGAAAAACCAAGTAGGAATTAAAATCCATGATTTTGTAAAAAGAAAAGGGAAATTTCATAGCTTCTTCATCGGACACACATGGAGAAAACTAGTAGAAACATTTCACAACCCCAAATAACTATTTTCTTAGTGAAAATTTTTAATTTTTGAATTTAAAAATTAAAAAGTATTTCATTTCTTAATATGTATGGGATTGTATTGGGAATGTCGTAGGATGATAAGGGTTTTCTAAAATCTAATTTTAGAAAGGATGGACAAGACCTATTTTTCATTAAAAAAGCTAGGGATTACACGATATTTTTAGTATTACAACCATAACCATGTCAAAAGATGGTTTGGAAGACCACCGAGACCACCTTTCGGGGGGTCTAGTCAAGTGAAAATGGTAAAATAACACACGTTCTTGGAAGAAATTATGAGTATTAAAGTCGAGGGAAAATTATCATATGTAGACTTGTTTTTCACCCATACCATGAATATTGTAAACTATGTTAGGTCTCATAGAGACATTTACAAACCATAAGATTATTGAAAATGTTCTAAGAAGCCTACCGAGTAAATTTGACATGTTTTTATCACAATTTAAGAGTCTAAATACCTCACCTATGTTACTATTGGTGAGCTAATAAGTTAATATGTTCTTATTGGCAAAATAGTTTTGTGTTGTAAATTATTGAGTTTTCACCAACATTGTAGTGTTAATACCCTCTTTCTTGTGTATGGGGAGGCTCTCACAATTAAATGTAAAATATTTAAACTACCTAAATGTTGTGGGGTGGTCAATAGGTATGGGATCACAAAAGAACACTCCACTAAACATGTTGAAAAGTTTTTGTAAAGGGTATATGGGAGAAATTTGTACCAATGATCGGTAAAGGTGAGTTAGTAAAACTAGAAGAGAGAGGGTTCTTTTATTGTGTAGGAACCGTAAGAGTTCACATACAATAACAAGAGAAAGTCCATATCTAATTAGCACAACACAAAAATGAAAACATTGATAACATAACACAAACCATAGACACATAATTCCATTTATTCATTAATCAAATGCATAGACACCTTTCTTCATTTTACAAGAATTTCATGTATTCAAAGTTATAAAGTGTGCGTAGAGGAACATAAGACAAGAAAATAGAAGAATTGCAACTTTTATTGTTTGATGTAGAAGTTGTATTATCAAAAATATACATTCAATCAAAATTTCCAACCCTTTGGAATGGATAATCCATTCAAATTTATACCATTATAATCTATCCTTTCATCTACCAAAGAACATGAATCTTACCTATCTCGTCACTTGTGACATTTTATATTCATATAAACCGAGTCCTTTTATTATTTCAAAAAGGGATATCACAATGTTTATCTAAGGGTCACTTATGTATATAGAACAAAATAACAAAAAGTACATGATCAATTGAAAATTATAATATGACGAGATAGAGAAGAGAGAAAGTGAAGTGGTTGAATTTCTCGGTGAAGAAAAGATTTTTTTATGAAAAAATTGCTAATGTGAATAACGATAATAACAATTTCCACCCTCTACGAATGCATGAACACTCCAGACTACTTAATGAGTGTTTATAAACACTATTTGGAAACATTACAATGTGATCCCTAGATAACTATTGGAATTACTCATGATGGTCGTTTCTTGATCTCATAGTGAGTCGGGATCACTTTCTTGCCCCTTAGGATTTCACAAATGTTTCCAACAATCATGAGATACATCTGGACACGATTCTCACACCTCTTAATGTTTATCCTTCTCTCACCGAAATGAGTATTCATCACGTGGGTGAAATATTTACCCTTGATTGAATTCCTTCAAGTAGGCACTAGTTGGAATATAATGAGTTGACGATCAGTACGCCGCGAAAACAACGACGACTACGACGAAGAACTTGCTGTCACAAACATACAACCCGAAAATGCGACAAATTTTTTTGATAAAGATCGAGATTAAGAGAACCAGTTTAGAAATGCAATACATTTAAATCGGGCACTTTGCTATTGTGTCAAGGACAGGATGCTGGAAAAAAATACAGTCTAGTTAGGTCGCAAGGAGCCTCCCTAACGTTCTTCTCGACACTAGCATCATCGTCAGAGCTCGATGTCATGAGCCAGTTATTATCCGAGGAGTCATATAATCTTGGCGCTAAATAAACGTTAAGAGCATGCGTCGGTGAAAAATTATTCTCGTGACAAGATCGTAATTCTAAAATGACATTACATTAAGTAATTCTATAAATCACAACTCAGATGTTACATACACATTTATATGAACTAATTCTGATATTTGTCGAGGTGGGAACTCACACCCAACCAACAACATGCACGGGTAAAAGATGCGAGAATTTTAAGGCTACTTATTTTATTGGCTAATAGGAATACTCCTCCATTGCATTGCGAAAATGACGGATACATAAAGCAATGGTTTCACACCGAGAAATCATTGCCCACGAAGTGCTTGAGTTATCATGATTAAACATAGCTTACTTCATCAAAATTTACATTATGTGAATCTATAAGATTAAACATAGATTTGAAATTATGTATGGGGGGTGGGTGGCTTTAATGGCCACCCGCCAAACATTGAAATTCCATCCTATGGCGTGCAAGAATACACCACTGGACCGCCTGACTTTCTTTGCTATTTATTACACTTGTATTTTGCAAGTCTACACTCTAAAGAGTCGGCCTGCTGTGCATGTCATGTTTCTAACTCACACCCACGACATCTTCATTCCCACTAAACATGCCTACCAACTAGTCTGCGCACATGATGAAATACATAATGATCCATCTGTTTTATGTTGACTTGCGTCGAATTTAGAACCTGCCTGAGGATAAGCCTTCCTGTTGGTACGGGCTGTGAGCACTATCATAAAGTCTGGTAGATGACAATTAGTCATTGATTAATATCTAAACTTGTTATTTGAAGCTATCCCCTTGCGTGATGACAACTCTTGGGCCGCATCTGCCATTTATTCGCTGCAAAAAGGATTCACAAATTTTTTTTTTTACCTTTTTGGGTTGGTCTGCCAACTACTCCACCCAGGCCACGTAGGAAACAAAATGGTGGTCGAAAATGAAACTACAGGCTAGAGGAGAGGCGTTTAACAGGTAGTCTGTCCAACTATGTTGCTATCTGATCAGTATCGAATACATCCTCAAATTCGGGGTTCTCCTTCGTGGTATTTTTATCAAAATCGATTGAGGGACAGTGAAAGTGTATCAAAATCGATTGAGGGACAGTGAAAGTGTCTCAAAATCGATTGAGGGACAGTGAAAGTGTTACCCGGGGACCCGATGAAATTTATTACATTGATTCTCTATTGAAACCTTACCAGATTTAGTATACAGCCCGTGGAAAACAAAAAGATCTCATAAAGGTGGGTCTGTTTCAAATTAGAATGTTCACGAAGTAGTTTGCTTTGCAAATTAATGAGCATTTCTGCGTGTATTTTAGTACAGACTGCTTTGCATTTTAGGACAGTCATATGACATGGTGGCTTTACAGAAAAGTATCCTTATTTTAATTGTTTTATATGATATTAATGTATGATTTTATATATAATTTAGCACAGTTTGTTTGACATATACATGATCATTCATAGCCCTTGGGGAGCGCCGTAAACACTAATGCATACACAGGATTCCTTAGCTTATATGTAATTAATATTATGTCTTGACTGGAGTTTGTTATAATATTCTTTGTTAATATAACGGGAATACTAATAGTATATTGTTATAAATGGAATTTAATAATAGTAAATCCATTAGTTTTAATAACACTTAAATATGAATAATATTCAAACTATTAGTACCATTATTAGACATTAAGGAGTGTTGGATATTGAACTTGATAAGTTTTAAGTATTTGCATTAACATTTATTTCTATCCAACTTTAATAGACATTGCATGGGATTTCAAGTAGGTTGATTTCATTTCCTTCTACAATTTGCCAATAATTTTACAATGGATTCATAAATGAAGAAAAAACATAATTGAGCTAGAGCTTAAATGATTTCATTGGCATATTGAGGGCTAAAAAAAAAAACTTTAAATCTTACCATCAACAATACAAGAAGAGAAAATGCATTAATATTCCACTTTTCCAATACACCTCTTACTAAAGAAGATCAAAACAACTTTCTTTCAAAATCTTGTTACAACACTTTCCACTCAATGTAGGAAAAAAATTTACAATATTGGAAGCTAAAATACCAAGCAATATTACATTTTTCCTCCACTCAAGGTGGGTAAAATACATGGTGGTTTCACATTGTCATCAACAAGGTTCCAATGCTTCAACTATCAACAAGGTGGCTCCTCCATAGTTTGTTTGATTCACAACAAGATAAGGGGAGAGGCAACGCTCTCCTCCCAACCAAAATACCCAATGGAGAAGAGAAGCCATCCTCTCCATTAGCCCCCGAGCCCCAACCACATCACAATGGGAGAGAATCCAACTCATGGAAACTACAAGCTTCCACATAACTAAACATAACATTTCACATGCATTCCATATTCCTTCAAAACAAGAGAATCAACAACACAACAAGAGGGAAAACAATCACAACAACAAGTCACAAGGCTTACCAAGAAAGCCACAAGAGTAAGACATATGGGGAGGCCACTTATGCCTCCCAATGGGAATGGGTGCCACCTAAAAGCCTCCAATGCAAAACACAATACCCCTAACAACTCTTATGCCTCCCTCAAGTACCCCTTATCCCTCCATTCACTCTTATGCCTCCCTCAACTCTTATGGCTCCCTCAAAGTAAAACAAGAAGAAAATGCAAGCATTTCTCTTACAAGGTGGGCACCCAACCCAAACTCCCTCCTCAAGAACATGATCTCTTATGCCTCCCTCAATTAAGCTCCCCATAGTCTCCTCCCACTCCCAACTTAGGCATTCTACCCATTCCCAACAAGCATTGCAACAACAAAAATTCAACACAACATATGTACTCATTCATATAACAAAAAGAAGAAAACATAATACAACAAAGGTGAAGCTCCTACCTTTCCATGGTAGAGCTTGTTCCAAGTATGAAGTCTCAAATCCCTCCAAAGATCAAGCAAGCATCCACAAGCTCCAAAAAATTCCCACAAGTATCAACAAGCTCCAAAAATCCACAAACTCCTTCCAATTCCTCTCCTCTCCAAAATACACAAGACTAAAAATGAAACTTCCAACCCCCAAAACAAACAAGAGGATCAAATAAATAGAGAAAATAGAGGGAGGAATGATGTGGCTCCAAGTAGGATGCCACCTCCTTTTCCCTCCACTCCACATCATTTGGTCAACATCAAATTCCAATGCACCATTAATAAGTGGTTGAAAGAAAAGCAAGCACCTTACACACTCCAACTAAGCCCACTCCCTCAAAGGACAAAATTAAATTTTGAAAGGAAGTGCAATTAATATTTTACCCTTTTAATCCCCCCAAAACACCTAAAAGACCCTAAATTTGGCCTTCCAACCCATAGGTAGGGTTGGCATGGGGTTTTAAGAGGTGTGGGACAAGTTTGACTTGTCCCACAAGCTTTGAAATTTGGCCTCCAAGGCCAAATTCGAGTTTCCCATGTGGGGTAGAGTGTGCTACACTCAAAACTCAAACACACATCAAACCACACAAAATCCCAAGTAAATCAAATCCTAATAAATGAACTCTCTTAGGTCACATCTTTTAATTAGTTTAGGACAATTTCAAATTAACTTAATTAACCCACTACAACCCATGGCTAACAAAGGGGTAAACTCCAATCCAAAGAAAATGAATAATAACATAAGTAAAATTTCACTTACTAAGAGCAACACATACTAACATAAAACAAAAAGGGAAAAATTAAAACAAAACAACACATGATCCCTAGGTCACAATTTTCCCTTTACCAGATAATTCTAACACACACACAATTACTTGTTGCCATGGTGACCTTAGCTGGATTCTTCTCGAATCCCGATGTGGTTGGTCTCCACTCCCTAATTTTGTTGTGAATATAATATACCTGCAGAGCAGAAAATACCTCCTTCGGCCTGTTGGCCGCATTAAAACATTCATGCCAAATATACAATATAATCTAAAATAAACGACACATGATTTACTATCATCTATGCAAGTATGATATCACTAACACTTCCTAGCACATTTCTATTCCACATATCATTTATATCAAAACGATCATCACATTAGTCCAATTATCAAGTTCTACTCAATATGATTAAACATATCACATGTCATAATTAAAGATAAATAACCCTGTCAAAAGTATACAATATCGTCATCAAATGTCCACCAGTAAACCATATGCATCATATAAAGATCAAATCACTAACAGTCCAATGTCTATGATATCTACTAGCATGCTAAATCAAGAAGCCATAATAATCCATAAGTGAAGTAATCAGTCTAAAAACAACAAAACAAAATGGGCACTACAATGATAATATCTACCCTTCTTCGTATATGATCATACTCGCAATGCTTTAGGTGAGTGTTTACGAACACTACCATGTGGATAATATCATATGAATAGGATATTGTTGCCCATTATTATACGCACAATTCTTCGAATGAAGATCACTACCTTCTTTCCTTTCTTCCCTCCTAAAATATGTTTATACACATCATATTCACATGTTTATTATGGGAATGTTTCCACCATTGAGAAATATATACTTGGATGTTATTGAAGATAATGAGGGATGTGATGTATCACTCTTGTTTGACTCAAGAGAATTTATGGGAGTTACTAACAAAGAAAACAAAAATCGGGATCATTTAGGATTAAGTGTACATAAATCAAGTTGCACTTTAACAAAATCACGTAAAAGTTCCATGAGGAGGAAAATATTTAACTATGAAATGTGCATGAAAAGAAAAGGTCTCACTCATATTCTCATTTATTTGAAGAAAACTGGTATAAATAGGGGTGTTGTGTAACCCAAAATACATGATAATCATACCTCCTCAAGTGGAGAAGATGAGTTATGTTCCTAAAATGTAAAGTAAATCATGTATGATGTACTAATGCTCAATGCCACATATGATGGAATTAATGACAAAATGTTTCATACCACCTAAGACCTATGACATCTCCTAATTGAGATGACTCACCATGTGATGTGGATAATGCCGAAGATGAAAAGGATATTACACACACGAACACCATCCTTCAAATAACTTAGGATAAGGTAGTAAGTTAGAAATGAGAAACGGGTCTTTATAACTCAGCCTAATGAAGCACCCATGAACAACAAGGATCTCAAGTAGTGGATGAAAACCATGTGGAAAAAGCATAAACTTACGGAGAAGAAGAATCCCTAACAATCTAAGAAATATGCATTGATTGGGTTGTGAAAACTAAGGTCCCGATGAGGTACCCATGTACAATGAAAATATCACTAGAAGAAAAACAAGAGATGAGAGGAAGTAGACAAGAGGAAATACAAAATTGTGAAGACATAGCCGAATATGAACTCTTTAACTCTAGAAAGTCTCTAAGAAGAGTGTTGATGATGTGATAATCAGATTTTAGACTTAAGAAGATCCAACCACATCGAACAATATTCCTTCCTTTAGGAAGGACAAAAATTGAGTATTAGAAGTCTTCCCACTCTGCAAAGGAAATCGAAGGAAGCAATAATAAGAACTCTAATACTTGTCCATTAAAAGGTGATATAGGTCTAGAAAATGAGTGCATAAGTACCAAAGGTAATGCCAAGAACATGTAATCTGTAATATTGTGATAGAGGAACATCCACCAAATGGATTCCCTCGTGAAGTGAAGGCATAGTACCAACCCCAACAATAGTAGAAAGAGGACCCACAAGCAAGGGTGGATCAATCATGATCTATGAAAGAGTGGAAGTGATAAGATATCGATAAGGGACACTAAAAAAATAGATTAAGGACTCTGTGAAACACCTATAACATGATCGAAACTCCTTATACTACATGACAAGTAAACATTGCGAAGAGATGTTGAAGGTATGGAAGATACTCATCTTAAAGAGGGGTCTCGACAAATAAAACAATGATGTCCGACAGGTATTAATCATCAACAGATGAAGGAAGAGGATTTTAAAGGGACTTAAAAACTATATGTAGAAAGAAGGTAGATACAATCATGGTATGAAGTAAGAAATGAGATTTCTGATGTCGATGGGAAGGGAGGATTATTAACATACTTTATAATTTATCCAAGAGAAGGAGGAGAGGAATCCTCGGTAGTAATATTGTCATTATAACTAGAATAAAAATACTCATCATCGGAATGGAAACAAGTGACTCTGTGTTAGCGAACTATCATCACATGAAAAGGAAGCGAATACAAATGTATCGGTAGGGAGAATTAATAGCGGTAGTCTCTGAGGGTCTCCAAATAATAAACGAACAATTATCAAAATAGTGCAAAGAAACTCTTTGTGTGCCACATGATGGCAGAGAGGCCTGGATATGTATTTCAAGAAATTACCAACAACCATGCTCTAATTTTCAAGCCATTCCTCAAGTTGATGAGGATCATCAAAGTGTGTACTGTAGGAAAATAATGTTTACTATACGAGTTTACTATATGGTAAAATTATATGTTAGTAATTAGTTATATTATTGGATTTGTTTTATCAAAAAATATGATTTGATTTGTGTATTGTTACATGAGTAACAATCCAAAAATATAGGATTATTGTTAGAGCAACTTCCTAATTTATAGGAGTTGCATATTCCTATATATTGGTAATTTATTCGTATAGTGAATATAGAAGAAATACATTTGTAAGTGTGAAATTAATTAAAGTCTCTAAGTTATGTCAAATTATTCCTTATGTAAGTCTAGTTCTTAGTTTTGATTTGGTATTAGAGAAATTGTATTGCAATGGAAACATAATTTGTTATTGTACGGATAATTCTCTTTATATATTGTGTCATGTGATAATAGGTTTAAGTTGAGAAACTGGTATAGACTAGTTTTTTATGCTTAGTTTTAAAAATATAAGAAGAAAAGTGACCTACACCATGGAGAAGCACCTGTTAGAATAGTCTTTGTCTATTATTCAGTTGGATTCGCAGACCAACATTGTGTCTGTTAGCACAATTGCCTCGTAAAGTGTTTATAGGTGAATACGATAGTCATAGACCATCATTCCCAGCTATAAGAGATTACAGTGTGCAAAAACATGTCTTGATCTACATGAGGAAGGAGGGAATGGGGTCAGTCACAAATGTTAGGGCTACATGGAGCTATGGTGGAATTTTGTGGTGTGATTTTTCTTTCAATGTGTGCTTGATTTTCATAGTACATGTTCTCCAATATAGTGTGGATTTCAGTTTGGTGTGAAAAATAAGAACGATGTGGTATGTTCCTGTTCACTGGTATGTGGTTATTCCTACATAAATTTCCAAATGTAAAAACATAGTGAAGAACAAATAACACAATGCAATGCAACATCATGAGTCTTGATGAGGTAGAACAGTCACATATGTTCCTATTTGTACATAGGTTTGTGGTTACCCTCCTGAAAACCATTGAAGGTTACTCAAATGTGTTCCTACTTGAGTTCACACACTACTAGGTCAGATGTGTTCCCTAGAGTGACTAGTTGATAAATAGATGATTCTTGAGTGTGTTCCCATCCTCATCTGTTAGATGTTTTTCTCGATATTTTATGGTTGATAAAAAATTTATGTGTTCCTTCTTCTACCTTCGCCAAGTGTGTACCAAGATCATGAGCAAGCACGAGCGGCAGGTCAGAGAAAGTGTGAAATTTCTATTACTACCATGTAAACATTAAGGGGGAATGTTAGGAAAATAATGTTTACTATGGGAGTTTACTGTATGGTAAAATTGTATGTTAGTAATTAGTTATATTATTGTTATATAAACAATAATATATTATTGGAGTTGTTTTAACAACTCGTATGATTTGAGTTGTGTATTGTTACATGAGTAACAACCACAAATAAATAGGATTACTATTGGAGAAACTTTCTAGTTTATAGGAGTTGCATATTCATATATATTTATAATTTATTCATATGGTGAATATAGAAGAAATACATTTGTAAGTGTTAAATTAATTAAAGACTCTAAGTTATGTGAAGTTCTTGTTATCCCAATTTTACCCCCTAGGAAAAATTAATCAAACACGACCCTGCACGGGAGAAAATCGAAGGGTCGGTTTAGTTCTATGAGCTCACATTCAATCCCAAATCAAAGGGATAGGTGGGCTTGAAAATGGAGGAACAAGGTCAGTGAATAGGGCCAAACATCGTTAAAAGAGATTAGAGCTCAATAGGAGAAAATTGGAGCAAGGGCTTGAAGTTTTTCGGACTTAGCATATGAGTCCATTAGAGGAAAAGAAATAGCCTCGTAGAAGGCACCATGTGGTAGCTCCACACAATTCCAAAAACTGCAAGAGAGGCACATCCCCAAACAAGCGCAGGCTCACCACATGGTCATAGTCCAAAAAGGGGTAGAGTCACCGTTGAATCGAAAAAGTATAGAAGAGACAAAGCAGAAGCCTCCACGTATCCCAATTGCACACCTCTAAAGGTCAAGTTCAAAGCAACGTCCTAAGTGTTTGTTGGGCACTGTCGACACTAAAATTTTCCTCCGTAATTTCTATTTCATTAATGAATGTATTAGGAATAGGATGTTGTTAAGTATAATTAGTAGTAGCGTCTGATAGAAGATAACGGTGCCATCGATGACGGTGCCACCAATAATGTGGAGTACGGTAGTATGATCAAAGTACAATAGGAATGTTGTAAAAAGTAAATATTTGTCGTAAGTGGTCCGGTAATGTTAAAATGTCAAAGTTTGGGTAATTAGAGAAGTAGGGTCTACATGATTAGGAATTAGAAATATTATATTGGTAATAAAGACAAGGAGTGAGGTCATAAATATTTTGTGTATTTTATTTGTAAAAATCTAAAAATGTGGAACCCATGTAAAATGATAAGGTTTATCTTATCTTAACGAGATAAGCTTACATGTACGTATAAGAGTTAAGGTATGGAATATGATTCGTCAGTGGGATTTCTTATCCTCTCTTAGAGATAAGATGGATAAGCCCGGAAGTTCTATAAATAGAAAGACCACCCCCTCATTTAGCATAGAAGGAAGTAGTGAGAAATATTGTAGGAAGTGTGCGAAGGAAGCCATCAGTTTAAAGGTGTGTTGAAGAAGCCATTAAGAGGTGTAATTGTAAAGTTTCTCCCATAGTCTTGGTGAAAGGCAAGTGAAGTCAATAACACTTGAAGTACCTCATGGGTGAGATTATATGATTTCATGTTAATATTATAATTTATTTTGATATTTCAGATTTATCATCATTCTGTCTTATCATAGTCGATGGTATTCTTGTGTTATGTTGTTGTTTTGTTTTCAGATTACATCCACCAAACTAAAGGCTGTGCATTAGTGAATAATCATAGCACGAGGAGTTCCTGGTGAAGAATTATCATAGTTCCGAGTTGGTGATGACAGCCTTCACGTGTCTAGGGTTGGGCTTAGTACCTTTTCCAAACGAAGGGACTTAGCTTAAAAACTAAATAAAATAAAGAAGGGCCACGGAAGGAGCCACACGTCATCTCGGCACAACTTTAAAGGTAGAATCAAAAGTGGGTTCCCAAGCGAACGTGAGCCCTCCATGTGGCCAGAGTCTGAAAAATTTGCACCTGATGTTAAACATCTAAACAGGGGATGAGCGTGTGGAAGCCTCCATGTGTCTCATCAGCGAACCTTCAAGGGTTAAATCCAAAGTTGGTCCCCAAATGAGTGCCATTCCACCACATATTTAGGGACCAAGAAAGGTAGCAGCCCAAATTGGGTAAGTATAATAGGGTCGATGGAAGCCTCCATGTTCCTAGTTTATGCAACTTCGAGGTAAATTACAAAGCTAGGTCCCAAATGTGCACTAAGCCTCCATGTGTCTCGGGTCAAGCATAGTTTCTTTGCCAAACCGGAGGGGGTTAGCTCCGAACAAAAAGGAAATAGGGAAGCCCCGCGAACACAACACGTGTCATTTTGGTGTAACTTTAAGAGTAAAAAGAGGGAGAAAAATATTAAGATGTGCGAGGCCACCATATGGATCTTGTACGAGTGGACTCTTTTAATATTGTGAGCTGCGAATAGACCCCAAACCGAAAAACCTTCAGATGACCATATCTTTTGATTGGAAGCTTAGTTTTGAGTGGGAAAGGATGTTTTGGAGAGCTCCCGATGTCTGCTACTCACCATGTCACCATTAAATATTCAGTCCACCATTTTTGATGTTGTCATGTATCTAACCTATCACCTTAATGAAGGACAGACCCCCTTTCTTTCCCAATAAGGAACAATGCATGGAGGCATGGGTTTTGCAGTGAAGCTCATCACTATTACAAGTGGATTTCAATGTATCCCTCGGTGGTTGAGGCAGGATTTAAATTTTTCCTCTCTCCTTCTCTCATTTTTCTATATATTTTAAAGGAGGGGAATTTTTCAAGAGGCTAGTCATTTCTTCCCTCCTACCTCCTGTCTCTTTCTTCCTTAGGGTCCAATGTGGATTTTAAGCCTCCTCTCATGGCTCTGTAATGGTGTTTTCCTACATCTTTCCCACGATGATGTACTTGTGTGAACTCATGAAGGAATAAAATTTGTTTTGTGATACATTTTGTCCATCCTTATTTTAATTGTCTCTTATTGCCTCTCATCATTGTAGGGTATACCGTGTGCATATCTCTCGATGTATATTCTAGGTTTTGAGAGCTATTTTTAATGGGTTTTAAGTGGTGTTCTCGTGTGAACTCTATCTTTCGTCTCGTGATGCATCTGTCCATCCTCTCCATTGCTCATCTCTCTCCACTTTAGGTAGCTAAGATTGTGACCAGCAACCCCGTTTTCTTGGTGCTATCACCTTTATAGTGTAGGATTTCTTTCTTTTCATTCACTCTCTCTCCCTATCTACTTCGCATTGTTAGATTATGAGTAGATAATCAAAAATACTTCCTTAGAAGTAGTTTAGCATTAGGATTAGGAAGAAGAAGCCAGATTTCTCCTGGAGGGCCATCTCAAGTCTACAAGTCCCACAACTTGAGAGATGGTCCCATGTTATGTAGTCACACTAGATCCCCACTCAGATTTGAGGCCATTCGGTGGTGATGTGACTTTGCATCAATAATTTTGGCACACCCGGTGGGACACTAGAGTTATATTTTTCTCATCTTTCTAAGGTGTCTCATTATCAAACAAAAAATCACAAGCCACCATGCCACCACATCAACATTTTTGGCACACTTGGTGGTACTGAATCAAGAGATTTACATCTTCATCTCAACAGGTTTGATGTGTTATTGCTGAGATCCAGCCTTTGGAGGCATTTTTCAACACATCTGGCTACTCCATATGGCCAACAACCCATCTCTGAAGTTAGAGACCTTCCCCCATCCATTTTCATTCATAATTCCTTCCACATATTTCATTTTATCCCATTCCATAAAGTTGTATGATCGGACTTCATTCCCCTCATGGAATTTACACTTGTAGTAGGACATCAAAGAGTTTGATTTGCTATCAAACTTATAGGAATGTTGTGATGAGGAGGGGCCCACAAAAATTACAACTTTCACTACCCCATCATTCATCCTTCAACCATAAGGACCTGTCGCCAAAGATTCGCCACCAATCATGTTCATTTCAAAGCATGAGGCTGATCTTGATGCGCCAAAGGTCAAAGAACAACGCCTCCCGCATCCTAGTATAGAACAACTCCATAAGGTTTATATTTTGTTAGTTGATACTTTGAGGAGGGCGAAACACCATCTGTAAGGTGGTTTTTACTCTCATTTCCGACAATGTTCAGTGCCAAATAAACTACATGGTCACAATTTGTGAGAAAGGGAAGCTATTTATTCTTGTATGTGGCAAAATTTGTTTAGCTTTTCATTTTTAGGGTTAGTGTAGCGAGAGGAGTAGATTTTTCTTTTAGCAGAATAAGTGCTTTTGCACACACTTCATGTTCCACTTGGAGCATGTATGATTTTCTATTTTTTACATAGTGTGTGTTGTAGTATTTTGTTGCTCCAAGGTTATATCATTATACAATTTGATGGGCCTCCAAGGTGAATGTTGTAGCACTCCATTTCAGGAACAAGAGAAACCCCTTGATCAAGACAATTTTTTATCTCAGAAATATCATCTTCAAGATTTTATTATGAAAATTGAGAGTGTGGATAGCAGGCGAGTTCGGGATCATCAAGTTGAGCGTCGATTCAAGATTCAAGAGAAATATTAGTATTAGGCTATCATTCACGACTCCATGCCCAATGAATACTTCAAGGCAATCGATCTCTTCACCTAACATGTAGGTGATCCCATGAGTTGTGAAACTATTATCCCAATTTTACCCCTAATCAAAATTGATTAAACACGACCTTGCATGGGAGAAATTGAAGGGTTGGTTCATTCCTTCGAGATCACATTTGATCCCAAATTAAAGGGGTGGGTGGCCTTGATAATTAAGGAGAAAGGTTTCATGCGAATAGGGCCAAACAACCTTAAAGGAGATTAGAGCTCAACAGGAGAAAATCAGAGAAAGGGATCAAAGTTTTTAGACTTTGCATATGATTTGACTCGGGCGAAAGCAACAACCTTATAGAAGGCACCACATGGCATCTCGGTAGAATTCCAAAAACTGCAAGAGAGGCGGGTCCCCAAAAAGAGTAGGCTCACCACGTGGTCGAGTCCAAAAAGGGGTAGATTCGGCCGTTGAATCACCTAAGTATAGAAGAACCAACAAAATCCTCCACTCATCCCAATGGTGCGCCACCCAAATTCAAGTTCAAAGCAAGTTCCTAATCGTGCACAGGACCTCCACGTGTCCATGGCCTAAGGAAGTGGTACCGAATGTTAAAAAAGTACAACCATTGGCGTGCCTCCACTTTTCCGTGGTCGATGTAGTACCTTTGCTAAATAGAACAGACTTAGTAAAAAAACAAAGAAAATAAAGCGGTGGCTGCGAAAGGAACCATGCATCATGTCGGCACAACTTCAAAGGTAGAATCAAAAGTGGGTTCCCAAGCGAGTGTGAGTCCTCCACGTGGCCAAAGTCTAACAAGTTACACCGGATGTTCAAATTCTTAACGGGGATGAGCCGGTTGAATCCTCCACGTGTCTCATCGGCACACCTTCAAGGGTCGAATCCAAAAGTGGTCCCTAAATGAGTGCTAGTCTACCACATAGTCAAGGACCGAGAAAGGCGAGGGCCTAAATCAGCTAAGTATAATAGGGTCAGCGGAAGCCTTCACGTGCCTCGTCCGTGTAACTTCAAAGGAAAAATCTGGAGGATGGTCCCAAATGTGCACCGATCCTCCACGTGTCTTGGGTCAAGCATAGTGTCTCCGCCAAACCAAAGGGGGTTAGCCAAAATACAAAGGAAATAGGAAGCCTGTGGATGACGCCACGTGTCTGTTTAACGTAACTTCAAGAGTAAAAGTGGGGGGGGGGGAATATTAAGATGCACGAGGCTGCAAGGTGGATCTTGCATGAATGGAATCTTTTAATATTGTGACCCCACGAATAGACCTCAAACCCAAAACAACTTCTGATGGCCATATATTTCGACTGGAAGCTCGGTTTTGAGTGGGAAAGGACATTTTAGAGAGCACCCGATGATTTCTACTCACCTATCACCATTAATGATTTGGTCCACCATTTTTTAGGCTGTGAAGTTTCTCACCTATCACCTTAATGAAGGAAAAACTCCCATTTCTTTCCCAGTAAGGAAAAAATTCATGGAGGCATGGGTTTTGCTAAGAATCCACTCACCGTTGCGGCAGGTGGATTTCAATGCATCGCTAGGGTGGTTGAGGCAGATTAAAATTTTCCTCTCTCCTTCTCTCATTCTTCTATATATTGTAAAGGAGGGGCATTTTTCAAGAGGCTGGTCATTTCTTCCCTCTTGCCTCCCTCTCTCTTTCTTCCCTAGGGTCGAATGTGGAGTTTAAGCCTCCTCTCATGGCTCATTATGGCATTTTCTTACCTCTTTCCCATTGATGATGTACTGTGTGAACTCATGGAGCAATAAAATCTATTTTGTGATGCATTTTTTCCATCCTTATTTTAATTTTCTCTTCTTACCTCTCATCGTTGCATGGTAAAATGTACATATTTATGATGTCAACCGCAGTTACGGGAGATGTGTTTAATGGGTTTGAAGTGTTGTTGTGTGTGAACTCTATCTTTGGTCTTTGATGCATCTGTCCATATTTTCCATTTCTCACATCTCTCCACTTCAAGTAATTGAGATTGTGACCAGAAACCCCCTTTTCTTGGTGCTATCATCTCTGTAGTGTAGGATTTCTTTATTGTCATTCTATCTCTCTCTCTATCTCCTTGGAATTGTTAGATTAGGAGTAGATAATTGCAACTCCTTCCTTAGAAGTAGTTTAGCATTAGGATTAGGAAGAAGAAGACGGATTTCTCTGGAGGGCCATCTCAAGTCTGCAAGTCCCACAACTTGAGAGATGGTACCTAGTTATGCAGTCACACCAAATGCCCCAATCAGATATGAGGCCATTTGGGGGGTATTGTGATATTGCATCAACAATTCTTCCGTGTGCAAGTCTGGTTCTTTTTTTTGAGTACCCATCCATACAAGTAGAGATGGAGGTCATCATGAGTGAGAAAAAAATTCCATGCTTGAATGCCACAATTCATAGTTAACCCTATCAAGAAGAAGAAGTGGAGGACGTAATGTAGAAATTTTCCTATGAAGCATAGATAAAATACACGAAACAAAGGGTGCAAGAAAATACACAAGGTTGCATGTAGGGTGTTGATAATAGTAAGGTGTGTTTGTGCGACATAATACATTTGAACACTCACCTTGCAGTAGGATACAAACCATGTAAGAGTGTATGCCACAATAATTCTCAATTAGACGTAAAGTGAACAACACGTAAACAAGCACAAAAGGGAGTAATAAAAATAAGGGGAAAATAATTTTAAGTGTGAGAGAAGGCTTCTCACCTCATAGAAGAGGGACCTCTTTCCATAAGGATGTTACGGATGTGCTCACTAGCCTGCAAGTGAAGAAGAGCACTACGATAATGATGAGCCAAAAAACACGGTCCGAAAAATCCCAAAGAACCATTTAATGAAGATGAGAAATCTACTCCCCACTTAATGATGAATTTTGATTAATTTTCCATTAATTATGCTTAATCTAATTAGAAAAAATGTTAAAAATAATTTTAAAAATTCAAAATAAGGAAAAGGAGTACCTTAGACTCAAAGGGAGCTAGCTCAACTTGATGAGCTAAAAGGGGATGATCTAGTCAAAGCTACATGGAGGGTGAGGAAAGTTGAAGTGCCGATGAGTTAGAGGTTAGCAGGTCGACGAGGTGGATTCAACTTAAAGGAAGATCATTCTAGAGCACTAATGGGGCCGAGTTGACAAGATGACCAAGCTTTGAAGTTGAGGGTCGAGGTCAGTCACCGAGTTTGTCAAGATGAGCATTTATTTAGAAGCGTGTCATACTATTAGATGGAAATTTGTGTGGATAACTACCGAGTAGACACATGGTGGAGCAAATGAGACGGTTAGACATCCATGCATGGAGTGAATACTAGGCATTCGAGTTAAGCCGAGACGAGCTCCGAAAGATGTGTTATGCATTCCAAGTTAAGGTAACTAGGTTGTGGGAAAGAAGAAGAGGGGAAAGGTGAGAAATGCGAGAACTTGGCATGGTCGAAGGATTTAATGTAAAAATATGCATGAGGAAAATAAATGATACGCGGTAAGCAACATGATAGTTGTGAAATAGGAAGTAGGGGTGAGGTTAGAATAAATTCACGACAAGCATGGATGCGAGTGAGGGAGAAAGTAACCAAGGGATGAGACAATTAGAGATCATGAGTAGGTAAGAAAAACATATCCCACATGAAGACAAGCATGGTAAATGGTTAGCTCTATGTAGATTAGAGGATCGATGATAACTAAGGCACGAGATGGCTCAAAAATTCCAAAGGAGATAACATGTGAGTGTTGATCCACTAGAAAAATTAGCTTAATCGGTAAAAGTTTGGAATCGATGGGCAATACATAACCATGAGCAGATGTGTGCATAGTTGGAGTGAAATGTGAGAGAGGAAGAGTTAGTAGGTTCAAAAGGGCGAGCGGAAGAACAAGCTACAAGTGAGGTTAAAAGAAAACAAATTCATAGGGGATCATGCAAAGTTTGACAAGCCCGTACACCGATAAGCATGTTGGAGATAACTGTGCTCATTTCCCACAGACGAGATGGGGCGGAGTTAGGCCATAAAATAGATTCCACCACTTACCATTAGAAATACACAAAAACATCAAATACTTCACATTAAACCTGTAATAAAATTCTAAAAGTGCATGTAGAGCTTGAAATTTTGATAACCCTAGGAAAACAAAAATAAAACACTACCCGAAAAATCCAAACAAGATGACAACCCGAATAAAACCATATGAATGTATATAACACCCGAATGGAATAAAATTTACGAATCTTGCATATGAACCCAAGTAAAATCACAAACCGAGAGTTGTAGGCAATATAAAATGGAGATTAGTGTGGATCCCAACAACACGCTTTAATACCATCATGGAAAAAAAAATGAGTATCAAGTGGGATAATGTGCACATCAAAAAATTTACACTTGAATGGTAGTATGTTGAAGATCCATGAGGGAATTCTCAGTGTGACCCCCAATTCATGGTAATCATACCTCCTCAAGTGACGAAGAGAAATTACATTCATGAAACTCAAAGTAACTACACTATGATGCACTCAAGTATACTAATGTGTATGATGGAATATATGACATAATCTATCATATCCCCTAAGACACCTAAGACCTATGACCTCACCTAATTGAGATGACTCACCATCTGATGTGGACACTTCCGCAAGATGAAAAGGCTAATTCACACACCAACATCTACAATGATCTTTACCTTATTATGAATCCTCCTATAATATGGAACTAATGTAAGTCCTCTTTTCATTATCTTCTTCTATGAAGGTTCATGATAAATGAATCTTGATTGCACTTTTCATGTTTCATCTTTTGAGGATTGACCACACTACAATGAGTTTCTTGACTATTTAAGAACACTTTTATGTAAACTTTAACAAATGAATCCTAGATAGTTTCTCATTCTCTATACTTTGACTCCAAATCACTTCCTTGATGAAATTAGATTTCATAAATCTAATGTACCTCCATGCTCAAATGATTCTCATAAGAAATTAGGATCCTTTGATTCCTCACATATGATGGTCTTAATGCTTTCATGTCTTGACTAGCTCACTTTGATTTTCTTCTCGAGAGATGATGATGGATTCAAGACGCGATGTTTCTCAACTTTCTTGAATAATTTATCATTTCAATTTTAATCAAAATGACATCCTTTGATGATTCACATATTCCAATGGGGATCTTGAAACTTTTTAATTCCTTATTGACCGCACAACGTCCCCTAATTTTCACCTCGTGTGCCTCGATATGCTCTGTCATGTTCTTTGACACAAACGTGCTCAAAATAATGATTTAGGATCCTCGTGGAGTCTTAATTTTCCTGTTTGACCTGCGAGATAACTTTAAGACCATGTTAGTATGGAATAAAACCATGATATAATTGAAAACACATCTAATAACTTTCTACTCTAAAAATAAAGCTTTCTTTATTTGGCATGTTGGATTAGAGGCTACTATTTTGGGATTTTTAGTATTTGTGTTCAAATTTCATATTTTAATGTTCTTAGAACACTTAATACAGATCCATTTATGATTTTTTACAATTTTTGAAATTTTTTCTTCTCAAGCGGGTTATTATCTTGGAAACGTCTATTTTCAAAAAATTATCCGTTTTACCCAATTTGTTGTTTTGCAACGTTTTAGGATATTTTGAGTGATCGGAGCTTGTTATTTTGAAATACTTACTATTTATAGTGATTAAATATGTAGATCATGTTCTATTTTTAGTAATTTCACTTTACTATTTTGTTTTGCAATGAAAACACCATTGTTAGATTCAAATGATGTTGTGATCTCATTCGCATTTTTTTTTGTTATGCTAGAAATCTTACAAATCAAAAAGGAAAATTATCGAGATATGGTTTCATATTTTTAGCTATGGAAAAATAGGGCATAATTTTCTATGAATTAGCAATAAATTTAAAGGCACTTGGAATGATTAAAATCTTGAAAATTTAAATGTAATAAGATATTTGGTTATTCTTTATGAGAAAATCATGTTTTCGGAATCCATGGTTTCACTGGAACATGATGGGTAGCACCTCTACTTGTATTTTTATTTTTTGAAATTATTAAATTTTAAGTAATTATGGAAAGGTGATTAGTACAAAGATGTTAATTTAAAATTGAGTTTACTTTGATTTAATGTCTTCTTGCTAACTACAACTTAACCATGGGTTAATGGAATCATAATGACGTTAAAATTTGGGTTTTCTCATAATAACTAGTTTCTGTCCCTTTGTACCCTTGGAAAAATGGACAAGAGGTGTCAAAAATGGATCTTTGGAGAGATGATGATAAGATTCAAGATCTAGAGAAGTGAACATGAGGGATGAAAAGATTGGCAAGCACCCGGGGTAGAAACAAGGTATTATGAAGAACTAGAGAAGGGGCTTGCTCATTGGAAGAAATTTTTGTTCCTTCTATCCCCTTGGAAAGAAGGATAAGAGGTTTAAAAATATCACTTGGGAGAGATGACGACACTTCGTAAAGATATGAGCATTGTGCAAGAGTTGAAGTTAGTCAAAGAAGTCAATCGCGAACTCGGGAGGGTCATATGAGGAACTAGGAAAAGGGAATGCATGGGAGTTCCAATTTTTGTTCCATATATCCCCTTGGAAAAAGAGAAAAATGGGAAAACATCAGTGAAAGGAGTGAAATTTTGACATGTAGCACTTGAAAATTTGATTAAGCATGGGATCAACATACATCACACTAGATAAAACTTACAAACAACATTCCTTGACCTTGAAAGGGTATTTCAAAGTAAAAATATATACTATTTTAAATCCAAAATAAAATTTAAAACTCATTAATTAGGATTCAAAATTCATTATTCCTTCAATGCTAAAATGGATGTATTTTCCTAAAGACAGTGAGGTGCATATGAATAAGTTTAGCTTACTTGAGAGATCATTATTTCTTGTACAAAAATGGATCTTCCACCACGAAGAGGATTATAAAGGATTTTAAATGACTATTTTATTGACTCCAAGCTCATTATGTAGCTCTCAAAATGATGCTAACAAGTTAAGGTTCATAATTTTATTGCTCACTCCTTACACCTAAAAACCCGCTATTACATAGATTGTCCCTAAACCATAAAATATTACTAAAGTATTCTCAAACCACCTCCAAAACATTAAATTGTTTCTAATACCACCTCTCGTATGTTAATGATATTTTGAAACCTTCTTATAAGATTCATATCTACATTTAAATGGTCAAAACTTTCCTTTTAGGTCTCTTTGGAGAAGTAGTCTTCAATTACACTTTGTTGAATGGAAGAGTTTATCTTTTCATCCCATATAAAACACTTTCACATTATTATTAAACATATTAGGAGGAATTGTAAGGTTTTAACGATCATGAAAGAAGAAAATTGGACCAAGAGAGGTGTTCCAGGAGATTTTGGAGAAAAATTTCACATTTCACTTAGTTGTCACGACATAAGTTTTTTTGAATTTCTAGGCTTGCAAAAATGTATTAAATCAGTTGTCCCTAACTCGGGGACATTATTCTATAAGGAAAATCATAGAACCACAAAACTATCTTGGGTGTGAAGACCATTTACTTGTCAAACTAGGAAATAGAGTCAAGTTTTGACCACCAACATAAGAAATGACCACACACAGAGAAATAATAACAAACACACCAATAGAACGGAAACAAACAAAAATCAAGAAAGAAATAACAAAATGGAAAGGGAAACACACCAAAGTGGAAACAAACATAGAAGTTTTGTTGTTTTTTCCATGTGTTGCCTTCTTTATTGATTTTCCTTTGATTATGTTTGCCAAATGGATAAGGCACTGGTCTTCTTCCCTAGAGTTATTCTTGAACTATTGTCTTGCCTCATTCCTGTGATCTAGTTATGTCATCTCCGAAAAAATCCAGCTGTTATTCCCCTCAAAAATCCCCTCTTTTGAAAGTCAAAAATTTGAAAATTTTTAGTTGGCACCCTTCAGTAGTGTTTTAGTGAAGTAAGAAATTTAAAGAGATGGTGAAAATTTTGTTTCTTGGGGTCATTTTAGTGACTTGCAGGTCTGTCAGACATTTTTGTCCCTCATGTCCCAAGTATTAGCAGGCATCCTGTTCACCAATTGGCTGATTTCTCTGCAAGTTCTTGTCTGTCATATTTTTCTCAATTTTTCAATCAATTCATCCCAAGTATACTCAGGCCTCCTGTTCACTGATTCCTCGCATCACCCACATAGTTCGAATTGACTTTTCACATCCCTCATGTCCCAATGTTATATGGACTTTATGTGCTAGTTTTTTCCACTTTTCTCGTATTTCACCTTTTTTAATTCGGCGCAAGGTATATTTAATACGCATTTATGATCTTCTCTCTCATGAATGGATATTTAAAGGGGAAACCATCTATGCACTTCTCACATTGCCTACTCATTATCGCTTGCCCACATTTTTGAAAAATTGAATCATTTTTTCACCTTCCTATATCTCCTTGCAATAATTGTAATGAGTTTATTATTTAAAGGCCATTCTTATTTTCACCGTGAAAATGAAGATCAAATTTCAAGGGTACCAGCATCGGTCCCTTTTGGAGACTTTTGTGCCCGATATTGGAGATAGCGAAGTTCGGCATTTGGATTTCGATGATTTCTGGGGTAGATTAGCATGTGACAACCATGCTCCCATGGCTCAAATGATAAATGATAGTGGAATAATGTACATTGCTATTTTTTCTCTCTATGAAATGTGCCAACACTATGCTCATCTGCGGGGCTAGTTTCATCTGACACTAAGGATGCTATCAATGTGCACGGTAAGTTGATTACAAGATTAGACACTTACGCCATCACCGTTGCCTTGCACATCCCGAAAACAAGTGGGCCGTCCTCAGCCACAACCGGATGTCTCTACTTCTAGCTCTTGACTTTCTTCTTCTATTTTTAGTTCTGATCTCCTTATAATTTAATTAAGGACTTTATATTGTGTATTTCCTTAATTAATATTTTGGTTAAAAGAAATGGTTACTAAATGTAACCACTTTGTAAACTATATATTGGGCTCTCCACACCATTTCAAAGGGCTAGAACACTTTTTGAAAGTTTAAAAGAACTAAAAGCTATTAATATAGAAGATTTCGCTTCTTGTTTATATCTACATCTATTTATTATCTCTTGCTTGTCTAAAGTTTTTGAATCATTAATCTATTCCATTGAAAATATTTGTATTCTTATGGATGTCATTTCTAGAACTTTGTGTCTATGAAATAATATCTGGTGGTTTAATATGAATGATTCTGTTCTATATATCATCCTTGCTCAACATTTATAAGGAACTATTTTTCTATCTATATTTCCTGGGAATGTTGTTATGTTCTACCTTTTCCCTCCCTTAGTTCTTCTTTTATTTTGTATTGATGATATACCTTTGCATTAAAACACTTTCATGATATCATAGTTCCTCATTAAAGTAGAAAGTTATACATTTGTAATTAGCTTTTTTGCTTGCTTTTAATAAGGGCACCTCTCCGATTAAAGAGGAGGGAATTTTTGTCCCTTGATTGTTTTTTTCATTAAATTCCTAATCTGACAACCAAAATTTTTATACGACTCTGCTTTGTGGATTCGTTTCAATGAAATCTAGTTTTAAAGAAAAAATTCTTGATCAATTCCGATCTGGAGACTCGATATTTACTCACGGAAGAAGGGCTCTTGGAATTGAATATTCTCGCCCAAATCCGGAGAAGTAATGTTTTCCCCTTCCTTCAAAAAGGAGAAATAGAAGAGATTATTCTACAAGTACACCCCTTGTTGAAGACAGAGCTTTTGGGAGTGGTATCCCTCAAGAACAACTCATCCCTAATCTTCGCGCTTTAATTTTTAATGGTGTTTCAATTCCACTTCAAGCAATTTTTCCAAGTATGGGAGCTATATTACCTTGGGGAAAATGAGTTGGGCCTCTTTCCCTCCCTCAACCTTTGCATGAGTTACCCAGGGGTAACAGAAAGAAATTTCCCAAGTTCAGAGGTGATGGCAAGGAACATCCTGATGAACACATTATAGCCTTCATAGTTGTATGTGGAGTCCTTTGAGTTGAACATGAGGATGTCTCTGTGATGCTTTTTGTGGAGACTTTGTAGGACAATGCGGCAGATTGGTTTTACCATCTCCCCACTAGGACCATCACCAATTGGACTACCATGAGAACTGAATTTGAGAACCGTTTCAAACCTACAAAAGATGTGCATGCTTTGCTAGCCCATATTTCTCAAATCAAGAAAGAACCACAAGAGCCCATGAGAGAATTTGTGGCCAAGTTCAACAACCTGATTAATAAGATCCCATAAGACACCTGACTTGTGGATCAAATTAAAAAATGTTTCTTCTTAAATTCTCAATTGCCTAAAGTAATTTATGCACTAAGAAGAGCCAATCTTGCAACTTTGGATGATGATCGGAGATTAGCCGTCAGTGTTGAAGATGACCTGATCATGTCTGGAAAATTGAAAAGAGACTCTTCTAAATCAAAACTTCTTCTTCCTCTTCCTTTACTCTGGAGCTAATGAAGATCAGTTAGTACATAAGCTTTCCAATGACCTCTTTTCCATCAAGAAATAATTGGCTCAGCTTGCTCCTTATCAAGACGTTCCAAGGAAGAAATTTCAACCTAGAAACAATTTTCCTTCTTCTCAGACAAGGTTGGAAATTGATGGACCACCCATCAAGGTCCATGTTAATGTAACTTGTGAATTTGGAGAACCTAAGGATTAAGAGGTTAATCAAGACTTTGAATAACCCTGGAGAAGAGGTCAAGGAAGAACTGGAAGAACTTTATGAATCTCGAGTTAATTTCCTCACTAGTGAGGGCATTGATGATGAAGATGATTATGTTAAAGTAGTCGCGAGATGAATGGTGAGTCATATGTTGTTATGACTCAGGGAGCAGAAAACAAGAGAGAAAAACTGATGTATCTTGCTAAAAAATCTAAGGAGTGTCCCCAACTATTCCAGTTATTGTAAGAAGAGGATCTCCTATTCCCACTGCATCCACACAAAAGGTGAGTTCTGCTAATTCTTCTTCTTCTACTCCTTCTAAAACTTATTATTCTCCAGCTCCAAGGCTTGATAAGCCTAGGATTCCTAGTGATGATACCCCATCCACCTCTGGATCTTTTGATATCATTGACCACCTCAAGAAGAAAAAAATCCAGATTTTAGAGGTTGAGTTTTATCAAACCCATCCAAAAGCCTTTGTCAAAATGGTCCACTTTGTCAATTCCCATTCCAAAACTTCATCCAAAAATTCTAAAGGTATTTTTCCCACTCCTTCTTACACATCCCAACCAAATCTTGTGGCTGCAGTCACCTCACTTAATGAAAAAATGAAACCATTATATGTGACCCTCCACATAGCAAGCGATAGACTCAGGAATTGCGTCATAGACTCAGGAGCATCGGAAAATGTGATCCCTTACAAAGTGGCTCATACTTTGGGTCATACCATCACATGTACTTTTCATTCTTGTTAGTCCATGGAGAGTAAGGAGGTGTCTTTGGTTGGAAGAATTAAGGATGCAAAAGTAGCTTTTGTTGCTTTGCTAGAGAAAAATGTCCTAGCTACTATTTTGGTAACTGATATTCCTCCTTTATATGGCATGCTGTTGAGTAGAAATTTATGTAAGGATATAGGAGGAGAAATTAAAATGCATTTGTCACATGTCCTTATACCAGTCAATGGAAACATGAAGAAGCTACTACCTGAGAAGAAAACTGAATATATTGTGCAAAAGATAGATGATCCCAAGGCACAAGTACTCTATGAAGATATTGGGCATGAAAATGACATGATCATGTCTTAGGATAAGGAAGAACATCCCAAAGAAGTTCTCCATGATCCTAATAGCATTTGGAATTTGTAATCTGATGGAATTTTTCTTCATTGGTTTTGGGGCTAGTGTGGTATTGATATCTCGAGAAGGAAAGATTCATCATTTCTCCTTCAAGCTATAGTTTTAAAATACAAATAACATAGTAGAATATGAAGCTCTCATCCTTGGACTAAACGTGGAAAAAGAAAGAGATGTGAGGAACCTCCCGACTTGTGGAGATGTGGAAGTAGTTGTCAAAAAATTCAAAGACCTTTTCCAAGTGAATAATAGAAGGTTGAAACACTATAGGAATCTGTCAGGGATTCTATTGAATTTTGTGATGCCTTCGCATCGAAGCGGTGCTAAGGAGAAGAACACTAGAGATGATTCCCTAGTTGTTTCGGCTCTTTGTGATACCTCATCCCAATTTTTCTTAGGAAAAATTCACCATTGAAATGATCCATATACCAAGCATATTGGATAATGCAAACAACTGGAACATTTTCAATGACGACCAACATTTTCTCTCTTTCCTGGAGTTTACGGATAACTTTGATCAATTGTATTTTGAGGGAAGTGACAATATGCCTCGAGAGAGTGTATCTTTCAATGAGGAAGGTGTTAAGGGGGAAATGGATCAAGATGGATGCATCAAACTAAAGGTAAAAAGATCCCTAAGGGGATAATAAATATGGAGGAATTGTTTAATAAACATGATAGACATGTCAAGTCCAAGGCTTCCAAAGGAGCTCAACAGTCTGCTTGAATGTGAAAAGATTAACATTGGAAGCTCTGTTGAACCCAAAATTGTGAACATTAGAAAATTATGCACTCAAGAGGAGAAGAAGAAGGTGGTAAATCTTTTGAAGAGGTACATCGATGTCCTTGCTTATTCTTATGATGATCTGAAAGATTTCCAACCAAAAGAAATGCAACACTTCATTCCCCTCAAACTTGGGATTAAACCTTTCAAGAAGAAGCAAAGGTAGTACAATCCAAATATTTCCAACACCATTTTCCAAGAGATACAGAAGTTATTGAAAGCCAAGATCATCTTCCCCATTCATCATTCAACATGGATTTCTAATATTGTGCCTGTCAAGAAGAAAAACAATGAGATTCGGATCTATATTGACTTCAGGAATCTAAACTAGGATTCTATAAGGGATAATTATCCCCTAGCCATGATGGACCAAGTGTTACAAGCTATCACAATTTCAGAAATGTTGTCGATGCTTGACGGTTTCTCTCAGATATAACTAAATGGAAGTCAATACTGCAAATCAGCACAAGACTTGCCTTTACCATTCCTTGGGGTATTTTTTTCCTACTAGAGAATTCCCTTCGGTCTCATTAATGATGGTTCCAGCTTTCGAGAGAGAAATGGATTTGTATTTCAGGGGTTTAAAAGCAAAATTTATTGTTGTGTATCTAGATGATTTAACTATGTTTTCCAAAACTAGAGTAGATCACTTTCAGCATCTTGAAACAGTCCTCTTGAAATGCAGAGAACATGGAGTCTCTCTGAATCCCAAGAAATCTATCTTTTGTGTCATGGAGGGCAAGTTGTTGGGACATGTTCTCTCCAAAGAAGGAATCAAGATTAATCCTAAATGAGTTCAAGCCATCTAGCAGATTCCTCTTCCCACAAGAAAAAAGGGAGTGCACTCTTTCTTTGGTAAGATCAACTTCCTGAGAAGATTCATCCCCGATTTTGTAGAGCTGACTTTGAACATTTCCCAAATGATGAAAGGAAAGCAGACATTTGGTTGGTCCTCTGAAGGAAAGGAAGCATTTGAAGGAATTAAGAAAGCTATTGCTAAGACTCATATATTAGCGTGTCTAGATTTTAGCAAAGATTTTATTATCTATTGTTTTTCCACAGAGAGTACCTTGGCTACTTTGTTAACTCAGAAAGATTCTGAAGACCATGAGCTCCCAATTGCATTCATGAGTTATATTCTAAAACTCATGAGTTAAAGTACACTATGATGGAGAAACATGCTTTTGCAGTAGTTAAAGTTGTTAACCAGTTTCGATTTTACATTCTTAACTCTCACTCTATTGTGCTTGTACCTAAAATGACTATCAAGTCTATTCTTACACAACATGATTTTGGAACCAAGAGAGGAAATTGGGTAGAGAAGGTTCAGGAGTATGATCTCGACATCAGACCAATGAAGCTAGTTTGGGGTAAAGGCCTATGTGAACTCATTGCCGAAGGATCTGGTCATGAGTTGCCTAAGGATGAAGTTGATGTCCCTATTTTTTTGTTCCTTAGCTCAACAGATGAATGGTACATTGACATTGCTCACTTCCTCACCTATTGTGAGTGTTCATCTCACTTAACTTTCAAGGAGAAGAGAGATATCAAGATAAGGTCAACATAGTACGTGTTCTGGGAGAATGCTTTGTTCAAGTGAGGAGTGGATGGAAGATTCTTGAAGTGTGTTGACAAAGAGCAATAGAAGAAGTTGTTCTTAGCCTTTCATGATCAAGCTTGTGGGGTAATTTCTCATCTCTGTGACTTCTCACAAAAATATTTGTGCGGGGTACTATTGGCCTACTTTGTTCGAGAGATACATCAATGTGGGTCGACAAAGCTTGTCATACCTTTGTGGGAAGACCTATGTTGGCTTCTTTACCACTTTAAGTCAGTTGTGATCGAAGAACCCTTTCAACAATGGGGTTTGGATTTCATCGGAACAATCAACCCACCTTCAAGTGTAGGACATACTCATATGTTGACTGCCACAGATTATTTCACCAAGTGGGTGGAAGCCATCCCAGTTAAAAGTACTAGCTTTGAGGTAGTATGCAATTTCATCAAAGAAAACATCTTGGTAAGGTTTGGAGTACCAAACAAGATTTTTGACCGATAATGCTTCCAATTTTTCTTCTTAAGATGATGGATTTATGGTATGTATATGGAATTTACCTCGCTCATTCTTCGATTACTCCCCTTAAGGGAATGGATAGGAAGAATCAACACAAGAATTTGGTGACCATTGTAAGAAAGCTTGTCAATGAATCTCAGAGAAATTGGCACAAGAAGCTTTATGATGCTCTCTGGGCAGATAGGATTACACCCAAAAGAGAAATTGGGATGTCCCCTTTTCAAGTGGTGTATGGTGTGGAAGCTCAACTACTAGTGACAATAGAACTACCAGCTTTGCATTTGATGAAAGCTATTAAGGACACCAATTTTAGTGATTCTTTGGATAAGAGGATCATGTATCTCCATAAGCTAGATGAAGACAGGCTACAAGTTTTTGATAGGATCTATACCCATCAGTAGAAGGTGAAATCTTTATTTGACAAGAAAACCAGATCAAGAGATTTCAAAGATGAAGACATTGTTTTACTATGGGACAAAAGGCATGAACCTCGAGGAAGCCATGGTAATTTTGACTCTCTTTGGCTTGGTCCTTTAAAAATTAGGTACTTTTCTGGTGAAAATTATTTCTATCTTGATTACATGGAAGGATCTCTCTGTCCCACTTCCTTATAATGGGCGATTTGAAATTTTTCAAATCCTAGGTGAATAGGAAGTCCTTTGTATATTATGTATAGTGTGTGTTTTCCTTTCCTTGCCTTTGTTTTGTTGTTTTTTCGTGTGTTTCCTTCTATATTGATTTGCCTTTGACTCTATTTTCCCAATGGATAAGGCACTGGTCTTCTTCCCCAGAGTTTTTCTTGAATTCTTGTCTTGCCTTGTTCCTATGATCTAGTCAAGTCATCCCCAGAAAGAGCTAGCTGTTGTTCCCCTCAAAATTCCCCTCTTTTGAAAGTCAAAAATTTGAAAATTTTGAGTTGGCACCCTTCAATAGTGTTTTAGTGAAGTAAGAAATTTGAAGAGATGGTGAAAATTCCATTTCTTGGGGTCATTTTAGTGACTTGTGGGTCTGATCGGACATTTTTGTCCCTCATGTCCCAAGTACTGGTGGGCCTCCTATTTATCGATTGGCTGATTTCCCCACAAGTCCTTGTCTATCAGATTTTTCAAACTTTTTCAGCCCATTTGTCCCAAGTACACCCGGGCCTCCTGTTCACCGATTCCCGCATCACCCGCATCAACCGAATTGGCTTTTCGCATCCCTCATGTCCTAATGTTCCATGGATGGTCCGGGAAAAGTTTTTGGTTTTCCTACATTTCACCTTTTTGAGTTGGCACAAGGTATATTTAATATGCATTTATGATCTTCTCTCTCCTGAATGGATATTTAAAGGGGCAACCATCTATGCACTTGTCACATTGCCTACTCATTATCTCTTGCCCACATTTTTGTAAAATTGAGTCATTTGTCCACCTTCCTATATCTCCTTGCAATAATTATCGTGAGTCTATTCTTTAAAATCCATTCCTCTATTCACTATCAAAATGAAGATAAAATTTCAAGGGCACGAGCATATGTCCCCTTTGGAGACTTCTATTCCCGATATTGGAGATAGCGAAGTTTGGAATTTGGATTTCGATGATTTCTGGGGTATATTAGCATGCGAAAACCCTGATCTCATGGCTCAAATGATAAATGATAGTGGAATCACATACACCACTAGTTTTCATCTCTCTTTGCAATGTGTCGACACTCTGCTCACCTGCGGGGCTAGTTTCAATCCGGACACCAAGGAGGTTTTCAATGTGCACGGTGAGTTGATTGTAAGATTGGATGTTGTTGACATCGCCGCTTCCCTATTCATCCTCAAAAAAATAGGCCCTCCTCAGCCACAACCGGATGTCTCTACTTCTGGATCTTGACTTTATTCTTCTATTTTTAGTTTTGATGTCCTTGTAATTTAATTAAGGAATTTATATTATGTATTTCCTTAATTAATATTTTGGTTAAAAGAAATGGTTACCACATGTAGCCACTTTGTAAACTATGTATTGGGATCTCCACACTATTTCAAAGGGCTAGAACTCTAATAATTTTTGAAAGTGAATTAGTACGAAAAGCTATAAATATAGAAGATTTCCCTTCTTGTTTCTATCTACATCTATTTATTCTCTCTTTCTTGTCTAAATTTTGTGAATCATTAATCTATTGCATTAAGAAGCTTTGTATTCTTATGGATGTCATTTCTGGAACTTTGTGTCTATGAAATAATATCTGGTGGTTTAATATGAATGATTATGTTCTATATATCATCCTTGCTCAACATTTATAAGGAACTATTTTGCTATCTATATTTCCTGAGAATGTTGTTATGTTCTACCTTTTCCCTCCCTTAGTTCTTCTATTCTTTTGTATTGATGATCTACCTTTGCATTAAAACACTTTCATGATATCAAAGTTCCTCATTAAAGTAGAAAGTTGTACATTTGTAAATAGTTTTGTTGCTTGCTTTCAATAAGGGCACCTCTCCCATTAAAGAGGAGGGAATTTTTGTCCCCTGACTGTTGTTTTCATTAAAGTCCTAATTTGACAACCAACAAGTCTCCACTTGATGCTTTGTGAATATGAGAATCCATTCATCTATGTTTTCAAAATTATAATATTTTATTTTTGTTTGAAGGAGTTCACCATCACTGGGTGAAGGTTGTAGGATGAGTTCTTGTTCAAAATAAACATCGACAACAAAAATTATTAGATCAAGTTGGTTTTGACTCCATTCACAGGGATCTTATAGCTTTTCATAGTTTTGTTTAGAACAATTTCTTTTTATATAAACCAGCTCAACATCAGCCTTGATATCATTTTCAATGATGGATGTTTTATCTTCATAAAGGAATAAATCCATAGGAGACTCAATTATTTCCATTTCTTTCCACTTACTATGAGTACAACCTTATAGAAAAAAATGGGAAAGAGGAAGAATTACCTTTAGATTCATTTAAATCCATGAAGGATTTAAAGATAAAATTGATCTCATCTATTAATTCGATCTCATTTTTATCATTGTTGTATCAAAATAAGTATCATGACTAAAATCGTACTTATTATGCATATTCATGGAATGTGTCAATATTTCAATACTAATTTTAGGGTGTTAAATTTCTTCCACAATATTCAAGATTTTTACACAAATTCCTCCTTCAAATTTTCCACATACTCATTTCTACCTTCATTTTAAAACTCTGCGCATTGTGCCTCAATGAGATGGCTAGAAATATTTTCTCCATATGGAAAAAATTCATTTGAAAAATCTTCGATCTCATGCTCCACATTTCTTGGAATCGGGATGAATTTCTTGCAAGTTCACAAATACCCAAGTTTAATCATTTTAAAGTAAAGATAAAATATCCATGTTATATGGGAAGTGTACACCATTCTTCTCAACTTTAATTAGATCATCCTTATGAAATGAAGGATAACACCATGTTGGGGTTACAATGTGAGGATAGTATTCTACTCCATCTTGAACATATCCTATAGAGCATTCCTCTTTGCAAAGAAGTTTGAATATTACATACTTACTATGGTGGTCAACATTACACTCTTTTGGCGAGGATGGTGAAATCAACTCCTTAGAGAGGTTATGCTAAATTTCCTTTTCTTTTAGAAGGAAAATGGACTATTCCATTTTCTCCATATAATCATTTGGCATTTGTGAATCAATTGAAGAGTCAAAATGGAATTTAAACTATCCATGATTACCTCAAAGTCATACTCCTAAAGAATTTGAGTTCGAGGTGGAGAATTTATTTCTTGAACATCTTCATGGTTTCTTAAATCTTTAGAAAGCATTGGATAATCTATCATGGAACAAAAAGCTTCCTCTCTTTTATGCATTTTTACTCCAATGGGTTGTGCCTCAAGAAAAAATAAATTTATGAATGGAGGTTCAACTGTCATGATTTCTTCATCATCATCCAAGTTGGTGATATGCCTTTCATTCAGGGGTTTAAGCACATGGAATTTTTGAGAAGTAAAAAAAAGTATTTTAGGAACTAAAACCTCATGGTATGGATAATCATAAAAGTATATCTTCAAAGGATGAATCTCTTCTTCCTCATCATTATGGAGTGCTTCAAAATGTTCATATTGTTTTTGCATAATCTTAGCATAATTCATAATTTCAAGGTTTGTTTTGGGATACGAATATCCTTCCTCAACACCAAAAATTCTTCTATCAAAATATCCTTTAAAGGATTTCATTTCTTCATCCACATATGAAAGGAAAACATCCAAAGAAAGAGAGAGAAAATATATGGCTTTGATTTTTTCGTTCAAATGCGTGAAGATGAAAATGTTACCTTGAGTGGATACTTCACCATCATGACATTCATAAAACATCTCGTACCTCTTCTACATGTTCCTCATAAGGTTCTTGGATTCTTGATCGATAATAGGTATAATTCACATTTTATTTCCCCTAGCATTAGTCTATTTGAATTGGATCCACAAGGATTTGATGCTAGGATATTCACAAGAAGTAATTTTATCCATTCTATACATTATTTTCATGAATACCATAGAAAATAACTAACCCTCTTTTGATTAGTTGATTGAATATTTTTGTTTGAGGCAAGAGACCTCTAGAATGTGTTGGAATTCTTAGCTTTGTAGCAATTGGTACAAAGGGATGGATGATCAAAACTTTATAGATCTGGGTGGTCATGTTCTTCTTCATTGTTTTTATCACTCATTAGAGCTGAATACCAATCTTTACACTTAATCATCATGATGTTGGAAACAAACATGACATGGATTCTTTCATTGCTAGAGTCCCCTTAAAAAATATAAAACTCTGTGAAACTTGATTTTCTTTTTTTCCAATATATACTTTTTTTTTTAATTTACACAAATCTTTATGGGTGCACAAGGGTAGATATCTCCCCATTGGAGTATCCAAAAAATGTTGACGAAACAATTTTTCATGTTTCAAGTTATTGTGTTTTCACTAAGAAACTAAGATTTTAAGGCAAACAAAAAGATTCATGTGACATGAAAGTGATAAAACAACTCAACAAAAATTTAATAGGAATCTAACAACTGGGTAGGTGTAAATACAAACCAATAACGTTAAAAATAATTATATGTAGTACATGGTAAAATAAAAGGGAAGAAAAATTATAAGTATGGAAAATACGATATAATATAATGATGAAATATAATTAGCTACTAGAAATGTAACACAATTTTTTTTTCAAGAAATTCTAGTAGTTAGAAAATCTTGGAGGTTGTTAGAAAAGACAAGGACGAATGATGCCACTAATTATTTTTTTCACAAGTATGAATTGAATAAACCATTGATAAAGAAACAAACATTGAAATCATATCTATAAAATTTCCCATTACAAAGATTAAAAAAATTGCATTCATTTCAAATTAGCTAAAATTGATGACACACAAATGGAGATCGACAAAAAAATTATAGTTAAGATAAATCTAGTTATTATTAAGTAGGAATGGAAGGATAATGTAAATATAATATTTAATATACACTTAGACATATGAAGTACATTTTCATTTTTACATTGGCTAAGAAACCCATTCATATTTTTCTAACAATCCCTATAGAAACATTCGATATTGTTGCCACTTTTCATTTTATGACGTGCAAGGAAATGTAAGAATAATTCAATAATGATACTCGGTGAAATAAAAATGTAAGCACAATGTTTTTTTGTCTCCCTTATTATCTTCTTAGCAATATAATTTAAAAATAATTTCCCTCCTCTCATTCATTAATGTATATTTTAGTGTGAATTGACTACACCATTAGTAGAGGCTAACTCTATCACAATGCTATTGATACACTAGAAGAAATAAAAATAGTAGTGCGATGAGGGAGATTATAATAATAATGGTGGGAGGAAGAGATAGAACCGTTGAACATGTAACACTAAAAAATGAGAAAAATTCAATATTTGGGGTAGTCATTTGTTATTTGTTTATACATCCATACATTCTATAACACCTTTTCCTCATGAAGTATTAAATATCACATTGGGAAAGTGATAGATGTGATTTGTTTACGGAAATTAAGATTTATTTATTTTTCTTCAAAATACTCGATGTGTATTGCACCCGATGTAATGCATTTTCATAGTCAACATATTAACAACACAAAGTGAAATACAGATAAACTTTTTTTTTTTTACTTGCTTGACACATAACATGACGCAACATGTCGTCACCAAGGATACAACTAACACTGTGAACAACTTGATACAAGGATGGCCATAAAGGCAGCACGGAAACGTTCACACCTATCAAGGACAATTTACTTTTCTTTTTGACAAGACAACATAGAAGTCCAATCACATAACACACTTACAGTTAGGGCCATCCACAATGAGATATTCTTGAGGTTATTTATTTTAAAAGGACATCTTACAATTCTTAGCTCGTTTTTCAAAGGAGGCTCAAGATATGATTCGTACAATTCATCTTACCAAGCTAAGTTTATTCTTTTGACACTGAGTAATTATCTTTAAATCTTCTCTATTATGACATTTATTTGCTTAATTCGTTTATCAAGAAAAAGGAGTAATTAAATTCCACAAGGCCATCTTCTCACCACTAACGCTACTAAGATTCGTTCTTGCCCACAAGACAACATGGTTTTAAGTTCAACACACTTAAGAGAAGAGATATAAGGTGCCTTGAAAAAGGGATAGAGGGAGAAGGTCGAGATGAAACATTTTTAGGACCTCATTAGTTATTGCCAGTATTAAATTGAAGCTAGGGCTCTTAACCGATTAACAACAACTTTACTTAGGCTTCGCTAAAAGTATTATCAAGGAGTAAAAGAATTTACTTTCCAAATGGCTAAGAGATAGATTGTGTGGTTTCAAAATTGTTTTCTCTGTTTATTAAATCTTATTACCTTCAAACAATTAACAGTTCATTTCACCTTAGGGTCATTTTACAAATTTTACCATGAAAGGCATAATGTTCACTAGGGGAGCTAGGGTTATCGTGTTATAAAGTTTACTTGCAATGATAGTCTTGCCCTTGTTTACTTAGAGAATTTCTTGCTCTCAAGTTGGTGACCCCTACGTTACTTTATTTGAATGCAACTTTTAATTTAACTTCCAGAAGTATTTAACAATCCCATGTTAGTTTACTTATGACACTTTATTACTAAGTCATGGCAAGGTTTAACTCAGAATTTATTCTCAAGGCAAAGTTGAAGCAACACTCATTTACGAGAACAAAACAAGATTACATCATTTCTTAAAATACTGATACTCCACAAGTCACTCAACAACAATAACCAAATTTTCTTATAATTTCAAAGATGGTCAAACAATACAAGGTTTCCAAAGTTCAGATGACAAGGTCCACAATACTTTATACTAAGACATTAATCCTCTTTTAAACTTTCCACTGGACGTTAACAAAAGTTGAACAACATAAAAAGGTTTCGAGCAAAGGATCTTCTCAACTGAGGTTGATGACAAAAGTCTACAAATCTATCCCTCATCTACACGCAAAATCCATCTGCAGCAAATTTTCTACAAGAGTCAGTTCACGAGAACTGAGCAAGATAAGGCTACACAAAACCACCATAACTATTATCTAACAATATCACGAAAAGGAAGCACTTTATTACAAGAATTGGTTCAAACCTCTAAACACTATTAACACATCAAGTTATAATAAAGTCTTCATCATGCCAATCAAAGAAGGAGAAGACCTTGTACTTCAGTTAGGAGAAAAAGCAACGAAAGTAATAATCGTATGAGAATGGCCCTTGGCCCTATAAGGAGATATAAACAATCTAGCAAAGAACAAAATTTCCATCAAGTAAGTAAATAACAATAATTACAAGATTGAGATTTGATATAAATAGACCAACCATCTAGAATTTTATCAAAGGTACCAACGCATAGGCTAAAATAATACATTTCTAAAAGAACAAAAGTTGATCGGCCCAAGAAAGGGGAAACACGGGTTTCAAAATTTAACACAAAAAGTCATGTATAAAAGAGCTTCAAACCGGAAATCAAATAGAGTATACACACAACATAAGTTTCGAAGCGAAGGCAAGGTATACTAGTTTTGACCATTAACTACAAGATTTTCCAATCATCCAAGAAGGGTCAAAGTCTTACAGGCTAGTAGCTAGCATGCGAGAGGAGAAGGGGCTCCGTCACACAAGAGTATACAATAATGTCATCAACAATTTTTAATACACTAAAGATTTGCAAACTTCCACAACAATTCTAATGTTTGATTAATTTAAAATAAATTATCCATTTCCCGAAACAACCATATTTTAAGGCAACCCTTGGTAAGACAGTCAACCGTCACACAAAGATACAAACCTAACTTCTAAGTGACATTATCAAAACAAAACCTTCCGCTATGAATCCATAAGACTATCAATGAAAGCTGAGTTTTTCCCGAAGGTTAATCACATTTAAGGAAATTTCCATCACAAACTATTACGGTAATTACGTGCATAAAAACTGCGACCAATATTAATTAATAGCGTTAACATTACAAGGGAGCAAATAATGCAAGTTAGGAAAAATAGAAGAGCGCCATCAGCAATAATTCTGAGAGGGGATTAGACCAACTATTCTAGTGTCAACGAGGTACAGGATTCGCACAATGAAACCTCCAGCTTAGTTGATCCGAAAAGCTAGTTATGGTTCAAGTTGATAGGGATGGTCAAGGCACTTCTTGAGGATGGCCTTAAAAGCCTAGAAACAAGATGAAAGATAGTATAAGAGTCTAAACACGTGAGACGGAAAAACACGTTGCAAACAAACCTTTTCATTCTACCAGTTTTAATACCAAAACTCTAAGCTGGCTAGCCCACGCATTGCTCACACAATCCTACAACCTTTCTTTCTCGATGCCAAAAGGTTATCAAAGGGACTTGCGAAGGAGCTAACAAAAAACGTCAAGGACAAACTTGGGTGCTAGGAAGGGGGTTTCATAGTTATCGTAAACTTACTTCCATGATATCGAAAATACTAGCTTGATCAACATAATAACTTGCAACTCAATCGCCGAGAAGAATTAATACATAAACAAACAGACGAAGGTCTATCATTCGAGTAAGAGAAACATAACATTCAGAGGAGAGGGCACACGCATCCTTTCGACCCACATACAGTCAACGATAAAAGCTAAAACAAGAAGAAACAAGCAGAAAGGGAAATCTCCCATCATGACATCCAACTGACAAATCAATGCAAGGAAAAGTGGTTCGATTTCACAATATTTTTAAATAAAATAATAGTAGAAAAGTGTAGAAATATCTTGCCTTTTTCTCCAGATTCAGCTTCACCCTCCTGCCTCTTCCATTGCTTTGGATGAAAACTTGAGCTTTTCGTCGGCGAGCTTCACGCCGGGAGTAACTCTGTGCCAGACGGAGCGTTTGGGCTCATCTCTGGCAAGCTGTTCGACGTCCTTGACGCTGTGAAAAGAAAATGACCGGTCTCATTGAGTACTTTGTCTTTACCAATCACCCTGTCTAGCTCTTCTTGAGCTTTCTGCTGTACGCGAGGATTGCGAACAAGTTCAGCCATGGCCCATTCCATAGTTATGGCTGTTGTATCCATCCCTGTAGTGATCATGTCCCAAAGGAGACCAATTATTGTATCCTCACTGAGATCATATTTTTCTTGTAGTGTGAGCAGTGCATCCACAAAATGTTGTTTAGCACCACTCTTCTGCCTAGCCAGAGTGTGCTCTTTCATAATGGCTTTGGTGAGTCTATCTCTTATCTTAGAATCAATGTCAATGCCAATAACACGTGAAGCACCCGCTGTTTTAGCACCCTCTGCAACCACGCGAGTCTGACTGTACCAAGACCAAATATTGTAACTATTGATCCAGCTTCTACTTTTGTTGTATTCCAAACTGCTCCAAGACCTGTAAAAGAATTTTTGTGCGTTCCAAGGGTGCAACTGCAGTCTTTGCAAACCCACCAGCAAAGCCTCCTGCAATGAGCTCCTTAACATAAACAGGCATCACATCGCGTGTTACAAAAATCTCGCGCGTTGAGTGTTCCTTGCTTGCCATAGGAGCACCCACCGTTGTCATAGCAGGTCCTGGAGGTGAATCCATTCACACTTCCTCCTCAAATCCCAATGTTGGGATGTTTGACAGAAGATAAGTGAATGGACGAGTTAACAAAGATCCAATCTGGCTGGACTTTCAATCAAATTATTGAATAGGACAAATAATCAATCAACACCTTGAATTTACATGACACCTTTACCAATGCCCGATCCAATATCTCGATGAAATCTTGAACACCCAATTCTCATGATATATACCCAACATTCAATTTGGAAAAAGCTCTATGATCCCCATAAAAATTTTCAATACCTGCGTTAGGTGGGCGGAGAAAAGCATATGACCAATCCCCTCTTTTCATTGACGAAAATATGAGAACAAGAATACCCAGATATAGTGTGTATAGAATTTTCTAGGGGTAGTAGTTATAACGATCCCCAATCTCGAATCAGAGGATACCTAGAAGCAAACAAGAAACCCAACTCTAGAAAATGGGTGAACTGAGAAGAGGCGCAGAAACATTACCCATTTCTCAATTTTAGCAAAGTCCTTATCCCATCGTTCGGTGGGCAAAGTGCGAAGGCGCTGAATGGCAGCCTCTCGATTCTCCAAAGATCTCTTTCCTTTCACCCCTCGCCATGAGAGCTTGCCAACTTAGTGACTCGATGAAGAAGCTCATATAATAGCAAAGCAAATCGTGCTTCATGAATATACTAAATGAAACAGAGATCCACGCCTATGAGATTCTCTTCCATGAGTTACCTCGTAAGACAAGTAAGAAATCAATAGAGAATCTCTCTAATAAATTTCATCGGGTCTCCTGGTAACACTCTCACTTTGTCACTTAATCGATTTTGAAACAAATCTTGAAGGAGAATCCCGAATTTGAGGATGCAGTCGATCTTTGAATGATAACAACAAAGTTGGACAACTTTGCTTGTTGGAGGCGCTCAATGTGGCTTCTACCATGCTGCGCGACATGCCTGCATTGCTGCTATACACTTTGTTGCACGCTATTGTTGTGGATTCCCAAACAAGACACACCTCGCAGCACCCAAGGACACGTTTTCCCTCCTTCCAACGCCTGCAGCCCCAGAAAAGACGTGTCCAACACCCACCCATATGCATTTAATAACAAAATCAAAATAAGATCATGGTGGAGAAAAATGGGACTCCACCGACTCCCACTGTCACACGCCACCCAGGAGATTACAGATCATTTAAGAAGTGACAAGAAATGTCACCCATCTACCACTAATCAGGGAGAAAGAAAATGCGCTTCAACCACTACCAAGGAGAATAAACAAATACAGTCTATTTAAAAATGTCAAATTAAGTATTATAGCGAGTAAAACCTCCACTAATCCATGAAATGTCAATTTTGCCTCATCATCAACATATATCTCCATGGGCTGTAAATGGAAACAAGCACACAAAAATATTAGGTGAGGTGATTGGTAAAGAAATGCCTCCATCGCATTTGCTTCTTTGGTGCACAAGAAATAAATGTTCACAAAGATCTCCGTCCAATTTTTCTCTATACTCTAAATCTAATACTTGACAATTGCAGCTAGTATATCCTTCAGATGTGCAAAGCTAATTGGCTACCTCGTGGAAAATCTACCTCTTTGCAAGCCCTCAAGTAGAGATTTGTGCTTGGTAAGGATTATATTAACTTTTATTAGCTGACTATAGAGCTACCGTTGAGCAGTTCACTATATGTTTGATGAAAGTAGGTTGAGATGCATGTATCTGGGAATAATCTGGCAGAACCTACAACCCGGATTTACACCCCCACAATTCTTCGACATAGCCTCCACCATTGAATGTCCCAACAAAAAAAAAAACGTTCCATTTGATGACGAAACAATTACATATGACAGTATACCATGAACACTACTGTTTATTAATAATAAGTCAGTAGTGTCAAGAAAGGCTACAGTGACTCGTGAAGCTTGGACAAGGTACTTAGGACATGGGACATTACATTCTCCTCCCCTTAAGAAAGCATCGTCCTCGATGCGACATTACACAGAGGGAAGGAAATGGCACGTAACCAAGAACAGGTACAGGAGAAAGTACACTTTATGGTTTGAAATTTTAGTTGATTAAAGCACGGTCACAAGGTAGCCTTAGGAACATTTGGTAGAAATTTTAACTTTTAAGGTTCTGTGAAGATTGGCAGTTCTTTCTTATTTATTATTTTCGTTAGTCTCTTTCCGTTAACATTATTCTTAGTTTAATTTCTTTTAAAATTTCATCATTGAAGAGTTTTGGTTTATTCCTTATGGTGGATGCCCAATATGAACTGCTAACACAACACCCTATCAGGTTCAAAAGACACTACAAATTCACAAGCACACAAGTATATACTTCAAGACTGTATTACACCACAAAAGGTTACTCAAATACGGAATGGATTAGGCACAGTCCACATAACATAGTACACGTCACACATCTATGACTGACATATAAAATACTCAAACAAAAGAGTACTACAATCCACCAGACATTTCCTCAATTTGCATCAATGAAAATTTCACATAACTCCAAACAAAAGCTACAGGTACATAGTGTCCACAAGGGAATCAACGCCATATCCACAACATCACAACACATATCCATCTGACATGAGTAACACATACATCAAAAGACCACTACCAAACATCACAATAACTCAACATATGTCCCAGAACATCAACCATACACACAAATATCATATGCCTCCCTCAACTCTTATGCCTCCCTCAAACTCTTATGCCTCCCTCAAGTCTCTTATGCCTCCCTCAAACTCTTATGCCTCCCTCAAGTCTCTTATGCCTCCCTCTTATGCCTCCCTCAACTCTTATGCCTCCCTCAAGGAGGCCTCCCTCAAGGTTGACCCCTATGGTCCAAGACACATAGAGTTCGAACACTCCTAACCCAAGTGACATAATAACGCGTGGTTCAACAACCCGCTAGTTATCTGTACTCCTTGGGGCGTACCCCTATACAACAAAGCGGGTCCATAGGTCCAACCATTTCATGGTGCATCCCATGTCCCTATTCCACACAGCACGACAATAGAACCAGCACAACAATCCAATCAAAGTGCCAAGTGGCAAAGTACAAGCCTTGGGCAAGGCGGTAAAAATTCCAAATTTAAAAGAAGACCCAAAATCAAGCAAAAATAAATGGCCAAATAGCCATAGTTAGTATCAAAATCCCCATGTTAGTGCCACAAACCAAGGAAATGCCCAAAATTGTAAAGCATGGCAATCAAGAAAAGCTGCTGGTCCTTACAAAATAAAGTAAAAAGCTCAATTTACGAATAAAATCAACTTATAATAATGTCACATTACGATAACTGTGTGGCCTTATTTGGCCACCAAGGGGTACTCAACGAGTTGCTAGCACTCGGAACATCGAGCCTCAGCTCATAAAATACATATCAATAATACAACTGTCATCACCTCCATCTGAATCATCCCGCCGCCACTTCGACAAGGCTAAACATAGTCATAGATACACTAAGGTTGCATACATACAACCACATAGGGAGAGAGGAAAGAATCACATGTTATCTACTAAACCGAGTTTTGACTCGAGTTATTGACCCATGGTACACCATTCCTCACTCTCAACATACACTTCTACCGATTTCCCTCAGGATCGGTTAGCGTAAGGTTCACAACATAACATGCAACTACAGTACTAACACAATGGTGGTACATAAACAAGGTAGATCACAATCATACATTCACTGAGTGTAACACATCACTTTACCACTTTCTGCACCCAAAGTGCAAGCACCATACGATAGGGTTCATATACTCACCATATGACCCAAAATCACAACATGAAGCATTACATATTTGCACAGTCATACATACGATGAACATAGTACATCTCAACATAACATCCATTGCTGCATAACAAGGTGGTACACACATTTCTTCAAAACATGGTAAAAAAAAATCATGATACAACTCATTTCTTTTAACATCAATCTAGTCATACAAACATTGATACACCCACATATCACAATATGTCACAATGTTCCAACACTATGTCATCCACTTTATAATTCTTTTCACACGCCACAAATAGTAATTCACACGTGAACTCTTCATAGAATCCACAAGAAGGAGAGAGAATACTCCCATCCCCAACATATCAACATGGTAACAAACACGCACTAAGTGACATACACATCACGTGCGTTCACAATATCACAATTACGACAATAATCACATCACGTTTAAAGCACATTACTCTTCCAATATCTACCACCATCATGCAACATCATCATCATCATGCAGTATCATCATGTAACACCACCACCACCATGTAACATCATCATATAACACCAATCCGGCCCATAGGTTCGAGAGCATGAACCTACGCTCTGATACCAAAGTGTAACGACCCAAAAATCCACACATGAACAACACAGTGAAATACAGGATAACTTTTTTTTTTTGACTTGCTTGACACATAACATGACGCAACATGTCATCACCAAGGATACAACTAACACTGTGAACAACTTGATACAAGGATGGCCATAAAGGCAGCACGGAAATGTTCACACATATCAAGGACAATTTACTTTTCTTTTGACAAGACAACATAGAAGTCCAATCACATAACACACTTACAGTTAGGGCCATCCACAATGAGATATTCTTGAGAGTTATTTATTTTTAAAGGACATCTTACAATTCTTAGCTTACGTTTTCAAGGAGGCTCAAGATAAGATTCGTATAATTCATCTTACCAAGCTAAGTTTATTCTTTTGACACAGAGTAATTATCTTTAAATCTTCTCTATTATGACATTTATTTGCTTAATTCGTTTATCAAGAAAAAGGAGTAATTAAATTCCACAAGGCCATCTGCTCACCACTAACGCTACTAAGATTCGTTCTTGCCCACAAGACAACATGGTTTTAAGTTCAACACACTTAAGAGAAGAGATATAAGGTGCCTTGAAAAAGGGATAGAGGGAGAAGGTCGAGATGAAACATTTTTAGGACCTCATTAGTTATTGCCAGTATTAAATTGAAGCTAGGGCTCTTAACCAGATTTAACAACAACTTTACTTAGGCTTCGCTAAAAGTATTATCAAGGAGTAAAAGAATTTACTTTCCAAATGGCTAAGAGATAGATTGTGTGGTTTCAAAATTGTTTTCTCCTGTTTATTAAATCTTATTACCTTCAAACAATTAACAGTTCATTTCACCTTAGGGTCATTTTACAAATTTTACCATGAAAGGCATAATGTTCACTAGGGGAGCTAGGGTTATCATGTTATAAAGTTTACTTGCAATGATAGTCTTGCCCTTGTTTACTTAGAGAATTTCTTGCTCTCAAGTTGGTGACCCCTACGTTACTTTATTTGAATGCAACTTTTAATTTAACTTCCAGAAGTATTTAACAATCCCATGTTAGTTTACTTATGACACTTTATTACTAAGTCATGGCAAGGTTTAACTCAGAATTTATTCTCAAGGCCAAGTTGAAGCAACACTCATTTACGAGAACAAAACAAGATTACATCATTTCTTAAAATATTGATACTCCACAAGTCACTCAACAACAATAACCAAATTTTCTTATAATTTCAATGATGGTCAAACAATACAAGGTTTCCAAAGTTCAGATGACAAGGTCCACAATACTTTATACTAAGACATTAATCCTCTTTTAAACTTTCCACTGGACGTTAACAAAAGTTGAACAACATAAAAGGTTTCGAGCAAAGGATCTTCTCAACTGAGGTTGATGACAAAAGTCTACAAATCTATCCCTCATCTACACGCAAAATCCATCTGCAGCAAATTTTCTACAAGAGTCAGTTCACGAGAACTGAGCAAGATAAGGCTACACAAAACCACCATAACTATTATCTAACAATATCACGAAAAGGAAGCACTTTATTACAAGAATTGGTTCAAACCTCTAAACACTATTAACACATCAAGTTATAATAAAGTCTTCATCATGCCAATCAAAGAAGGAGAAGACCTTGTACTTCAGTTAGGAGCAAAAGCAACGAAAGTAATAATCGTATGAGAATGGCCCTTGGCCCTATAAGGAGATATAAACAATCTAGCAAAGAACAAAATTCCCATCAAGTAAGTAAATAACAATAATTACAAGATTGAGATTTGATATAAATAGACCAACCATCTAGAATTTTATCAAAGGTACCAACGCATAGGCTAAAATAATACATTTCTAAAAGAACAAAAGTTGATCGGCCCAAGAAAGGGGAAACACGGGTTTCAAAATTTAACACAAAAAGTCATGTATAAAAGAGCTTCAAACCGGAAATCAAATAGAGTATACACACAACATAAGTTTCGAAGTGAAGGCAAGGTATACTAGTTTTGACCATTAACTACAAGATTTTCCAATCATCCAAGAAGGGTCAAAGTCTTACAGGCTAGTAGCTAGCATGCGAGAGGAGAAGGGGGCTCCGTCACACAAGAGTATACAATAATGTCATCAACAATTTTTAATACACTAAAGATTTGCAAACTTCCACAACAATTCTAATGTTTGATTAATTTAAAATAAATTATCCATTTCCCGAAACAACCATATTTTAAGGCAACCCTTGGTAAGACAAAACCAACCACACACAAAGATACAAACATAACTTCTAAGTGACATTATCAAAACAAAACCTTCCGCTATGAATCCATAAGACTATCAATGAAAGCTGAGTTTTTCCCGAAGGTTAATCACATTTAAGGAAATTTCCATCACAAACTATTACGGTAATTACGTGCATAAAAACCGACCAATATTAATTAATAGCATTAACATTACAAGGGAGCAAATAATGCAAGTTAGGAAAAATAGAAGAGCACCATCAACAATAATTCTGAGTGGGGATTAGACCAACTATTCTAGTGTCAACGAGGTACAGGATTCGCACAATGAAACCTCTAGCTTAGTTGATCCAAAAAGCTAGTTATGGTTCAAGTTGATAGGGATGGTCAAGGCACTTCTTGAGGATGGCCTTAAAAGCCTAGAAACAAGATGAAAGATAGTATAAGAGTCTAAACACGCGAGACGGCAAAACACGTTGCAAACAAACCTTTTCATTCTACCAGTTTTAATACCAAAACTCTAAGCTGGCTAGCCCACGCATTGCTCACACAATCCTACAACCTTTCTTTCTCGATGCCAAAAGGTTATCAAAGGGACTTGCGAAGGAGCTAACAAAAAAATGTCAAGGACAAACTTGGGTGCTAGGAAGGGGGTTTCATAGTTATCGTAAACTTACTTCCATGATATCGAAAATACTAGCTTGATCAACATAATAACTTGCAACTCAATCACCGAGAAGAATTAATACATAAACAAACAGATGAAGGTCTATCATTCGAGTAAGAGAAACATAACATTCAGAGGAGAGGGCACACGCATCCTTTCGACCCACATACTGTCAACGATAAAAGCTAAAACAAGAAGAAACAAGCAGAAAGGGAAATCTCCCATCATGACATCCAACTGACAAATCAATGCAAGGATAAGTGGTTCGATTTCACAATATTTTTAAATAAAATAACAGTAGAAAAGTGTAGAAATATCTTGCCTTTTTCTCCAGATTCAGCTTCCCCCTCCTGCCTCTTCCATTGCTTTGGACGAAAACTTGAGCTTTTCGTCGGCGAGCTTCACGCCGGGAGTAACTCTGTGCCAGACGGAGCATTTGGGCTCGTCTCTGGCAAGCTGTTCGACGTCCTTGACGCTGTGAAAAGAAAATGACCGGTCTCATTGAGTACTTTGTCTTTACCAATCACCCTGTCTAGCTCTTCTTGAGCTTTCTGCTATACGCGAGGATTGCGAACAAGTTCAGCCATGGCCCATTCCACAGTTATGGCTGTTGTATCCATCCCTGCAGTGATCATGTCCCAAAGGAGACCAATTATTGTATCCTCACAGAGATCATATTTTTCTTGTAGTGTGAGCAGTGCATCCACAAAAAGTTGTTTAGCACCACTCTTCTACCTAGCCAGAGTGTGCTCTTTCATAATGGCTTTGGTGAGTCTATCTCTTATCTTAGAATCAATGTCAATGCCAATAACACGTGAAGCACCCGCTGTTTTTAGCACCCTCTGCAACCGCGAGTCCGACTGTACCAAGACCAAATATTGTAACTATTGATCCAGCTTCTACTTTTGTTGTATTCCAAACTGCTCCAAGACCTGTAAAAGAATTTTTGTGTGCGTTCAAAGGGTGCAACTGCAGTCTTTGCAAACCCACCAGCAAAGCCTCCTGCAATGAGCTCCTTAACATAAACAGGCATCACATCGCGTGTTACAAAACTCTCGCGCGTTGAGTGTTCCTTGCTTGCCATAGGAGCACCCACCGTTGTCATAGCAGGTCCTGGAGGTGAATCCATTCACACTTCCTCCTCAAATCCCAATGTTGGGATGTTTGACAGAAGATAAGTGAATGGACGAGTTAACAAAGATCCAATCTGGCTGGACTTTCAATCAAATTATTGAATAGGACAAATAATCAGTCAACACCTTGAATTTACAGCACCTTTACCAATGCCCGATCCAATATCTCGATGAAATCTTGAACACCCAATTCTCATGATATATACCCAACATTCAATTTGGAAAAAGCTCTATGATCCCCGTAAAAATTTTCAATACCTGCGTTTAGGTGGGCGGAGAAAAGCATATGACCAATCCCCTCTTTTCAAATTGACGAGAAAATATGAGAACAAGAATACCCAGATAGTGGTGTACAGAATTTTCTAGGGGGCAGTAGCTGTAACGATCCCCAATCTCGAATCAGAGGATACCTAGAAGCAAACAAGAAACCCAACTGTAGAAAATGGGTGAACTGAGAAGAGGCGCAGAAACATTACCCAGCCTCAATTTTAGCAAAGTCCTTATCCCATCGTTCAGTGGGCAGGCGAAGGCGCTGGAATGGCAGCCTCTCGATTCTCCAAAGATCTCTTTCCTTTCACCCCTCGCCATGAGAGCTTGCCAACTTAGTGACTCGATGAAGAAGCTCATATAATAGCAAAGCAAATCGTGCTTCATGAATATACTGAAATGAAACAGATCCACGCCTATGAGATTCTCTTCCATGAGTTACCTCGTAAGACAAGTAAGAAATCAATAGAGAATCTCTGTAATAAATTTCATCGGGTCTCCTGGTAACACTCTCACTGTCACTTAATCGATTTTGAAACAAATATCTTGAAGGAGAATCCCGAATTTGAGGATGCAGGTCGATGCTGAACAGATAACAACAAAGTTGGACAACCTGCTTGTTGGAGGCGCTCAACAGGCTTCTACCATGCTGCGACATGCCTGTTGCCTGGCTATACACTGTTGCCGGCTATTGTTGTGGATTCCCAAACAAGACACACCTCGCAGCACCTAAGGACACGTTTTCCCTCCTTCCAATGCCTGCAGCCCCAGAAAAAATGCGTCCAACACCCACCCATATGCATTTAATAACAGAATCAAAATAAGATCATGGTGGAGAAAAACGGGACTCCACCGACTCCCACTGTCACACGCCACCCAGAGATTACAGATCATTTAAGAAGTGACAAGAAATGTCACCCATCTGCCAGCTAACCAGGGAGAAAGAAAATGCGCTTCAACCACTACCAAGGAGAATAAACAAATACAGTCTATTTAAAAATGTCAAATTAAGTATTATAGCGAGTAAAACCTGCACTAATCCATGAAATGTCAATTTTGCCTCATCATCAACATATATCTCCATGGGCTGTAAATGGAAACAAGCGCACAAAAATATTAGGTGAGGTGATTGGTAAAGAAATGCCTCCATCGCATTTGCTTCTTTGGTGCACAAGAAATAAATGTTCACAGCATCTCCGTCCAATTTTTCTCTATACTCTGAATCTAATACTTGACAATTGCAGCTAGTATATCCTTCAGATGTGCAAAGCTAATTGGCAACCTCGTGGAAAATCTACCTCTTTGCAAGCCCTCAAGTAGAGATTTGTGCTTGGTAAGGATTATATTAACTTTTATTAGCTGACTATAGAGCTACCGTTGAGCAGTTCACTATATGTTTGATGAAAGTAGGTTGAGATGCATGTATCTGGGAATAATCTGGCAGAACCTACAACCCGGATTTACACCCCCGCAATTCTTCGACATAGCCTCCACCATTGAATGTCCCAACAAAAAAAAACACGTTCCATTTGATGACGAAACAATTACATATGACAGTATACCATGAACACTACTGTTTATTAATAATAAGCTGTAGTGTCAAGAAAGGCTACAGTGACTCGTGAAGCTTGGACAAGGTACTTAGGACATGGGACATTACTGTGCTTGATGTCTCGGAATTTATGTCCCGGTATTATATTACACTCTGTTGGGGCCTTTGTGATCCTTTTATTAGATGGGGGTAGGAATTTAAACACCCAACATTGTTCACTTAGACCAATATTCAAGAAGGATATGATCAGGTTTTAAAATTCCATGATCGTGTTTATTTCGCAAAAGCCTTATTTTTATTTTCAAAAACAAGGATCCTCTCGTTATTAAGGTTTGGTCATAATTACTTTTTTCGATCACCATTCCATTACATTTAAGGTTTTCTTGAAGGCGAGGCTCTCCCAAGGTTCCTAAACCTAAATTATTTCTTAATTTTTAGTAACTAAGTCATCCATGAGTTATCCTACTCATTTTCAATATTTGGAATATGGCACCACATTCACTTTTTGCTACCAAACTTGAAGTTCCTCTTCCAGTTTGGTAAATAGGTGGTCCAGGTTGGAAGATAGGATGATTCAACTCTCCACAAAGAATTTAGAAGGATATCTCTACTTTTTAATTACAATCCTTTCGAATCTCATCTTTACATTTAGGTTGCTGTGTATTCAGACAAACTTAAAATTATTGAATCTTATTTGGACCATGGTGCGAGATCCGATTGATAATTCACTAGCTTAGGGTTGGAGTTAAACCCTCAAAAATATATTTGAAATCCATTTGGTCCAAGCATTCTCATCAAAAATTAAATCTATTTATTATTCTCACCAATGGCTCACTTTGAGATTCCAATGATCATTTATGATTTTGTCATATACTATCATCTAGTGTTTCAATCTCAAGAGTATTCACTATAGTGTGTTATTGCTTTCTAGAAATGTGTTGATATGGTTCCCGATAAACCTGTCTCCTATAGACCATGTTTGTTGCAATGCCCCTCTCACTTTGGAGGAGCTTCAAGTAACTTTGATCTCGTGTTGTGGATGGATTCGTTAGCGAGTTTTACAAAAATACCTAGTCTTTTTAGGACCTGATCTACTTCGGGTCTATAATAATGCTCTCCAATCTTTCTCTATTGGTAGTTTCATAAATCAAGGCAACATGAAGTTCATTCCCAATGTAGGAAATATTGAGCATATAAATAATTGGCAGTTGATCACCCTGTTGAATGTTTCTTACAAGATTATTGCTAAGGTGATGGCCCTCCGCATTGTGAATATTATAACAAATATCATTCGGCATGAGCAGCCTAGTTTTTTCAAAGGTTGGTACATCTTATACATTCTTCTTACTATCTGGGAAGGCATGGAATGGGTGTAGGTTTCTTCACATAGGTCTCTATTCCTCAAGATTATTTTTTAGGAAGCTTACGATCACATCGAATGACCCTTCATTCTTTCCATGCTTAAAGACCTTGGTCTTGGAAAATTCTTTCAATCATTCATCAACACTTTTTGAATACTTCTTCCTAGATCAGCATTAATGGTCACAAGTCCACTGTCTTCAACATTTCCCACTCTATCAAACAGGGTTTCCCTCTTACGTGGGCATTGTTTATGTTTTTTGTTGATGTCCGGTGTTACACAATTGCTTAGCAAGTGTTCCAAGGCCCCATTACGGGATTATTATTGTGAATCATGAGAATCAAATTATCAATGGTCACTTCATTGATTATTCCTTTCTTACTCTTGTTGAGTTAGAGAGGAATTTTGCCATGATATTTAAATGTCTTGAAAATTTCTCCTTGGCTTAAGGTTCCAATATTCAAATGGTAAAAACTTCGGGCTCTCAATAGATTTATTTTCATATTCCATAATGGTTGAAGGCCTACCCACAGAAATGGAATCATCATGATGATAAATTAATGTTTTTAGGAATTCTCTTTTCCTTTGACGATGACTGACTGCGAATTTGTGGATTTATGTTCTAAACAAGGTGGAGCATAAGGTTACAAAATGGTATTCCAAACCCATATATTTTTCTAGTAAATTCCAAGTTCATACAAATATTCTTGTCACTAATCATGTTTATTATTCTACATGTTTGTGTCCTTGTAAATTTTTCAACCAGATTGCCAAGTTGCTTCAGAATTTTTATGGTGTAAAAGTTTTGGTTCAGTTGGTTTCCATAGAGTTTCTTGGGATTTTTTCTACCTTCTACATGATCAATGTTGCATGGGGATCATTTATTTTTATCGGAAAATTGTGGCCTTATGTTCCAAATGGGTTATTTGGTCTCAGCTTCAACAAGGACAGATGACAAATTATTCTCCACCATTGTATTGAATCTAGATGCCCTTACGGAAAGAAATGTTGTTGCAGATTAGGTTGTATACTATTATTATCACTTCAAATCCTATCAAAATTATGGGCACCTCTATCATCAAAATTATTTGGAAATACTTTGAACAGATGAAACCACTGATGTGGTGGATTGTTGATGGATTTCTCACATGCATTTATTTTATTTTGTAGAACATTTGGTGGTATCCTACAATCACCAAAGGCTATCTTCCACCCGATAAAACCCCACACATTGAATCCATCAGGTTATTCCATAAGGACATTCATACCATTCATGATATTTTGAGTCGTCATGATTGGATTTCTTAGCCCAAACTCAAGATAAAATTTAATCTTGCCAAATCGTACCTCCGATCTATCGAAAAAATTAAATATATCTTTCCTAATGTTATGTTCCATATGTTCGGCTTCAAACACCGACAACGTGGTGGTATGATTGGAGGTTGAATAGGAAATTACCTTCCTATGATCCAACACTTGACAATTTAAAAGTTTTTGAGTTCCATCTCACTTGCCATTGATAAAATCAATGCTTGGTGGGGTTACAATCGACCAGCACCTTGGTGTCACCTTTCTCGTACTGGACCCTCTTCTTCACCTAGCTTTAACTACTTTATTTGGTGTCTTATTTACAATGCCTTTCCTAGGGGTGAAAGAATTAGTCATATTGACATCCCTAATCCCAAATGTCCTTTTTTCTCTAACCCTAAGTCATTCAAACAACTTTTCTAGTTGTGTTACCATGCTCTATCCATCTAGAGGTGGATTCATTCTTTATTTCAACCTTATCTCCCGATTTCTTCTAGAGCACTTGGCCTTATTTGGTGACATCAATCCTTGGCTCCATTATACTGATACAATTTGGCATTTGTTTCATGCATGCATTGTATTTCGTATCAAGAAAACTTTCAATGATTTATTTTTTAAGCAAGATCACCTATTATTTTAGTTTCCACTTGATGACAAGGTGATTTTTATATTCACTTTGTTCATATACAGATTCAAGGTCAAGATGTCAAGGTCTCCTTAGAGTTTTATCATCTACAAGATCTTCTTGATGACTAGGGAGTGCACCATGAACTATTATTCGAGTTCTGCTAGATCCTTAGTTTTCATTACCTTGGCCTTCACCACCTTGATGACCGCCTCTTTCGCGACCATGTTAGAGGATATGCAAACACCGACATAGTTCCACCTCTCCTCGTGGTCATTCTTCACCTGCCTCCTTTGATCCGGTAGGATCCCGCCCACATGGGGAAAGTTGTTGTTATCTCTCCATGGTGGGTTTCTCTGTCGCCATCCATACTTTCCATTACTGAATCTCTACCACATATTGGGAATTATGGTTCCATTACAAATGTAGTATCCTTATCAATACAATTGACATGTGGATTCTCTTTTGGTGGAGCTTAACAATGGAGCTTTCATCCCGCCTCGCCTTTGATCCTCCTCCTCCTCTGGTGCATCGACATGTGCTTGATGGTGTTTCTATTTTGTGCTATCTAGTTTCCTTGTGGGCATTTTGATGTATTCCTTTTGGTGTTTTATGTTATTTTGGTGCCCTTGTGGCATTTTCTCGGGACCGTGTGTTATCCGGTAACCCTTAATATGTAACTCTATTTTATTTTAATTATTATAAAGGGAATTTCCTTTTAAAAAAACATAATTGATTAAATGTGGGAATATTACTAAGACCACATCAATTTAAGTCAAAAGAGAAATGGGGCCATCACAAAAGTGAAATATGGTGAAGGAATGAGTTATTGGTTCTTAAGTGTGATTGATGTTTATATCCAACTACTTGGGTTGGAGGAATAAAAATAACTTATATCTTATTATAAACCTAAAAAAACATTATATTAGGTGAATATGAACACTAATGTTAGGTTCTATATATATATATATATATATATATAACTATGTTTGTATGTTTGTATGTATATATGTATATACATATATACACATACATATATAAACATGTCTTTATGCATGTATGTATGTATGTTTGTATGTATATATGATTCTATATATGTTGTTCACAATTTCATAGAGTTATGTGGGCTCCATAAGTATTGCTTGAAATTCCATAAAACCAAAGAAAATTTTATTGGAGAATATTCATAATTAGGTGAATAGTAAGAATTATGGAATATGAATTTGGCTATTTTGATGACCATGGCACTTCCCACGTTTCACCCAAAAATCTACAAAAATAATTTGTCCCATGTGAATAGCCAACAAAATCTCCAATCCCAATGTATATTTTCTAATCCATCGCGACGTAATCAATGGGACATGATTTTAAAACATTATTAGATCACCAAGAATTCTATGGAACCTTTTGTTTTATTTGCCCACATTTTTGGGGATTTTTTTGAAATTTAATTAAAATATCCATATATGTGTGTATATATATATACATATTTATACACACACACACACAAATTTTATATTCTATAAATTAATCACTAATAAAATAATTTTTATTTTATCTTTTTGATTTTCTAGTTTTACAAATTTATGAAGTGGTAGAAAAGGCTTCCGTATATTGCAATTTTCTTACAAAAGTCAAACAAATCAAGGTCTCTCCTACTACTACAACACAATTTACATCCTACAAGAACTTAGTGCATGTAGGTCGCTTTAAATATTGATCCAATTTAAAACTTATTTTCCATCATGTTGCATCAACTTATCTACTTTTGTAAGGTACATTGTGACAAATGCTATACTATATTAAAATATACCATTTTTTAATTTCTTTGTGCCACCAGATATGTGCATCATCGCTAGTATCATTTTCCTATGTCACACGATACTCAATGCATTATTTGATTTTCATCTAATCACAAATTACTCAAAACATGTCTTTATAGGAAGATGACAACTAAAAAGGGAACCTTAGGAAAAAATCAAGTACAACCCCTCTTCGTAATGTCATAAAAAAATTGCATCTTATTTTAAGAAACCATCTATGGAATACCATTGTTCTCTAGTAGTATCACAACAATCAAAGGATAATGAGTGCATTCAAAATGAAAATTAGAATGATTTTATTGACGATTTGATGACTAGTGTTCTCAATGATGACAAAAATTAAATGCATCCCCTTGAAGACATTCCATTAAATCAATTTGAAACTGCATCACTTGATGATTTACATTTCCACTATAGTGTTAGGACATCGTTAGCTACCCATTTTAAAATTGGAGGTTAAAATTCTAGTAGTCAAAGAAATTTAAATTCCACCATGGAAAATACTCAAGGGACACCTATTTATGGAAGAAAGAGAAAGGTAATAAAATGGGAGTTAGGAAGTAGTTTTAGGTTAGATTTGGTTTCTCGCCAAATTATTAAATAATTTGAAAATGAAATTAAAGCCAAAGATCCCAAAGAATGAAAATGTATAATCTATAGATGGAAATTTGGTAGGAAAAATAAATTTGAAATTAAATTGGATCTTTTTGAGAAGTACCTAGGAAAGATATATGAAAAACAAATTGTAGACAAATTTGTGAAGAATAATTTCAAATGGAAAATTGTGGATGATATTTTACATGTTAGGTATGAAATTAAATTTTAGGAGAATAAGAGAACTTAAATAATAGGTGTAGAGATGGAGAGACAATTACATCTCAATTTAGCAAGGTTATTCAAAATAAATAAATTAGGTAAATATTTCAGTAGCTACTATTTTCATCTTCTAAAAAGAGATCGTTCTATAACAAGTTTTCTTGAACATAAGCATATTTTTTATTTTCCTTGTGTCCCACACTTTCCTTACTCTCCCTATTCTGAAAGTAGTTGATGGGATTCGGAAAAATGCATAGTTATGGTTGATAAAGAAGACATAAAAGAGAAACTTAAGTCTTTACAATACATGTCTTTATCCATTTGTTGAGGTTGCAATAGTAGATAATGCTGCTTGGGTTAGTATCATGTTTATATTGTTGAGAGTCACATGACACAACATCACTTAATTTATTTTCATAAGATGATAGTGAAATCCAATGTTGAAAAGCTTTGTGAATTGGTAATAATTTTTTTGAAGGAGATCGGTCATATGGATGTTTCTACAATTTCAAAAAATATTATATGCGTGTAAAAATAAAAATAATACAATTGTCAAAATATGACTTCCATTCATTTCATGGCTTATAGAATGAATATAGCATACAAAATAGTCAGAAACTTAAACCCATAGAAAAATTTGAATATTTATTTTCTATACTTGCATGCTTATTTCTATCATAATCCTAAAAGGTTCATGGAATTCCAAATCTTTGTAGAATAACTGAAAAATGGGAGCAAACTATTAAATAATATTGACACTAGGTGGATGTCATTGTATCAACTGATTCTAGGGTGTACGATGATTATCAATCCTTATTGGCAATAATGCGAAAAAATAACATGGTTGTAGACAAGGATTCAGATTTGATATAATTTGACTAATATATAGACATTTCTAATGTTGTGTGGTCTACTTCCCATGTTATATGAAACACGTCATTTAATTAAAAATCCCAAGAAAGAAGTATATATTAATTATTTTTCTAGTTTGAGGAAACATGTTTGTCTCAGTAAATAGAATATGTGTTTCTTAATGAGACTTCTTTATCAGATCAAAAGTTTGATAGTTTGAATAATTTAATAAATATTAGAACTCCAAGTATATTTTTAGTTTCATCTTGTTTTCATAAGTATGTGCTTTGGTATGAGGGTATGATATACCAATGTAATTTATTCAAATAATATCCACTAAGGTTTAGAAGGTAAATGTCATAAGGACGCTCTTTGATAATATTTTTCATTAACAAGGGTAATCTTAAGAGAAATTTAATTTTCCCGACTAGAATAAAAAGTTGTATACGGAGTCATTACTACTCACAAATGGCCAATTATGGAACTCGAAATGGATTTGTATAGGGACGTTCACGGGATAGAAGAGCCACCTAGGTGCTTTGTTGACCGGATTTAGATTGTGATGGTCGCGTAGATGCTACGAAACTTCTTTATTGTATGCAATAAGGGTTTTTAGTTGGCTCATGTCTATTACTTGATATTTGTACTATAATTGTCAAGGGTTCATGTAACCTGAAAAATAAAATTACTATATGCACATATCCACAAACCACATAAAATTTATTTAAAAAGATGTAGAATGTGGATTCGGATTGACCTTGGTGGTCACCGAACAACGAATTTACTAATGATATTTGCACTACATCTCATACCCCATATAGGTCTCTTCTATGTGTGTATGGAAATGATGCCCTGTGTCAAGTTGCACAATGATATTGGGCTAGATATAGAATATAACAATGTAATAGTAGATGTGTGGGTGGAATAAAATAGAATTACACCTCCTATGAAATGTGCACAAAATTTATGCAACCCTTTTCCCTTGTATGGATGCTAGATGGATTCATTTGAAGTGAATTAGTGCCTTTGGAATGCAATATTTAGTGATAATAGTAATGCTTAGTGCTTGTCCCCTCATTTTGAAAACATAACTATGTATTTATATTATTTCAGTCTTTGAATTTCATAATTGAAAACTAGAAGGTCGGCCCTTAAGTGAAAAAGATTCCCAAAAGATAAAAAGACCAAAAAGAGTGAGGAAAAGTAAGAAAGGGTTAGGATCAGCCAAGATAGATAGAAGCACTGTCGCGAGTCCTAATTGGGTAATAGTGTCTGCTTTCCATATAATATAAATCACCAGTATTGTTAGGGTTATATGGTGTGTAAGACCAAAGAGAATATAAGAGACAAATAAAAGAGACTAAAGATAGTTGTCAATTATTTGTTTTATTTGTAATGAATCATGTAAATGCTAGCATTATTTTAGGACCTAGAAATGTACCCAAGTGTATGATTTTTTATCAACATATTCCCCTACTTTATGTGTTGATTTAATATTCGATAGCATATAGTAGATAGAGGATGCGTACCTTATGACCTGTAGAGTTTAGGGGGTGGCGTTCTTAGTGGATAAGTGAAGTGTGGTGTTTTTTCATGGTGAAGCCTCGAAGACTACTGGCCGAGGTGGACACAAGAGAGGTGAAGCGTATTCTTTGTAGCATGTTGTTGTATCTTGTGAGCTACTTCTTGTAAGGATGGACTGTAAAAGAATAGAAAAAAACTAGTCAATGTTCTATATATGATAAATCAAAGAAACATGTGTTTTAGTATGTAAAATTGTGTAAAATTATGTAAAAGTAAAGTGTGCACTAGATATGTAAGAGAGTATGAGATACAAAATAGGAATTTTTCTTGAATTTGTTGATTTGGAATGTTGAAGGTGAGGGTTTTGGGTAATTTGAAGCGAAGATAAAGTTTTTGGGCAATATCATGCTAAGAGAAAGTGTTGGAGAGAGAGGTGTTTAAATGTGCATCCAATGCTCCTGTGAGTTTTGTGAAATGGACTAACTACCTCTCGTGGATCCATACTCTCGTGGTTGTAGTAGAGAGTAACGACATGCAAGTTTTTGTTTAACAATAATTGTGGTCTAAAAAATGGTATTAGAGCGACAGTGCATCGAGTTTGACACTCACCGGTAGTTCTCGGAGGGTTGTTTGCATGTGCATCCATTGCTCCCCCAGTTTCATGACATATACTAACTATCTCTTATGGATCCTAACTCTAGTGATTGTAGCAGACATTAAATCCTCTAGGTTTTGGTCTAATGAAAATTATTTTCCAATAAGAGGTGTAACTTTACTTTCCTTCCATGACTTTTCCCAATAAGTGCCATTGTAGATGGTAATTCTCAATTTTTATGTTTATCGAGATTTATTCCGATTACTTCCAATTTTCCCAATCATATTGATTGTAGGAGATATAATGCATTCTTTGGCTGGAAGCCTATACCCCAGAATCGTAGAATTACTCTATGATATGATATAGACTATGTTTTACTTATAAATTGACTCTATCTTTCCCCAAGACATTAGCACCCAGAGGTGAACAAATGTGCTCAGCAATTAGTGCCTAATGTTGTGCATTGGTGTCTACTCTCTTTTTTTACCAAAGTTATCTTTTGGTGCATTCTTTAACTTTGTGCATGTATTGTTTCTATACTGCATTGATCTAAATTGTAGCTCTGAGCTACTGTAGGGGTTATTTATTCACCCAATGTATTGCCCCCATTTTTGGGGTGCATGTGAAGATGGTTGGAGAATGCAGCCCAAAGGAGAGTACTTTACGTTGATCTAAAGTAAATACCTGTAGAGGGTAGGGTATGTGTATTATAGAAACCAAGGTACATGTAAACAAAAAAGGCTAGTAACATGTGCTAGTAGTAAATATAGCTATCAAATAATTGAAAATAATGTAACAAGCAAGTGTACAAAAAGGATGTGTTATCACCGAATCACAACACCCCTGTGTTTATACAAGTGCATATACTTGAACTCACGGTGTGATTGGATAACATGGGTACTATCTCCAAGTTGTGGGACTTGCTACTTGAGATAGACCTCCAGAGAAAGCTGGTTCTTACTCCTAAACTACCTACCACAATCTACTCTAATGCAGGGGAAACTAACTATTCTAATCTAAATTTCCAAGGGACCAAAGGGAGAGGATGCATAAAATTAAATCCTACACTAAAGCGGTGATACACCAGAAAAGGAGGGTGTGAGAGTAGTCCCCAAATGTGTGAAATACAGAGACAAAGTGCACACTAGAAAAGGTGATGACAGCTCTCCATAATCTAGCAAAATGCATTCACAAAAATATTCCAAGCATACACAATGATAATGAATCCCTGCAAGAACATAATAATAGACACACAGTATTCTTGTATAAAGATAAAAGGGGCAAGAAGAATGCAAAAAAAAAAACAAAAACAAGCAGGGAAGATACATCCACAAACCGATATTTTATTGCTTCATGATGTGCACAATTCAATCTATTAGAAGATAAGGACCGGATCACCATGCAAGGAGTCCACTACAAGGGCTGCGGCACATTGGCTTCACAAAGCAATTTTGGCAGAGCTTTGCTATATAAAATACCTTTTTTACAATGAGCCCAACACTCTAATTTATAGAAAAATGAGAAGGGAAAGAGAAGGGAAAATGGAAATCCCGAAATCTGTCCTTCAACCACCTGTAAGAAGCATTAAATGGAGTAAAATGATTATATATTACTTGAAAAAGGCTCCCCATACTGTCCCATGTGCTGCAGCAGAGAAAGAATGATGACCATGCCTCTTAATTGCACTCCTAACCACCAAATGAAACACTGTTGTGAACCCAGCCACGTTTTCTTAAAAATCTTAATCAATTTCTCATAAAATTTTGAATTTCTTGATTGCTGTGCATTGGGCTCGGAGCCATGATTCCAATGGTACCAATTTTGTGCGATTTCGTTGAGAAATGCAAAATTTATGGCCTTCTGAGTGCGGGCAGCTATTCGGGGTCTAGCAGGTGTTTTCTGTCATTTGACGAGAATGAGCATCAATCGATGGAGCCAAATATGTTTCTCTTATTTATATATATATCTATCCTCATTAAAAATAAGAAATCCGAGTTTTGTGGCTTAGAACATCGTCCAAGTTTTTGTGAAAATCGGAGCTCGGAGTCAAAAGTTATGGCCGTTTGAAGTTTCCGGACCAAACGTTGACTTTTCTTCTTTTCCTTCAGCCGCTTCGACTTTTCATGTCCCACGCGTCCCCTTGGCCCAGATGTCCCAATACGAAATTCCTCTGTTTCACCCGGTTCGGCGAGTTCGCGTACTTTTGTCCCAACTGTCCCGGTGCGAAAGTTCTCATTTTGGCGATCCGGGTGATTCACGTACTTTTGTCCCAACTATCCTGGTGCGAAAGTTATCATTTCAGCCGATCCGGGTGGTTCACGTACTTTTGCCCAACTGTTCCGAGCTGCCTTAAGTATTTTCGGCCAACTCGCGTCCTCTGTGTACTAACTGCCCAGATGTCCCAGACTGCCTCTTTCAACAGTTAGTCAATTTTTCCACTTTTCGGCTAGTTCGGATTTCCGCGTCCTGACGTCCCAGATGTCCCTTTGCTCTGCGCAGATCGCCTAGCGGCCTTTCAGCCGATTCATGCCTAGATGTCCCTCATGTCCCGACTATTGCGAGGACTAGGACTTAACCATTTTTAATGATTTTTTCTGTCCCGAGCTTGTTTTCTGTAAATTTTTCACCTTTTCTCAGAACTTGCTCTCTCTACTGGATAGGGGAGTTAGAAAAATCGAGGGGACCCTAGAAACATGACCTTTTGCCTTGACTCAACCTATTTTCCTGGGACTTGAGAATTTAATGCATGTTATCAAAATTTACCCAGGGGGGTGGATTTTGGATAACAGATGGACCATGAAAAGTGGGTTTAATACATGGGACATTGCTCAAAAGGTCACAAAAAAATCGGGAAGGGATGGCACTGGTAGCACGAAGCAAAGAGAGACCTAAGAACATATCACAACCCTTGATATAAGAAGCAATGACAAATGGTAGAAGCATTGCAATGGGCCCAATCAGTAATACAAATATTAACATAGAAAAAAGACCGAGGGACTAGAAATGTGATATTAGACAATGGACAATTGATAGCTATAACGAGTACAATAGATCATACATTGATGAGAGAAAATGGATATAACATAGTGTTATCGATGGTATAATAACCAATATAAGCATTAATATGTAAGGAATTATAAATAAATGTAGCTTGATAATCATGATCTTCGAATGTAATTAATGCCGACAATGCATCAAAAAATTAATAAGGAAATCAAGAGGGCCCAATGAAGGAGTAGGTACAATGCGATATGTATGGTTCTAGAAGAGTCAATAGCTTTCTTGTCATGTTTGGGAAAAGGGTCATTAAAGATTTTTAGTTTTTATTATCATTAACCGGATTAGAAGTAGATGGATTGTGGAGCTCAAGTGCGGTATAATCAATGACATCTTAAATAATATTCTTTAATTTGATAGAACGATGAGTACAATACCCAACATAATGGTGGTATTAATTATGCATTTACATCATAGTTGTGGCCACAAGGGTGAGAGGGGTCAAGATTAAGCGGCGGTTGAAGAGTAATAATATTTCTTTCAATAAGCTATGATAATTGAAACCGACGTGTGTATGGGAATTTGGTAAAAGTACTCTTTTGAGGTTGTAATTGAATCTTTTCAAGTTTAGAGTTAGAATTAATAGTTTCTTTTTCTTCGATAGGATTAGGAGATGGCTTGAAAGTAGATTTATCTTAAAACCAATTAGAGAATGAAGATGAAATGTTGTCATAGTATTTAAATTTTCCCATACATAAGAGTTGTCCTTTTCCTATTTTGAGTTTATGGAATAATTGATCAAAGAATGGAGAGATCTCAAAGATACCACTCTCTTGTAGTGGAGGTAAGAAAATTTGAATAAAACGATCTTGCAATTCAAAATTTGCTATTACACTAGTAATCTTAACTAGGTTGTTCATATAACAAAAAATTAACTTAGATCCAAATTAAGGATTCTAGTGCCCTTACAAGTTGACTCACCTATCATGGTTGATTCACAAATCAACACAGAGAAGCTACGTATAAACTATTCTCTGCAGATTGTTGATTCAGTGTTTAAGGATGTTTCAGCCCCCTTTCTATGGGTCACATCCCCATCAAATCCATTGTAGTGGATCTTCCGATTGCATTGGATACGGGAAATCAGAATGGACAGTGGTGGATAGGAAAAAGAAGGGAAATAACAAATCTAAATCCCCCACCATATCGGACAAGGTATGATTCTTGTCTTTTGGGTGCTATTATTGTTATATCTAGGCAAATGACCTACTGCGCACTTGCTTTGGGCAGCTATGTTGCTGTTAAGTTGTTGTTTTTAGCTATTGTTGTAGTAGCTATTTTGCTTTTGTAGGTTCTTTTCTTGATAGATTATTTTCTGTTGTTGGGCTTTTTGGGGTAAAATCTTGCTTTTGAGCACTATTGTACAAGGGTATAGTCCATTTCAAAAAACTATTTACCAATAATAACAAAAACAAAAAATATATTCACCTAGGTGATCATTAGATCCATGTTTGATTTGAGAAAATTGGGCATACCATATCTTGGTGCTGATATTGATTAAAAGGTTAGAAAGGAAAGCATCGATAAGTGCGTAAAATAACATTGAATGAATAGATAAAGGATAGAACCAACACATGACATAATCTTGTAAACATCTTGGAAAGAACTTAGCTAATAATTTATGGTCATGCACATAGTCAAGATATGTCATATGTAAATATTAAAGATGATTTTGAGGATCACCATGACCATTGAACCTAGGTAGCTCGGTGTAATAAATTTAGGTGGGAGTGGGTAATAAGATATTCGGGATGTAAAAAGGGTGTTAAGGGGTAATGAGGATTCAAAATATGGAGAGTAAGGTCAAGTAGCTTACTCAGTAACTAAAAAAATTGGATTTGAGATCTTAGTAGAGAGAAGCTATGTCCCGAGTACCTTATGATGACACTTGGTGGGTGTGAAAAGTAATAGGCATGGTAAAATTGTTTGTATCTATAGACATATAAACATGGACATTAAAGGTAGGTTGGATAATTGAATGAGGAGTTTAGGTTACAATAGGAAGAGATGTGTCATTAGAAATTGAAAGATTGTTCTCGCTAGGTTAGTGGCTTCCTCACTAGAAATAAATAAAAGGAGATATAAATCCTAAGGACGTTCGTAAAGATGGGCTTGAGGTCACAAATATATTCATCGGTAAATGTACCATGAGTGGAAGCCATGGGAAAATAAGAAAAATAATGTGGATAAACAATGCGATCTTTGAGAAATGGATTTACCAAATGATTTAATTTAATTTTGAATTAATTAAACCTAATTTAGGAGTAATTACTAAAAGGTGTGATATAAAAATACTAATATATAAAAGATGTAAGTAATAAATAATGTAAAATGTAAAACCCTAAGTAATATGGAGAGATAGGAGGACTTCGTTGATTTCTAAATGAACAATTAGTGATCTAGGTAGGTGAAAGTCCTTAACATGATATTAACGATGTCATTACCGCTCACTTTGAATTCTCGAAACTCAGAATTGAGCCGGAAAGAAGCGCTCACGGGAGGGTAGAGGTGCCTCGGTGCTAATGACTAGATCTAGGCATTGGTGGTCATGTACATGCTCAGAAACGTCTTTCTTTGGTGTCACAAGAGTTTCATTGTTGTCTGTTTTTTGTTTCATGATAGTGGCACTATGATCACCAAGGGTAAATGTAACTTGTAAACCAAAATGACTACATGTACATGTTTAAAAACCACATAAAATCTAATAAAAGAGATTCAAAATGTCCAGTCGTCGACAAAACTTAATGGTCACCCAATCAGTGAACTTACTACCAAACGTTGCAATACATCTCGGACCCCATGAAGTTCTTATGTGTGTGTGTGGAAATTATTCCCTAGGATTCCCTTTTCCAAGTTTCATAGTGATAGAGGGTAGATGTAGAATGTAACAATGTAATAATATGTTTGGATGGAAAAAATAGATTTACCCCCTCCTATGAAGAGTATTAAGAATTAATGTAACCCTTGTCCATTGTATGGATTCTAGAGGGATTCCTTTGAAGTACTTTAGTGCCTTGGGAATGCAAGCTTAGGTGATGATATTAGTGCTTAGTGCTTTGTCCCTCATTTTAAAAATATAAATATGTATTTATATGATTCCCTTGTTTGAATTTCATAATTGAAAACCGAAAGGTCGACATGTAAGTGAAAAAGATGCCCAAAAGATATAAGAGACCCAAAAAGAGTGAGAAAATGTAAGAAAGGGTCATGAGAACCGAGTATGGACATAAGCACCTAGGCACTGGTGTCATAACTTAGCCCTAGTGTCTATGGTCATAAAAGACAAAGCAACCAAGTTCCTTACAGTCAGTAGGGTGTGTAAGACCAAAGAAAATATAAGAGACAAAGTAAAGAGGCGAAAGATACCTATCAATTACTAGTTTTCATTTTTATGAATCATGTAAATACTATCATGATTTTAGGACGTACAAATGTACCCAAGTGTATGCTTTTATGTCTACAATAAACATTTATTATTTTTTAGTGTAATTATATTATCTATATGATAATATGATATTGTAATAGTTAGATTAAATGGGTGTGAGGATAATATAATTAGTTTATATTATATTGGCTAGTTGTGTGGGATAATAAACGGATGTTATAAATATATTAGAAAATAATATTGAGATATTGTGCGGATTTAAGATGATGTTTAATCCATGAAATAAGGAGTACAAACTATTATAAAAAGTAACCTCTATAAGTGTATAACATGTCCCGAATGAATTAAGCACTTCCAAATTTAATGTGTTCTATTTGTTTGTAATATGGACAAATATAATTACTGGTATTAGATAAGGTAAATATAATGTTTTTACGCTTCATTTATGCAATATAATTTTCAGCATAGCTAGACATCCATTAGCAAACAAGGCTCTCGATTCAAGGAAATGTCAGTGGTGTCTACCTAATAGCAGCATCACCGTTGACATTCAGATATACACGCGAAGAGGCGGTCGAGTATATCAAGTAGAGAAAGGAATTTGTATGAAATATTAACATCATTTTCACAATACAGGATGAAATAAAAAGCTATGCATACAGTCTAATCCTTATTATAAATTTGTATTTAGCCTTTCAAAAATCATCTTTGGTTGTGTTGATCTGTGTGTTTATACAAATTTGATTTGTTCCTCTTATGCATTATATTATCCTGTGCGTTTATCATCTTGCCAACATATGGAAGGAATACCTGTAGATACATTCATCTTCCACCACATTTTTATATCCATATCAATTGTTTTTGTATCTTATTAAGCTTCATGGCTCTCCACGTCAATGCCAAAGGAAATGTATTCACACGCCAAAAATGTCTTGTTTTCCCAAAAATTTCTTAATCGATTTGTTCTGCCAATTCCAGCATAAAATAACTCACACCTATTTCCGTGTAGATGTTTTAATGTTTCTTTGGTATTTTATGTTACTTTTAGGCTATAGCTCAAAGTTTTCTAATAAATAATTTGTGGTTTTGACATTTTCGTAATAGTAATAGGTTGTTTTATTTTTTATAATTTGTAGTTTTGTTTTATGGTAAGTGGTTTAGTCTTTTAGGTTTTATTTAATTTATATGATTTATAATTTTTTAAATTTTTGGGTGTTTGACTTCATTTTAGTTTTTAAATTTAATTTAAGTTTTTATTCTATTTTATTAGTTAAAATTTTTAAGATTTTTAATGTTGATGTCTTTTACTTTATTTTTTATTTATTAGATGAATTTTGGTATTATAGTTTTATTTTACTTTTATATATAAATGTAAGTTTATTAATTGTAGTTTTGTGTTGTTAAAAGTTTATTGTGAGTCTCAGTAAAATCATCTTTTTTGTTATATCATTTTTCAAATGTTCATTTTATGTGCTAGTGTCAACTAAATGTCTTGTGATGTAATTTTTTTGGGGGATGTTAAATATCAATGAAATTTAAATACCATTTTGTTAAGTAAGTATCCAAAACAAATGGAGGTTGGAGGAAATCGAGGAAGTAGGCAATCAATGCCTCTCGTCACCACCAATGATGAGGTTGTATTTTTGTAACGGTGACATCATTATTTTCAGTTGTTTGTTTTCTTTGATATTCGAATAAGAACATAACATTTGTTCATGTTCACTTTTAATATGTGAAATTTCCTATTGTAATCTCTTAAACGTGTTGTGATATGGCATGGAAGGTGTGGAAGAGTGAAACTATTATATAGGAGGAAGCTAACTAAAGAAATTATCCGACTATATATATCCTCTAACTATCATACTTCTTTATGAAGATGATCGACTCTCTTGAAACATTCATTGCGTTCGATGGAGTAAATGTGGGATTCGTCCTTTGCATAGTAGTGGTCATGTGAAGAAAGATCAAGAAAACAAGATTCGACAAAGAGTATTCGGACCTAAAAGTATGTAGTGGTATACAATTCTACTTTCATTCCACTTTGCCCCATATTCGCACTAACGAGGTAAATGTTTTTTTTTATTAGTGGCAAATAGTTTTTATGAAAGAGACTCTACCCTTGTACAGTAGAGGCTCAGAAGCCGGATGTGCCAAAGCGAGTAAAAGAACAAAAGATCAAAATCAACAAGGACGCAAGCAGGAAGATATCCTACCAATACCAGCACAAAAACCCGCAAAACTCAGCGAGTAAATAACAACAAAGCAAAAAACAATGCCGATGAGAACAGTTGCATCCATCTTGAGTGCACCAGTGCACCCCCCCCACGGAAACCACGATATGATTTTCTACTAACAGTGCTCCACTCCGCATTGTTTTCGTCTTCCACATCCAGAACCACTTCTAAATTGCCTTTTAACTTGGGTGAATCAAAATTTGGATCCCTTGCCTCCAAAGTAGACAATGCTATCTTTTCACCTAAACTATCCTTCATCCTTTCTCCACTTTGCTCACATTAGCATTTAAGAGTAGTTGTTTAGGATATTTGTTAAAGATACTCAGTCGATTCTCATCCAACATTTCAGACGCAAAATTTGCCACACTTTCTTCCTCCTCTGAGCCAGTTTTCCATTCAGAGGATTCGCTATCATCTTTGTTTCAGTCTATCCTACGTGGACAGAGGGATCACCACACGGGGCTTCGGCCGCACCCCAGTTTGGATGGGTCAGTCTCACCATTGTTGCAGTCGCCTTTGTACAGTGGGCAAGGGATCTCTTCGCTGATGACTTGTAGCTTCCGCTCCTCCTCTCTTTTGTTTCTCCTGCCTATTCCTTCCACTACCCCTATTGAACATGTGCACAGTTTGGCGTGAAAGTTAACCTTCCAGCATTTGGGACAGACCAAACCGTGGTCATCAGGAATTATGCTCTGCACAAAACGGCCAGTGGGGGAAGACAGTATGATGTTCTTTGGGAGAACAGCCCCCACCTCCATGCTAACACATAACCGTGCTCTTACAAGCCTGCTTCTGGCCTTTGTTGCAGGTTCCAAGGAGATTAACTCTCCCATTGATGCGGCTATGCCAAGTAGGACTTCGTCCTCCCAAAATTCCACTGGAAGAGCTGGCAGAGATATCCAAATGGGCAACTCTTTGATCTGAAGAGAAACCCCTGGCTTCCATCGCTTCAGATGTAGGGTAGCTCTTCCAAACATCCAAGGGGCTACGTTGAGGACCTTAACCATCTCTTCTTCCTTCAAAAATTGAAAAGAAGGGTGCTATTGGGAAGAGCGATGATATCTACCCAACAACACCATTTCCGCCCGCACCATTTACGAACTGCATCAATATTTGGTCGGTACCTGCAAAAGCTCCAATGAGTGCAAAAGGAAACCTGGACTTGGCCTTCTCAATCACTGATGCTGGGACAACAATGCAATGAGCTTTCTCTTCTTCATCCCAGATGGGGGAAAGAGCAGTAATCACACCTGTGGATTGAGGGAACAACCTGGACACCCAAGAGCAAGACTCCATTTTTGACATATTGTATCTATTTTACAATATGTAACGAGGTAAATGTTAGGAATTAATGTGTTAGTATGAACATTTATTATTTTTGAGTGGAAATATCTTATCTAGATGATGATGAGTATCATGATAATATAATTATTTTATATCATGTTGTTGAGTTGTGGGAACAACTCGCGTAGCTAAATTTTTGTGAGAGAATAAAGGGATGCTAGAAATATATTAGTAGATGAGGTTGATATATTGTAGGGATTAGAGATGATGTTTGACTCCATAAATTAAGGAGTACAAACTATTATAAAATGTATTCTCTATCATATTTTATAAAAATATAATTAAATATGTATTTCAAAGTAATTGATATGATAAAATACAACAAATATACAAATGATAAACACTCAAGTAATGTAAAACTATAAGAAAATATGAGAGATATATGACTTAGTTGAATCCTTCCTAATATGGAATTGATCTTGACCGTGCAAAGTGATGAATAAGACAACAAATATGTCACAATTGGTCTATTTAAAATCTCAAAGCTTAACATGATGTCGGACACGTGTGCTTTGTGCTAGGAAAGGGTGTTGAAGACTGTTCTTGTAAATTGCCAATTGCGCATAAGTTCGAAATATGCCTTTTTATATGTCACTAGGGTTTTGTTATCAATTTATATTAATATCTTGATATCTATAAATTGATCATCAAGGGTACCTATAAACTCGTAACTACCTACACAAGCTAAAAAAAATTCAAATTGAAATCAAAATGGAATATTTGAAGTTTTATTAACCCCAATGGACACCCGAAGAGTGAACTTATGATTGATGGCTCCACTATATTCCCGAATCCATGTAGCTCTTTGTTGTTATGTTTGAAATAGTGTCCTTATGGTACCCTTGCTAACGATTACAAGATTGTGGGATTGTAGCTAGAATAAGATAAAAATATATGATATGGAATTGAGAACTTCCCCTTCCTATGGAATATATGCAGCACAAAAGTGGAGTCCTTTTGATGGTAGTGATAGTATGTAGATGTGATTTCCCCTTACAATTGTCAGCCCGAATAATAGAGAGTATGTTGTGTATAAATATGGATCTCTTGTTTGAATATCAACACTAGTGACATGAAAGGCTGAATTTGAGCTCATGATTAGAATAATAACACTAAAACGGAAAAAGGCAAAGCGATAGTGTCTAGAGTGGGTGTTGGTGTCTAGGAATATATGAGGAAAGATGTGAAAATGTCAATAAACATAGATCCATGTGACATAACAAAAACGCATACATAAGTGATAGATCCTAGAGAGACGGACAATAGAAAAAATAAAAATGTAAATCGATAAAGGTTTGTGTCACTAGTGAATACTTTTATTTCTCAATATCTATGCATATAAAAACATATTGATGACATAGTAAAATAGTAATATGTGTGTCATTTTTCATCTACATTCACCCCTTTTCTCTATTAGAATGAAATTCCATTAGTGTAAAGGAAGTAAGGGACATACATGTATAAATAATGGATAAGACATATTGCAAACTACATGTAGAAGGTTTAAAGATGTATCCCAGTGAACCATGGATTAATGTTTTTACCCATACAAAGTGTAAGTGGAGATAGAGAAATATTGTAAGGAGAACTTGGAGAACTAGTCATGATGTCATTGGATATATTGGTGATTTTGATTTTTAATTCAAGTGATAAAGAGGGCTATGGAGTGATCAATTCCCAACCTGATTTTATTTCTAAATGGGTGGATCCGGCATCCTGCCACCAAAAGAAGAGTGCTAGGGAGAGAGGCCTATTTTTAATCTCCATCCATGATTGCATCCCTAAAAGGTCAAACCACTTCAAATGGATAAAGATCAAATTTAGTTCCATTTTAGTTCATATTGTAGAACACATATATTATTAGTATAGGAAAGGAAATGATCTATCCTTACCCCCAATATAGTAATGGGTGTTCTGATTTGAATAATGCTATATGGATTCCAAGTAGGGTCATCTAGAAGTGATTAGTAATGAAATGTGACTCTCATGTCGTGCCATCTAAGAGAAATAGTAATGTTATGTAACTCCCAAGCTAGGTCATCTTGGAGAGTTAGTAAAGTATGTTTACTGTACCAATTGATTTATTGAATTTGATTGACAAAATTTTTCTTGAGATAATATGTGTTTAGAAGATTACTCACAGAGATGTGTTTTCCTTTCCCTTAGTTAGGTGATTAGGAGAGTATATTTCAGAATTATTAATTGTCATGTAAAATGATTGTTCCTTTGCTCAAATTATATTAAATACAAATTTTATAGTAATGTGTTAGGTGTGTCAATTTATTGTAAATTAACATAAGAGGGATTATATGATGATATCAATTATATGACCCCTTTTTGAATGGTCAAGGGTGGAGCAATGATAATTGCACTAAAAACAAGAAGCATAAGATGTTGTAATAGTAATTGTTGAATAACATGAGGAAGTGTTGCCAAATTATAAGTAGAGATTAATTAATAAAATTTCCAAAGGTGAATATGAAGTATTTAAATGTGTATGATATGGTGCTAGAGATGATTATGATCCATATGGAGAAAACAAAGAGAAAAATGGAGTAACGAAACCCAAGATATGAGTGAAACTATGCAACATGTATTAGTTGTAAAAGTGGTTACAAATAGTAACTATAGTATATGAAAAATTTGAATTACTATATATAGTAATAGTGAAAAGGTGAATAGTTATTGCATTCATACTACAAGTGTTTGAGATTCTAAATGTGAGCTACGAGGATGTCGTACATTAGTGTAGTGAGTTTGAATATATTTGAGAGAGTAGCGAGTGGATGAAGCTTCACAAATGACCAATGATTTCGTAAAAGTGGTTTTTTTTTGTGAAATTTTGTCTACTTTCCTTGGTTTTGTCAATTTTAGTAAAAATTGTGATTTTGTATTTTTCGACATTTTTGACCTAGGTGGAAACGTCTAGGGCATTTTTGTACCTTGGGACACGAGAACCCAATTTTAGGAATTGGTGACCTTTGTCTTGAAACCTGTGACATACTACCAACACTTTGGCACCCCAGGAGGAGGGATTTGTGAAATGTTCGAGTAAATACGTGTATATTTATGAATATAATGTTATGATGAGTGATTTTGTAGTATGTATTGTCTACTAATAATGTTATTTATTTCATATTTTCATTGAGGAAAGGAGTATATAGTCTATAGAGTTTTGTGTGGGCCATCATTTGAGTAAATTGATGGCTTTGTGGTTGTTGGACGGGGAGTGGGATGTATTAGACCGTGGCGACCAATGACACATTGCTAGATTAGGAGAGATAGCCTATAATATGCCTATGTTGACCACTCTATGTGAGAGGTGCTATGAAAACACTTGTACATTCCGGTTGTGGAAAGGTGAGATGAAAGTGACAGTGAGAGGATACATATCATATATTACGACTACCTATTGGAGATGAGAGATTACAGTAATGACTATAGTGATTCTGTGGTATTATGAGGAATCGAGATAGTATTTAATTGGCACACAAGTACATGAAGAGACTGATATTAGTTTAGATGTGATATTCGAACTAATTTTCCATGGTTGTAGAAATTTATTACAATGTTTATGACATCATTGGTGGTAATAGAGGGTGTAACACTAGGGATATTGTACAAGTTACATGTTATTTCTTGGAGGATAGAGGGACATGGGTATAGATATGCACAGGCATGGTGTGTATTTTCCCAGTTTGTATATGTATTTGTAAAGATTCATTGATGAGGATTATTGAGGTGGAGTAGGAGCTACTACATTGTTTCCTTTATGGGCATATGATAATATTGTCATATTGAGGCCATTGAGTGGGCCACGAGGCTATGGAGCTTTACCTAAGATATTTTTAGCAAAATGGTTAGGCACTTATAGTAGGACAATGGGCATGACAACATATAGATTGAGTCTAGATAAATGAGTTAAGGGGCCATTATTTAGAGACCATATAGAGATTATGGTGGTTTGGTGGAGGATTGTGTGGAGTTACAAAAGTACATATGGCACACCTTGTTTTCGAGGATTGTTTCTAGGTGTGAAAAAGTAGTTCCAAGGTGAGTGAATATCTAATACATTTTTCATGGTACAAGTTTTGCCCCTAGACCCATATATATGGTTGGAAGCTACTTGGGTATCTAGATAGCCGGATCCGGACCGAGTCCGACAAGATCACATCTAGTACATCCTAGTCTAGATAAGGTAGATGTAGCTCTAGATCTCATATAGGTTGATGACGTGAGGTTTCGGATTCATATAGTCAATGGAAACTAACACATCGATGAGTGTTTCTATTTATAGTAGTAGTGGATTTATACGGTGGGCAAAATTTAGGAGGAGGGAAGCACCAAGCACCTACCTCGGAGCTAGATGATGTGGCGGTGACACAATCTAAACTTAAGTATTGTTCCTTTTGATTTGTTAGTTTTTTTTTATTAGATGTTAAAAAGGTGTGTTGTAACTAATGGTGGTTGCTTTATGATTGTAGCTGATGCCTCTTGGTCATTGATTCTAGATTCATTTATGCGTAAAATTTCCCCCAAACTATTCTCATGAGAGGGGGTATGTTAGAGCATGTTGATTTCATTGTGGGCGAGCATGCCCATTTTAGTTTATCATGTGGGTATATTAGCATCCATGTGTACAATGTTGTTGAGAGAGTGTTATGAGGGTTCTACAAAGGTAGAGCGAGTGATAGATGTTGTAAGAGGAGGATTCCTAGCTCGGGATATATTTTCTCAATATGTGAAGTTTCGGGTTGATATGAAGCATAGATAGAGGAGGTTGTTGTGGTGGAAAACCATCATAAGAGATATAGAGGATGAGATCAGTGATATAGATTTAGTGGTGCAACATATACAATACGTCACACATCATACTAGCTATCACTATATATAATCGAGGGAGATCTAGAGCTAGAGGCTTGCCCCTAGTTATTTTACTGTGAAACTTATGATTTTTTATTATATATATAGATATAATATAATGTTTAGTATTTTTTGATGTGCATTTCATATTGGGTGATGATTATGAGTTTTATGAGTTTTACATGGTAGTTTTTCTGTAATGTAATAACAGATATTGTTCATTTTTTCCATGGTTTCTTTGATTTTTTCATGTTGGAATGTAGTATGATGTGAAAAAGATTAACTAAGGAGTGGATTTGATAGAGAATGTATGTGAATAAATATACATGGTAGATCATATGCTTGATAAGAGTATATGTGAATAGGAATGGATAGTATAACATGTAATAATTAGAGAAGTATGTATGTGGTGTAATGTGGTAAATAGATAAAAGAGAAAATGTGACTTAGATAGGATAAGAGAGTAAAAAATGCTATGTTGATAATTGAATAATGATGAGATGTAAGAGAACATTTGTAAGTGTGTGTGATTCAGATTAATGAGGTAGGGAAGATAAGCAATTTCCCCCACATTAGAATGAGGTTCATTTATAAACACCCCTCGACATTCCATAATGAATCGTAGAAAAAGAGCATGTCATCGGAAATGGGAATGTTAATGTGTGCTTGAAATATATATCATGAAGCATAAAGCGTGATGTGTGAAATGAAAAGTTCATGTATGTAGTATTCCCTCAATAATTAAGTGTGAACCCTAACACAAGAGTGCATTGTAAGGAAATGAAGTGGAATTAAACTACTAGAAATTAAGAGGCCTTAAAGGCATAGATGGAGCATGTGAAGCATCAATAATGTGAGAATAAGTTCCAAATATAATGCCGAATGTGGGACTAAGAATAAAAGGTGTGGTGGGAGGAAGTGTAGAAGAAAGAGGCTTAAGAATTCATTAAGGTAGCGTAACAATCTGTTAAGAATGATATCATGTAACTGTAGGTGGATTGGATGGAGGACTAAGTTGGATGATTACCTTAGGGGGTGAAGAGATTACAACTTTATATGAAGGTGAAGGAAATAAGTGAACATTAATGGAAGAACAATTATGATGAAGAGGAGAAAGAGAGCACTCTTGAGAGGGTGAGAAGAATTTAATTACACATTTTTATTATAATTATTGCAAGTAATCATGGTGGCGATAGAAATCATTATCATGATGGCCACCGATGTGGTAGAAATTTTAGAAAGGGAGGTCATGCTAGTGTTTTAATTGGTGAGGTGGATGATGTTTAGTAGAAGGTAAGTGGATTAAGCACTTTTCAAGTAAAGCACAAAAGACATCATGAGGTTTTGCATTATTTGGTAATTTTAATGGTTCATGAGTAGGTGTTGAAAGATACTTAGGTGTATGTTGACGCAGTGGAGGAGAAGAATAATGTTTACGCGGAGGAGGAGATTGTTACTTTGGAGGGAACTTAATAGATGGAAGAGTATAAGAATTAGTAGAAGAAGTAGATAAGGGTGATAAAACATATGAAAAAATTAAATATTATTCTAAATCAACAACTTTATAGCATAAGAGAGTAAAATATTCTTATTTTTCATATAATGGTCTTTATATCAAAGAAGCAATTAAGGCACAACAAATAATAAATTACTTTCCTAATTCTATAGGTGCAAAATTTAATCTATTTTTTTAATTCTTTCCTTGATAAAAAGTAGACATGCGTTCATAAGTGACTCTAGGGCCATTGTTATAAATAAATTTCCTAAGAAAAACATCCTCCATAAAGTACTAATGGATCCATAAGTCAAACGAGTGTACCATTGGAGTGCATGATCAACTTGAGACTATGAATAAATGCTTTTAGTAACAAACGATCATTAGAATAAGAAGACATGGTTGATCAATAATTTTTAAGACGTAAATAAGGATTTTCATGGCCATCAAAACATTAGAAATTAGGCATGCCTTTATGAAGAAGAATTGTAAATATTTTTAGGAAAATGATTTCCATGTAGAGAATTACTATCAATGGATGCATAATAGGATTTACTTTCAAGAGTGAGAGCATGAAATTGATATTTAAAAGTTTCAATAACTGCATGAGTGATATAATATCATGTGAAGAAATAGTTGCTGAAGTGAGAGGTATATTGAGAGGTTGTATCTTACAATGGTGAGCGATCATGGGAATGTGGGAAAAAGTAATGAATGTAGAAGGTGGAGAAGAACATGGAGACTCTATGTGAATGCTATATGTAGATTCAGAAAAATAATAAGAGTTGTGCTAGTGGTAGGAATAGAACCATTGTGAGAAATGAATTAAGAAGAAGAAGAGAGAAGTGTAAGAGGAGAATAACATGGAGGAGAGATGTGACTACTAGATGTAGATTTAGAAGAAATAATAAGAGGTTTACTAGTGGTAGGAGTAGAATTATCTTGAGTAATAACTTGAGAAGAATACAAAAGAGGGGTAGTAAATTCATATTAAACATTCATAAGAGAAGTAAGATCATCACTAACATGTTCATGATCAAAAGTATAATCTACATCACTACTGACATATATTCATAAGAAAGTATTTCACCAATACTATCATCAACATGAAAAGAAGTGGTAGGAGTAATAATATAGTATTTATCATTGTATTTATTATAAGAAATTTCAAAATTAGGACGAGTAGGAAATATAAATTTGTATTCATCATGACTATGAATATAGATACCATCATGCATATGTACATTTTCAACATTAGAAGTAAGTGGAGTGACATCCATATTACCACAACCAAGAACATGACCAAGTAAACAATGTGCAATAATACTATCACGTTTTATAAGATGAGTGGAAGAAGGTGCAACAACATGCGTGACTATGGGAGAACAAGGAAAACATGAAGTAAAGTTTTGGTCGGAAATACTATGTAGATGCTATAGTTGTGAAAGGTATTCGATCGGTGTTTTAGAAAGTAAGAAGTTATTGGTGGATAGAGGAATATACTTGATGGTTTCAATAAAGGTAACAAAATTCATTTTCACAATAACATCATCAAATATAAGGTTCAAGCATGTATTAACCATATGGTGGTTAGGAGACGAGGAACTCTTATTATCCATGAGGGTTTTGGGTAAAGAAATTCAAAGACAATCGGGTTCACAAAATGATTTTATAAAAATTGAATTAAATCTATATTTCAAAGTAACTCATATGATAAAATATAATAGATATATAAATGTTAAGAACTCAAGTAATGCAAAAATATAAGCAAACATGAGAGATATAGGGCTTAGTTTGAATCTCGTGTTATATGGAATTTATTGGGGCCGTGTAAAGTGATGAAAAGGATAGAAAAAATGTCATAATTGGTCTCTGTAAAATATGGAAGCTGATGATGATGCCAAACATAGACTCTTGGTGTTGAGTAAGGATTCCTCGGTGTTGGAAATTGTGAAGAAGCTCATAATCAACTTTGTGTTAATCACACCGATATCTACAAATTGATCACTAAGGGTACATGTAACCTACAAGACAAAACCTATCTACATAAAAATATCACAAACATATCAAATTGGAATTAAAAATACAATATGTGAATTCCTACGACCCCATTGATCACCCAAAGAGTGAACTTATGACCAAGCGCTGCACTACATTCCAGACTCCATGTAGTTATTTGTTCTTGTGTGTGAAATAGTGTCCTTAGGTTTCCCTCACACAAATGATTCCAAGATAGTGGGATTGTAGTTAGAATAAGATAAAAATGTATGATATGAAATTGAGCACTTCCCCTTCCTATGTAGTGTATGCATCGCAAAATGGAGTCCCTTTAATGGTAGTAATAATCAGTATATGTGATTTTACCTTAGAATTGCAAGCCATAATAATAGATTGTATTTTACACACACACGAGATATATATATATATATATATATATATATATATATATATATATATATATATATATGGACATATTGTTTGAATTTATACACTAGTGACACAAAATCCCAACTATGAGCTTCGGATTAGGATAAGAAAACTAAAAATGTTGACCGTAAATGTTTAAAAGTGTGTGAAAAATAAAGGGGATAGGAGTTATTAGAATGGACAAGAGTGCACGAGAGGTCCCGTCCGAGAATCAAAATTGGTGTCCAAAGAATAAATGATAACAGATGTGAAAAGACCAATAGACAGGGGATCCCTATGACCAAACTAGAACTAGTACAGAAATGATAGATGTGAAAGAGAAGGACAATATAAAAGTCAAAACAAGTGGATGGATTAGGTTTTGTGTCACAAGTGAATAATTATATTTCTCAAGATCCATGCATATAGAAAAATATTGAAATCATATTAAAATAGTAATATGTGTGTGATTTTGTTTCTATACTATCAATGAATAAGATGTCTCGAATGAATTAAGCAATTATGAGATTGAAAGTGTTTTATTGATTTGCAATATAGACCAAATATAATAGTTTTACTTGAGGAAATGTATTTGGTAAGTTCCAATATAGGAATATTTTCCAAAATGAAAGAGATTTGTAGGAAGACTACAAGAAGTGATTGACTACATTGATTCAAAAGTTTTGAAATCCTGGTTATATCAATGGAAAAACTATTTTAGGTGTTTTATCAAATGATAATTTTATTGATAATTATTAAACAATTTAAATTTTTCACAACATCTTAGAGTGTGGAGAAATGACCGGATATGATAAAAATTGGGTTAAGTACTTATTATTAAGGAAACCATATCTTATTTTTTATCACTCGCTAATCTATGTGAAATAATGATTTTTTGTTTAGTTGAAGATGAGAGAATTTTCATTTCCTTGACCTCTATAAAGTAAAAATTACAAAACAAGCTTGACAAACATTTAGAAAACTATTTGAGATTTTACACATCACGATGCAAGTGAACAACTTTAGCTATGACATGGCCTTGCAATATGGAAACCGATAAATGTAAGAGTGGGGCATATAACAATTCCATAAATACAACATACATCCCCATTGGAGATATGGATTTATCTAATACACCAATTGACTATCAACCGTGGTTGTATAACCGATCAATTAAATTATAGAGATTATATATCATAAATACATTGAAGTTTACATTCATGGACGTGATATATTTTTCATGTAATATACTAAAATAATCAATACATTATTCGTAATATATTTTTCGTTTATTATACTTGATAATAAAATTTGAAAAATATTAGGAAGCATAGATATGAAAAGTTCCTAATATCTCAACAAAATCAATACTCTATTTTTCTTCATAATTTCTAGAATTTGGAATCCAAAATCTTTGTAATAGATTGAATATTAGGTGTTTGAGTATGAAATTTTTCAGCTTATTTAAATCCTATATTCCCACTGATTTTTCCAATCTTTTCACATTTAAAATTATGTCCCATTAATTTCATGTGGTGAGATTTAATAGCTTCACGTATTATTTTCCTTAATTAAAATCATGTAAGAGTGTGAAAGGAAAGCCAATTAGAAGGCTTTACATTTGAACATTTCATATAGACCATTTATATAATATGATATCTCTAACAGTTATGTTTCACTAGGAAGTGAAAAAAGAAAGCACCATGTATATATGATTTTAACTCTTTCAAACTTTACATAACCTCTATTAGTCACTGCAAAGCTCAAACTAATAAAAATATCCTTAGTTATACTATTTTCCCAATGTGAGATGCTTGTTAGGTCTTGTGAATCATTATGAAGGAAAGCCAATAAAAAAACATCTAAGTTACTTCACAATTTGCAATTTCAGTACTTTGATAACTCTTGTCAATTGTTAACCAATAAGAATATTCCATGCTAATTTACTTTTCACATAATCATTCTTTGTTAATACTTTATCAATATTAATCAGAAGTGAGCCACTAATATATCTCAAAATTTTCCAAAGTGTAATGTGAGTCCTGTAATGATGTGAATGGTGCATGAATGAATTGCTTCAATGTAGTGTCCTTTTTATATAAGTAAGTGTTTGTAATATTTTTCAGGTACTATTCCTATCTATTTGCGAATCTTGATTGAATCAGCAAGCTCCACATACTTTCAAAAACTAAAAATAAAATTAGGTATAAACTTGAAGACTATAACGAAGCTCCACTAAGTTTCATAAATTTTTAGTCTTGTAATTCCAGAAAAGTAATTTCTAAAGAATATGAAGGATAAATAACTAAACACAACAAACTAGGAAACGAACCACAACTTACAAGATAAGCGTTGAGTAAAAATTGATAGGTTAGCTAATACTCTGATGATTTTCTACAAATTGTCATAAACCAAAAATGTTCTTTTTCTTTACAAATAAATAGTAACTTCTAATCAATTACCTTCCAACATAGCATTTCATAATTAGAATTATGTGTTCAAACTTTTACCAAAATTAAGTTATTTCTTGAAAATGTACAAGAGGAGAGAGAAACATAAGTATAGAGGAAAGACAAGTAATGATCCAAATGTGTAATAGAGATAAACATACAGATCAAAGACTAAAATTTTGTAGGTACCAATCCTCGGACTACAAAATGATGAGGGGAAAGACAATATAAATAATATATGGTCATGACCTAATTTCTATGATATTAAATTTAATCTTTCTCATCTTGAAAAAATGGACATTATGGATTTTAAGCTTCTTGTGTGCTTCATTTGTTTGGAAATGATTTTTGTTTTATGTAATTCTTTCTTGCAAAAATTTGAGATACTTGTAATCACCTACAAACAAATGGAACCGTATAAACATACAGAGCCCTTTGATGTAGTTGATTTCTTTATAACTATAGTAGAGAATTATGTAATTGATGTGCAACTAATTCCTATAGATTTAAGATTCATTAACCTATTTAAGTTCTTTGGGAATGATATTTACAATATGAGGTTTTAAGAGTGTTGTATGGCATTCTAAATTGATATTGAATTTATTATATAGCTTTTTATAGGTAAAATATTTTGATAAGGTATACCCAATGAAGAAAAATCTAAAATAAAAATTTAAAAAAATAATTTAAAGTAGATCAAAACATACTTATTCTCAATAGAATGTTTGGGAGAGTTTTATGTCTAGAAGGATGTATTGACACGGTGTCATAACTAAGAATTTATTATAGTGCTAAGTATACTTTTTGGTCATCTTTTTGATATGATATTGTACATAACCATGATGGTCGCACGTTTTTGACATTTCATATTGAAGAATGAAGATTGGCATAAGGCTAATGTTGTCTTGTAAAAACCTAAAGAGATGGATAAGTACTAAATTTTTACTTGCTAATAGAAAAAGGTAAATATGATATTGCCTTTTGATTGCATTTCTTGCACCAAATAGCTATTCCATTCTCAAATTTATGTATCAAATCTATGGCTTCTAATCTTTTAGTCACATGTTTGGGTACTTTATCTTTAGGAGGTGTCAAATAACATTCAAGTTTGATCACATTATAACCTTTATAGTTCTATTAGGTTTCTATAAGTAGTAAAACTAATCAAATTTATGAATATGTAAATAAATTCTACACATCTCGCAGATTTTCATTATAAAATAAATTATACAATTGTCAATCAATAAAAAGATATCTAAGAAACTTTGCATCATAATTGACAAAGAAATATATAGGAAAAACTCACCGAATAATCCTTGGACTATCAAATGATTTATTTACAAAACATATTCCTCTTTAGAGGGTTTAAAACCGGTATACTTACAAATTTCCACCACAATGGGGCTTAAAAATAGATTGTTTAAAATATGTAAAATAATCAAAATGTTTGTGGGTGGAAAATTAAAGGATAAAAACTATACCTACAATGAAAGAATTATGATACTTCATATTATTAAAACTATAGATTTAATAATATAAAATCCTAATAATAGGAAAGTTAATTATTTTTCAAGCTCTAGTTAAGTTCCGCTTGAAGTTACCTTTGTAGACTATGTTTGACTATGTTGAATTTAAGTCACTCATGCCTTGAAATCATTCTCAATATAACCCAAGTCGAGAATAAGAGGCCTCATATAATAAGGAACTTCTTGTATCACTACTAGAACTCTAATATACATAGATTTAGCATTTTCAATTAGAAGTCAATCTTTCCCCACTTTCCCATTTGCAGATGTCTACCCAACCATATCTGCCTAGAAATAGATTACACTAAGAGTATAAATGAATGTTTTCAATTTTTACTCAACTAATGACTTTTGAATTAACTTTCCTTATGGCTGATGCATATAGGAAATCTTATCTTCAAAAATAATTTAGAGCTCTTCTCTAATATCCTCCTTAGCTTTGTTAGTAATGTTTACACTTTGTGGCCATCCAATCACCTAATTATTTCTAAATATTACCAAAGTGTAGATATTTCTTGTATTCAAGTCATGACTTTTATTCGTAAATCATTAAGACAAAGACCCTTGTTTCTAAAATTTAGTAGATTTTCCATCATGGATTTTATCCTAGTCATATGTTTGTGTGTGCCTTGTACCTAATGTAACCCTTTCTATTCTACATCTTGATAAATTTATAAAAACATATAGCTCATAAAAATTTATGAAGGTCATTTGTACATTGGGAAATGTGTGATTTAAAAAAGAGACATGTTTATGAGCATGTAAAGAATCAAGTAGAACATGTATTCTCCTAAAAAAATTATTTTTAATATGTTGAGTGACATAAATAATTGATTAGGGGTAGGAATCCATTAATTATTCCCTAGTGTGTGCCATGTGTGTGGTTTCTTTCATATCCTTACAAATTCCTCCTTTATTTCCATGTAGATATGACTAGTTCCTGGGTAAAATTCATGTTTTTACCCTCTAGAAGATGCATGTAGCAGTATAATACTCGAGGTAGACCTTTATGACTTCAATTTGTGCCAATGGAAAAGCCATTAATTTTTGCATAGCATGAGTATTCAATTTTCCTTTTAGATTAGTATATGAAATAGTTGTTATAGAAATGAAGGTATAAGAATCCCTTACTAATTATGGTAAGGTGTTTGGTGTCTAAGGAAAATATATTTTATCTTGAACATGTCCTAGAGGGACAAAAATATGGCTCATGAAACTATGAGTGACCATAGGAGCATGAAAATAAAAATTGGAATGAAAGAGGGAATCAGAAGGAGTGAAACATTAGTTATTGATAAGAAAGTTTTAGAAACATATGGTGTGATAGAAGGAAGCAATTGATGATAAATATAGTAACCATATTAGAGTAAAAGTGAAGCAAAGGAAAGGAAATAAGGAGAAGGTTTCATTGCATCCTTCAACTTATCCTTAAAAGGTATTCGGCAAGTGTTCTACATGATGTTGGAGCTAAAGAAGATACAACAATAAGATGAGTAGATGTATAATTTAAATAAGTAGAAGATATCGTTTTAGGAGATACACTCATTGATTTTGAAACTATTATAATAACTAAAAATGCTAAGAAGAAGAAATAATAATGACTTAGGGAGACAATTATACAGTCATTGGTGATTTAAAAAGGAGAAGAAACAATTGAAGAAATGTATGAAGAAGAAGAAGACATGAATAGAAACTTCTAGAGAAATAAGAGCAAGGATAGATGGAGAAACCATGGAAACTGTAGAAATATGGGAAGATAAAAAGGGATTTTGAAAATAGATAGGCTCTAAAATACCATGATCTCCTCCTACTTCATCTTTAGAAGAAGAACTAGTAGATTTGAGAATAATACTAGTGAAAGGTCCTAGGTAAGGTGGAATAAAAGAGGAAGAAATCATCCCTATATAAGTATAAATTAAAGAAGTATAACGAAAACTAATGTGCATATGAGGTAAAAATACAAAAATACTCACCCGAGGAAAACTAAGAATACATATACTTTCAAATGGTCTTGTGGATAGCCTAATAAACCTTCCAGGGCTTTTATTTGTATTCTTGGAGGAGGAACATAATGATAAGGACCAACTTTTCCTTTTGAAAGAGGAGGAATACAAACAAGAAATATTCTTAAGATGAATTGGATGAGCACATTAGTCATCCGAATCTTCTTCCTCTTATTCTGTCTTTAGTTCTACCGCATTTCCCGACCTAAATTTCAATCCACAAACTATGTCCTAATGGTTATTAGGTGCATAAGTAACTTTTAAATTTATCATATTATTGGCCACTACTTCATCATTGAACTCATCCTTATAAACTAGTTCATCCTTTTGGTGATGGTATTGGCATCTATATGTGGCCCTATCATGAGTGTGCTTGCAGAATTATCCCACCCTTCCTCCTGGGTCAAAATATCTTAGAGTATGCTAGTTTAGGTATAATCATGTCATATGGGATGGTACTCTATTGCCATTTTTCCAATCATATGAGATTGTTAAACCTAATGAGAAATGTGTAGGAGGATAAGTAAAATTTAAATTATTTATTTCCTTTTCCGTATGATTGATGTCATGGAAAAATTGATTCGTAATCTCATTCTCGGATAGATTGTCTAAAACATATATGGGTAGTATAAATTATATAGAGAGAATCCCCTCTACTCTTATCACCGTAGAGTCATGATACCACCATAAATCTCCTCAATTTATAAATTAATTAATTCTTCTTGGACTTACCCAAGGTGGATAGGGGTGTTAAGTATGACATGGAAAATCACATGGTAATAGTTATTATAGATATCCTCCATCTTATTCCTATAATAATGCATGTCCATATTGTTAAAGACCATGGGGACTATATGTTTGTGTTGTGGTGACCAACTAGTTCTTTCGAAATTGGTTGATTGCACATCTAGCTAGATTAGGTATCTTTAGGTCATTGATGATCATGATTAGTAGGGGTACCTAGGTTTTATCGACATACACAATATCATGTTCTTCAATAATTCTATTAATTAGGAGATTTCCAATCTCACTAAACATTTGAAACATATTATATTCATTATTTATTTTTTAATGTAGACTTGTAACTAGTCAAATCCTCTTCCTAAACTTCAAGCATATTATTAAGGTTATTTCTCTTTCCCAAGTACTCCAATGTTTCATAATTGAACTAAATATTAGATCAAGGAGATGTTTGTATGTATAAATAACATCTTTAGTTATATTCATAATTATATTTCTCTCTGGATTTTAAAATTCTTCCTATAAATCTTATACTATCACCGAAATGTCCAATGTATAGTTGACATAATGCATTAGCTATACTTTTCCACCTAAAAGATGCATCCCTATCTATCTAATGGCCACTAGATAATCCATGCACCATGAATTTTCCTATTCTATACCATCATCCATATCTATCAAACTATCTCCGTATACCTTTTTTTTTTGCTTCTACATAACATTCTAAGCCAATGAATTGTTTTTCAAACATGGTGTCTCCAAATATATGTTCCAAGTAGAATGTGTGTAGGTAAGCTTCCATTGACAATAAGCTTTAAAATACTTGATCAACCATACATACAAAGCTCTCAATCTTGGTAAACAATAATAGTTTGTTTTGTTTTTTGATAACTTGAATTTAGACTTGAAAAGCCCAATTATAAATTGAGTACTAAGAGCTTGAGCATGAAATCCTTCAAGATTCATGTAAATCTTGTTAACTTGTGATAAAATTGCGGTATATCATTGCAACATTGAAGTCTACTATTTCATTTAATAATTTATTCATTTTTCATTGATTATCGGGCTTTAAGCTACTAATGGCTTTTGGTAGTGTTTTTGGCTTTAATTCATCACTTTTCTTTATTCACTATGTATTTCCATGGATTTTTTCTATCTCTTCACCTCTAAGTCTCGTTAATTCCACATGGTGTGCTTTGATAGCTTCGCATGTTGTTTTTCTTTGTAAGAACCATATCGTAGTATGAAAGATGAGCCTAAACAAGGGATCCTCGTATACATGTTTCTTATGAACTGTTTATATTATATGATCTTTTTTCATGTATGTTTCAATGCAAAGTGCAAACAAATAATAACTAACCACGTATGTACAATTTTTACAATGTTAGACTATACAAAACCTCTATTAGTCATTGCAAAGTGGAAACTAATAAAAATATCCGTACTTATGTTATTTTTGCAATTTCAATTGCTTGGTAGGTCAAGTAAAACATTGTGTAATGTGAGCCAATAAGAAAGTTCCAAGTTACTACATAGTTCACAATGTCGGTCATGTTGTGATCAATCATTAGAAACTTTCAAGTGTTGTTTGAATATAAAATAAAGAAGAGAAACAATGTACATAGTGACATATTTTATTTTCCATTTATTTTATTCCATTCTTTTTTTGATGGAAGGATAGAGGGTACATACATATAATATTTAAAGTGAAACCCTCTATGTAATTTCCTTTCTTTTAATTCATTATATTTATGAAATAAGTCACGCTTTAAAAAAATAGAAAACACGATAATGGTGACATGTAACTAGCGAGTTATATTCAAGACTAAAACCTAGAGAATTACAAGAGTATCTTCTAGGATAGGAAAATAGTTACAAACTATTAAATGAGCTATATGATTGAATGCAAATTAAGTTATATCAATTAATAATGATTTATTAATTAATTCAAATAATTCAATATTAAAAATATGTTATAGTAGCATAATTATGAATAATAAAGATAATTATATCTTAAATAGAAAATAAATAGTTCTAATTTTTAGAGGTAATTTTTAATTAAAAATAGTGTTCTCTTGATATAAGATATACTATTTGAAAATGGCATTTAAGATAGGGTGGCTTCTAATGTTTAAATTTTCAAATGTTTTTATGTTCGTAATATGGGTGGATCAATGAATATATAGTGACTTAGAGTATTGAGGAATGAATCTTTAACACAAACTGCGCACCACTGATCAACCTCATATGGAGCAACATACACCGAATCCTCAATATACATTGCACGTAAATCGTGGAATTTAAGACTATGACTTGTACAACCTAAAGTGCACGATCAAGTCAATAAACTAACCTCAAGAATTAATTAATTAATTTTCATATTGTTTTTACGAAATCAATTTGTTTTCATAACAAAAATTATCATTGTCTTAATGTATATTCTTGATAAAAATATTTAATAACTAACAACTCTCATTACTCCAAAGTTCCAACCTTGACCTTTTTCATATAAGAAATATACATGGCCATATATAATTTCTCACTAAATAATTATTAAAGGATAGAGGGTACATACATATAATATTTAAAGTGAAACCCTCTATGTAATTTCCTTTCTTTTAATTCATTATATTTATGAAATAAGTCACTGTTTTAAAAAATAGAAAACACGATAATGGTGACATGTAACTAGCGAGTTATATTCAAGATTAAAACCTAGAGAATTACAACAGTATGTTCTAGGATAGAAAAATAGTTACAAACTATTAAATGAGCTATATGATTGAATGCAAATTAAGTTATATCAATTAATAATTATTTATTAATTAATTCAAATAATTTAATATTAAAAATGTGTTATAGTAGCATAATTATGAATAATAAAGATAATTATATCTTAAATAGAAAATAAATACTTCTAATTTTTAGAGGTAATTTTTAATAAAAAATAGTGTTCTCTTGATATAAGATATACTATTTGAAAATGGCATTTAAGATAGGGGTGGCTTCCAATGTTTAAATTTTCAAATGTTTTTATGTTCGTAATATGGGTGGATCAATGAATATATAGTGACTTAGAGTATTGAGGAATGAATCTTTAACACAAACCGAGCACCACCGATCAACCTTGTATGGAGCAACATACACCAAATTCTCAATATACATTGCACGTAAATCGTGGAATTTAAGCCTATGACTTGTACAACCTAAAGTGCGGGATGAAGCCGAATAAACTAACCTCAAGAATTAATTAAGTAATTTTCATATTGTTTTTACGAAATCAATTTGTTTTCATAACAAAAATTATCAGTTGTCTTAATGTATATTCTTGATAAAAAAATATTTAATAACTAACAGCTCTCATTACTCCAAAGTTCTAACCTTGACCTTTTTCATATAAGAAATATACATGGTCATATATAATTTCTCACTAAATAATTATTAAAATATTTAATCAATATAAACATTATTTTAAAAAATAGATTTTACATAATTAAAATATAAATCAATAAAATTATTTATATTATTGTTTTAATTATAAGGATGTATAATATAATTAACGGATTCATCCCTACAAAGCTCCAACCTTAAATCTTTTTAATATCAACAAATATGTATGTTCATATATTCTCTCAGTAAATAATTTAAAAAAACTCAAATAAAGAATATTCTTTGTATTGTTTTAGTTTTAAAGATGTTTAATTTAGATCGATCACAATATAGATAAATGTCAGCCTAATATAAGGTCGAGAAGACAACGAATTTTAGAATAATTATGATAATTGTTTGTACAATGAACTTTGGATCAATTTTGTTGTTGAGAACATCGAGGAATTGATTAAAGACATGCTGCTCCGAAATAAAATTTTCGGAAATGGTAATATTTCAACTCTTTTGTTCACAAAATTGATTTGTTTGGTTTATAGTTTCTTCGTTTAGCTAACATTGTCTCAATTTAGCAATATGAATGGTATCATACTGATTTAAATTTTCTTAGCTGTTTAAATAATAAAATGTTAAAGGATATAATTATTAATGTAGTTTTAGATTCTATACTTTTTCAGTGCATCATCTATTATTCAATGTATTTATGTTGTCATTTAAATGTTTTACTTCATTGATATTTACTGAACAAATATTAAAATTTCATGTTTTTATTTGATTATAATTTATACTACTAAATTTAGAGTAGAACTAATAAAATATGCATGTGACTGATTCATATCATGCAAAATTATAATGCAAGATAGCAATTGTCTATGAAAAATAATAGTAAATAGTAAATTTAAAGATGGCAGTAATGGAAATTATAATTTCTTCACAATTATTAGAACCACCATACTATGAAGGACATTGAAGCCATTGACATAGATCAAAGTATCTTTTTTATTCTTGGAAAATTATGTAGCTGATTTTATCGTTAGAATTTTTTTGTGGACATTGTAATAAGAGTTACACATCAAACGGATGGGATGATTTTTAAAAAATTAATTATTCTTGTCGTATTTTGTTGCTCTAAATGTATGTCCTTAGCGCTTCTAGATTTTACCCTGGTCTTATTATAGTGAGTTTTAGTCCGTTCTCACCACTCGGGTAGTATTCGCGCTTATAAATGGCCACCACCTCCCCCGCATCAACGAATGTTGATTCTTGGAACCATGGCTCCTAAGCGCACATGGAATTTTGTCCTGAAAGTATATGACGAGGTATGGACTCTAAACCCTCCCGGATGTGGTTATTGTTCATGAGTTTTGGATCACGTAGTGACTTGGTATCATAACCACCGCCTTATTGCCTATTTCATTACCGCATCCCATCGATTAGTATTTATAGAATTGGATGAAAAACCATAGGGATTCTTCTTTCATCCGGGTTTCTAGTGTCACCCATCTCACCATAGGTTTTTATCCTTTTACCTTTCGTGAACCCTCACACGTCCAGGACCCTTATGAATAAGGCAACATGTTGGTATTTAGGCAATATGCTTCTTGTGCTTTCCTCTTGGACTTTGGATTTTAGCTGGAGTAGTCCGATTTCAATCAAAATCACTCTTTGGATTGAGCTCCGTGGTCTTCCTCTTCATCTCTCGGTATATTCTTGACAAGATAGTCAACCCCATTAGTTGGGTGTTATGTCACGATCATGACTATTTTTTTAAGCCCGACCCAATAAGCGTGTATGTGTCGAAAGGGCACGTGAAAGATTTAAGAGACCACGTGAATATTAGGGTGGTGTCCCTAAAAATATCTCAAAAGGTCGTGCATTTTAACCTCCCAAACACGTGTTTTCGCGGTTAGGCCCCAAACCATCATATTAGATATTTTCCCCTTTTATCTCTCTCTAAACCCGTACTTGTGCCATTTGTCACAACAAAAATTGTGGTTACTTCTCACGATGATGGTTGGAAGGTGGCATGTTTAAAAAACAACTTGGGGCATGATCTTTCATGGAAGTTCCACTCCATTCTTCTCCTTCACCTCAACCCACGAGGCATGTTCCTCTGATATACCAACCTAGTCCTTCGGCTTCCATTACAGCCACCACCTCGAAGAGCGAAGAGAAGCTAACAACTATTGAGAGATCTTGGAATTTGACATCAAATTCTCTACCATTGCGATGTTCGCGTAGCCCACCTCGTGAGGTTGAGCACAACATGCATGGAGTTAATGGGGCCAAGTGTCACTCCATTCAACTCGAGCTTCTCATTCAAGCTAGATTCTTCTTGCCAATAATTTTGACATTCTCAATTCGAGGATGGTTTTCTAGATGCGTAGGGAGAATTTGATAAGTTTGATTTTTCAAGAATTTTTTGTCATGGAAAGTGAGGGGGCTGATAGAGCCCTCACGAAAAATTCTCTTTTGTTTAGCTTGTCGATTAATTAGCAGTTTAAATGTCCTTTTCTTATAGGAAATCAAGGTTTCGGTTTTTACTTCAAAGTTTGTTGTCATGTATCGCCTTGATTTAGGGCACATTCACACTCATCAAATTGATTGCTAGGTAGAGCTAACATTTTTATTGCATTGAAGTTTTTGGCATTAATTATTTCCATAGGCCATAACCTAATCCATTAAGCGGTGTGGGTCATTTTGCATATTATTAATATATCCTTTGGTGTTCTCAATGTTTATGCTCCTAATGACGCTTCCAAAAGAATCTTATTATGGAAATGGTTAGGTGAAAAATTAACTCTTGCTTATTGGTTGGTTTGTTGCGATTTTAATATAGTGGAACATCCTGATGATAAATGTGGTGCACTCTCGATGTTTTTTTTGGAGAACAACTCCTTCATATTGCTTTAAAATTTGTTGGGCCCTTTTTGATCCGATTCTCAACCGGTGGGAATATATTCTAGATTCCACTTGGTTTACTTGACAAACCTCTAAGAAGGATCGATAACGTATTAAAACATCTTGATCATTCTATTATTACTCAACAAACCTATTTTAATTTTTACATGCATGGCTCCACTTTGTTATCAAGGTTTGGTCTAATATGAGTCTGTTAAACCATCATCCAATAACATTTAAGGTTATTTGGTAGGGGGGCCCTCCCAAGGTGCCGAGTATGAATTTTTTTTTCAATGTCTTGTTGCTTCGTCACCTTGGAGTGATCCATCTCATCGCCAAAATTTAGAACATTGCACCATGTCCCCCTTTTGTTGTCAATTGGCTCTCTTGGTTGGAGGTGGCACTCTAACGCACCTCCAAATTTATTTACCGTTTCAGAAAATAGGTTACTTAGATTCAATGGTGATCCAATTCTTCTCTATATACAAAATTTTTGTGCGTATCCTTACTCCTATAGTACAATCCTTTTGATCTTCAGGGTCAATCTCGATCTGCATCTCTTTGGCATAAGCTCAAGATTTAGTGAATCCTACACTACTCGGGGTGCTTAGATTCGATCGAGGATCAACTTGATAAAGGTGGGAGATAAATATTCTAATACATGCTTCAAATCTGTCTATGCCAAGCATGGTCATAAATAGATCAAGACTATATACAAGTCCCACCAAAGACTTACCAAGCTCTAGAAAACTCTTCTACTTTTGTTAAGCATTATTGTCTAGTGTTTCAAGCTTAGGAGTATTATCTTGAATGAGCTTCTCCTTAACATAAATACCTTGATGTGGTGCCTTCGTAAATAACTTCTCGGGATTCAGATTTTTTTAATGCTCCTATTTCTTTAGATGAGATTCATGTTGCCTTACTTTGTATAGCCGATGATAAATCTCTAGTTTTGGATGGATTTCAAGTGAATTCTATAAAGCCATTTGGTTGATTATTGGTCCTAATTTACTCAAAGTATATCTTGAGGTGTTTCAATCTCACTCCTTGGGCTCTTTCATAAATGAAGGCAACATCGAGTTCATTTTGAAACTAGGAAATCTAGAGCATATGAACAACTAGTAGATGATAACTTTGTTGAACATCTCCTTCAAAATTATAGCTAAAGCTCTGTTGTGTGGATTGATAATGTTTTGTCGAAGATTGTGTGGCACAGAGCAGAAAAGTTTTGTCAAAGTCATGTATATTCTAGATAATATTATTATGGTTTCGGAAGGATTGGAATGGGCTTGTTTTTTTGTAAGAAGCCTCTTTTTCTAAAAATTGATTTTTATAATCTTATGATCGTATTGAGTGGTCGTTTATTTTGGCTATGCTCAAGGCCTTAGGGTTTGGTGCTTTTTTAATGTTGTTTATATTCTATTCTCCAATGCTTTCACTTAACTCACTATTAATGGCCATCGGTCTCAAGTCATTTGACTCTACCAGTCGATCTGACAGGATGTCCCTCTTGTTTTAGATTTGTTTTTTCTTGTACAAGATGCTTTGAGATAATTAATTTCTCATCATGTTGACCAGGGTAAAATTCGTGGTATTACTTTACATGACTACCACACACATTGATTAATTGGAATTTAAGACATGATTCCTTCACATAATGCTGGTTAAGTCTTGTTATCTGAAATTTACCCTAGGGTAATTTCGATAACTTGCATAATTTCTCTAGAGTCAAATAGATAGAAATGTTGGAAACAAGAAATATGGATTTTGGGGGAACACCTTTGATTGTCTATAACTCCCTGCTTTCAAGAAAAATCTAAGGAGTTAGCTAAAATTTTCAAAAATAAGAAAAAGACCTATTTTAATGTATTGCACGTCTGGAGGCTATGAGTGAAACAACTACAGGTTGAGCTAGGGTTCCTCATCCTTGACTTCGGTATGAAATGTTAAGAAAAAAATGTATTGTGGAAACATCAGGTCCCAACGTCCCAGAAACACAAGTTCCATTGTGACACGAGTTCCCCAAAATGGTGATTTTCCTAATTTAAAAGGGAATGAAGTGTATTACGGATAAGGTAGAGTTGGAAAGCCAAAATGTCTCGGGTGAGTTAGGACGTGGGTGTGTAGAAAGGATGAAATGGCCACAAGCCTATGTGTTGTGGATAAGGATAAAATTTGGGGTTCGTGCGGTCCATGTACCATGGGGACATGAGTTCCCCCCAAACCCAAAATCGCTGCACATCAGTGGAAGAAATTCCATGTGGGTATGGTGGGGGTCAATGGCCCACTTGGCCAAGTCAATGGAAAATTCACAAGGATGGAAAATCCCAGGATGTGCGATGAAGAGAAAGGATCCCCAAATGCCACAAGTACCGTAGGGACATGAGTTCCCTGCGAAGGTGAAATATCCTTATATTAAGGAGACAAAGTGCATTATTGATAAGGCACACTTCGTCGGCCCAGTCACCCTTATGCCATAGAGACATGAGTTACCTGAAAACCCACAATACAAAGGGAAAGTGGTTTATTCTAGATTATGAGAGCGCGTATGGAACACCCTGACCTCGAACTTCAAACGGGCATAAATTTTGACCTGGAGCTCCAATTTTGACAAAATTGGAATTTTCAAAAAGCTCTCAACATTCTCAGCTTCAAAAAATTAAATTCTTTCTCCCATTAAATGCAATAAATCCTTGTAAAACACAAAACATCTGTTCACACTGATGGCACTCAAGCAATGTTTTATTGATTGCTATATCAGATAATACAAGGATCACGCCTTTATATAGGTTGTGGGAAGGAGGCGTGTAGGAGAAAAAGTTACATAATTATTCATTAACAAATACCATAACAATAATGTATTAATGTGCTAACATTCCCCCCCTTAATACATTTCTCTTACAAATGTACCCCCTAAACAAATCAAACTTCACCTTGCCGAGAGGCTTGGTGAGAATATTTGCAACCTGAAAATTAGTAGGGCAGTACTGGAGCTAAATTTGGTGGTTCAAGACATATTCACAAATGTAGTGACATTTGACCTCAATATGCTTTGTTCGTTCATGGAAAACAGGATTCTTCACAAGCTTCAACACACCTTGATTGTCGCAATGAATGATGGGAGGTTTCTCTTCAGGAATCCCTATATCTGCAAGAATGCGACGTAACCAAATTACTTCACACACAGCTCCTTGTGCAGCGCGGTATTCAACCTCAGTGGATGAGAGAGCAACAACAGTTTGCTTCTTGCTAATCCACGAGATAGGTCCAGATCCGAGATGAAAAACATATCCTGAAGTGGATTTCCTATCATCAATGGATCCTACATAGTCCGAGTCTGTATATCCCTATAAGAAGAACTGAGTGTTCTTCTGATACTCCAGACTCAAAGTAAACGTACCTCGGACATATCTCAAACATGCTTGCTTTCTGCTATCCAATGACATTTCTTCACTCTCCCGCATAAATCGCAAGATAGCTCACAAAGAAAGCAAAGATCTGATCCGGTATAGGTCAAGTAAATGAGACTCCCCACAAGTTTCCTGTAGTGAGTGCTATCTACCTACGGTGAATCCTGGAATCTAGATAATTGCAAACCTTTTTCCATAGGTGTGGACATTGGTTTACAATCGACATTCCATATTTTTCCAGGAGTTGCTTGGCATATTTCATCTGGGAGATGAAGATATGATTCTTCTTCTGCCATATCTCTAAGCCAAGACAATAGTGAATTAGCCCCAAATCAGTCATGTCGAAGGATTTCTTCGATCATTCTTTACATCATATACAAGATTGTCGAACTTCCTGTGATCAAAAGATCATCTACGTACAAAACCAGAATAACAATCTCTGTTCCTACCTTCTTGATATACAAATTTGTATCCGACGGGCTATGAGTGAATCCATGCTGCAATAGGTGATCATTAATTTTTATATACCATGCCCTAGGTGCTTGTTTGAGTCCATAAATAGACTTTATCGGATGACATACCTTCCGTGGTTGATGCTCGTCTACAAACCCTTCAGTTGGGCCATGTACACTTCTTCTTATAGATCACCGTTTAGAAAATCACTCTTGACTGACCATCTGCTGAAGTTTCCATCCATTTTGTGCTTTGCCAAGATGCACATACAACTCGATGGTTTTAATCTTCGCAGTGGGTGCAAAGGTCTCGTCATAGTCAATTCCTTCTTGCTCAGCATAACCCTTTGCAACAAGTCGTGCTTTGTGTTTGTTGATTGAACCATCTACCTTATATTTTGTTTTGAAAATCCATTTGCAGCCAATGGATTTCTTACCTGGAGGCAGATTGACAAGTTCCCACGTCTGATTCTGAATCAGGGAATCATATTCAGCATCCATAGCCTGTTTCCACTGTGGTTGGTTTAATGCCTCACGAACAGTGTCAGGTTCGGTGCTCTCAACAAATGAACTCATGAGTGCAAAATTTACCTCATGTCTAGCTTGACTTCATGTTCTAACTCCCGTAGAAGTACCAGGAAGTGAGTTTAGGTGAGCATCCCTGATAGTACTTTGGACCCATTTCGGATGTTGGTGCTGCTGATGTGAAGATGTGTTTTCCAGTGTGCCAAGATCAACGAACAAGTCTCCACTCATCTCTTCTTCTCTCTGAGAAGAATCATCTTGCTCATCATTTGGATGTGTGAGCAATCTATGTGATGAGGTCGGTACTGGATCTCCATTGTGTGGCAGGGAGTCAAAGGATGACTCATCACATACCACATCTCGACTCTCGTAGATATTCTTCATCTCAGGATCCATGAGATGATATGCCTTTGAGGTAGTACTATACCCCAAGAAAATACATGGCAGTGTCTTTGGATCGATCTTCTTCCTTCTCTTATCTAGAACATGCATATATGCAGATCTGACCAAAAACTCTCAAATGATGAATAGAGGTTTATGACCAGTCCATACCTCTTCCGGTGTCCTGTTCTGCAAGATCTTCGTGGGTGCCCGGTTGAGTAGATACACTGCTGTCTAGATTGCTTCTGCCCAAAACTGATCCTCCAACTTGGTGGTCGAGAGCATACAACGAGCCATCTCCATGACAGTCCTGTTTTGTGGTGCTTGGAAATCCCATTTTGTTAGGGCGTGTAGGGTGCAGTCAGATGTTGCTGAATGTCATGATGCTTCAGGTATGCTAAGAACTTCTTTGACAAAAATTTCCCCCCCTCGATCTGAGCGGAGGAGAAGAAGAGGCTTCCCAGAATACCTGGTGTCTTGCTGGTAGAAGGTTTGAAAATTTGCAAATTCCTCACTCTTCTTCCAGAGGAAATATACCCACATTTTCTATGAGTAATCATCAATGATAAGCTGGAAGTACTCAAAACCTTGGAAGCTAGCTGGCAAGGGTCTGTATAGATCGGTGTGAATGACCTGAAGATGCTCTGTAGAATGATAAGAGCTCTGTTTGAATGGACCTCTATGTTGTTTACTCGCAAGACATCTCGAGCAAACAGGTAAGGAATGGGAGAGTGGAGGAAGCCCTCTTACCATTTCCTTTGCACTGAGCTGATGCAGAGCCCCGATAAAAATATGACCATATCGAAAGTGCCAAAGTGCAGTGGACTCTGCCGTTGATGTAGAGAGAGCAACGCTAGATGAAGTGACCACATCCAGTGCCAATAGATGGCCCTTCAGAAATTCTTGAGCAATGACTGACTCTCCCTGGGAAATGATGCAGGACTTGACCCCTTTCTCAACAAATAATTCAACCTACATTCGATGGTTAAGAAGTTGACTTACAGAAAAAGATTTGAAGTCAAACCTGGAACATATAGCACCTTTGTGAGTGTACATCTTCGTGTTCCAAGAGGAATGATGACATCACCAATCCCTGCCGCAATATACTCTTGATTGTCTGCAATGGTGATCCGATCTCCAGTGGGCTGGTCACTCAGAGTATGGAACAACTTCTTGTTGCCAGTCATGTGTTTCACTTTGAATCAATCAACCAGACATCTTCTGATGGCTACGAAGTCTGTGAGACTAGAACAATGTCAGAATGAGTCGTGTCTGAACCTCTTCATCGGAGGTGGCATCCTACTGAGTAGCAATGTGGCCCTTCTGCCTCTGATTATGAGCATGCCATCGAGATTTCTTTGAATATCCTCGGCTAGAAGTGCTCTCTTCGCCAGAGTTTCCATACTTGTGACCATTGTAATAACAGTTCGCAGTCGTGTGCGTATCCATGGAGCAAATGTGGCACCACCGATCCGCCTTGTGATTATCTTTTACAGGGTGGCGGCTGTGTGAAGATGGCTGCGAGGATCTTTGCTTCGATTCAGGGTGTTGCCCTTTCCAAGGCTTATGTTTTTGCCTCATGATGAGAGCCTTGTCTTCAAAGGCTTCTTGTACATTTTGCATGGCTTCTTCCTTCTGGAGATAATTCACCAGGGTGGAAAACTCACCTCCTGTTGAGTGATTGTCAACGTGGTGATCAGTTTGAAAATCGGGAAGGAAGAGCTCGCAAGGTGAGTGGGACTAGCAACTTGTCATCCACTGGTTCACCGAGAGCAGAGAGTTCTGCACGTAACTCAGCTACACGCCGTAAGAAGGCTTCTACTGATTCACCATCATGCATACTCATCGTATGAAGCTTTGTCTGAAGTTGTAACTTTGTCATCAAATTCTTAGCTTCGTAGATGGTACACAATGCACTCCATGCCTGAGAAGAAGTGGTTGCTTCCTGAATGTATGGCTACACCTCATCAGAAAGACTCAGGGTGATGAGCATTAGCGCTTTCACATCAGCCTTTTCATATTTTTCCAACAGATCAGCATCTGTGGGAGGGGCGTCTTTGCCAAAAATGATCCCCCAAAGATCTTCGAATTGAAGAATCGTCCGCATTTTGGTTTTCCATGTGGTGAAATTTGGCCCTTTCAAGAGTTGGGCATCGGATAGCAATATTTTTGGAGCAGACATTTTCAAAAACTCAAAAATGTATTTTATTTATTTATTTATTTTCAAAAATGGCTACAATGCTTACTGAAGGAATCATCCCGAAGATGGGCTCTATAGGCTCGTGCAGTGAGACGCCGACACTCCTGTGGGCATTCTATTTCATGTTCGTCATCTGCATCATAACCACGTTCAAGTTCTACACAAATCTGCCGTGCTTGACATCGAACGTCGAACCAAAAATATTCCAATAGTCCTCGGTGCACAATCTCGTCAAAGAGAATGTTCCCAGTGTTGTGTAGCTCGTTGACCAAGGAAAAGAACATCCCAGTGGTGTCTTCGTTGTCACTCAATGCCCAAATATTTGGTGCATTGCTTGCGGTGCTTTGTGCATCGAATATTTGTGACATACGTGCACACACTGTTTCTGTGGTCTTCCAACACACTGGGTTTATCAAGAAAAAGCAGTGGCTGACTGAGTCTCCACGCATAGTGCAACAACAAGACACTCCAGCCAAGACAGCAAACGAACAGCCAAGACAGCAAATGAACAGATCACTCTTGGTCTTCTACGCAGCAAGAGGGAAGGGCGGTTTCAGGCCGTTTCCTTAGTTGCTTCAAAGTTTCGTAGACCTCTTTCTACATCAATAGAAATGAGTTGAAAGGTAAATAACCATCATAACCATTTTTTCCTTCCTTGTGCAACTTCTCCTTATCCCCGTGTCTCTGCCTAGAGCTCCACATTTAGATAATCCTTCCGTGTTTGCGAGAATACATGCATTTTGAATGGCACTTACTCACATCAGATCAACTCGACGCCAAGATGACTCCAAATTCCACGCAGGTCACCTTTGGCGCCGGCTTGGGCTCCTTCCACGGCTTACCTCCTTCAAATAAGACAAAGACACAATGCATAGCACACAAAGAAATATCCCAAAACGCACTCCAATCTTCCAAAGAAGGCAGAGGACGGTTTCGAGCTTCCATTGACGTTACGAGGCTCCACACACAGCCGGTTTTGGTCATTGCTCCACCCACACATGACAAAACCCACTCTGATACCAATGATGGTGCTCAAGCAATGTTTTATTGATTGCTATATTAGATAATACAAGGATCACGCCTTTATATAGGCTGTGGGAAGGAGGCGCGTAGGAGAAACAATTACATAACTCGCTGTTCATTAACAAATACCATAACAATAATGTATTAATGCACTAACACACACTCGAAGGCCATAACTTTTGTAATTATCAAAAATTTTCACAAAATTTGTCTCATTTGAACCACGACTCTAAGAATGATGGAAAAAATCAAGAAACAATAAGTAAAATATTTCACTAAGAGTAGAAATGAATGGTTTCAATTATTTTTCAACTAATGACTTTTGAATTAACTTTCCTTGTGGCTGATGCATATAAGAAATATTATCTTCAAAAATAATTTATATGTCTTCTCTAATATCCACCTTTTCTTTGTTTGTAATATTTCCACCGTGGAAATCCAATCACCTAATTATTTCTAAATATTACCAATGTAAATATTTCTGTATTCAAGTCATGACTTTTTATTCATAACGCATTAATATAAAGACCCTTGTTTCTGAAATTTAGTAGATTTTCCATCATGGAGTTTATCCTAGTCATATGTTTATGTGTGACTTGTACCTAATGTAACCATTTCTATTCTACAACTTGATAACATCATAAAACAAAACCTCATAAACAATAATTAGAGGTCTTCTCTAATATATGCATTTTCTTTGTTAGTAATATTTCCACTTTGTGGAAATCCAATCACCTAATTATTTCTAAATATTACCAATGTAAATATTTCCTATATTCAAGTCATGAATTTTTATTCATAGTTCATTAATACAAAGACCCTTGTCTCTCGAAATTTAGTAGATTAGGAAATATTATCTAGACTTTTTATTCATAATGCATAGGAAATGTTATCTTCAAAAATAATTTAGAGGTCTTCTCTAATATCCTCCTTTTCTTTGTTAGTAATATTTCCACCGTGGAAATCAAATCACCTAATTATTTCTAAATGTTACCAATGTAGATATTTCTATCATGGATTTTATCCTAGTCATATTTTTCTCGTGTGACTTGTACCTAATGTAACCATTTCTATTCTACAACTTGATAACATCATAAAACAAAATCTCATAAAAAGTAATTTATAGGTCTGCTCTAATATCCTCCTTTTCTTTGTTAGCAATATTTCCACCGTGGAAATCCAATCACCTAATTATTTCTAAATATTACCAATGTAGATATTTCCCGTATTCCACATGACTTTTTATTCATAATGCATAATACAAAGACCCTTGTTTCGAAATGTAGTAGATTAGGAAATATTATCTAGACTTTTTATTCATAATGAATAGGAAATATTATCTTCAAAAATAATTTAGAGGTCTTCTCTAATATCCACCTTTTCTTTGTTAGTAATATTTCCACTTTGTGGAAATCCAAGCACCTAATTATTTCTAAATATATACCAATGTAGATATGTCCTGTATTCAAGTCATGACTTTTTATTCATAATACATTAATGCAAAGACCCTTGTTTCTGAAATTTAGTAGATTTTCCATCATGGAGTTTATCCTAGTCATATGTTTCTGAGTGACTTGTACCTAATGTAACCATTTCCATTCTACAACTTGATAACATCATAAAACAAAAGCTCATAAAAAGTTAAGTTCATTTGCACATTGGGAAATGTGTGGTTTAACAAAGAGACTTGCTTATGAGCATGAAAAGCATGAAGTAGAACATGCATTCTCCTAACAAAATTATTTGTAATATGTTGAGTGACATCAATAATTGATTGGGGTTAGGCATCCATGAATTCCTCCTCGATCACGTGCTTTCTTTAGATATCCTTAAAAATTCCTCCTTTATTTCCATGTAGATAGGACTAGTTTCTTGGGTAAACTTCTTATTTTTATCCTCTAGAGGATGTCCGTAGGACTATCATACTTGAGGTACACCATTATGACTTCAAGTTGTGCCAATGTGCAAGCCATTAATTTTTCATAGCATGAGTATTCCATGTTCCTTTTGGAGTAGTAGATGAAATAGTTGTTATGGAAATGAAGGTAGAAGAATCCCTTACTAATTATGGTAAGGGTGTGTGTGTCCAAGGAAAATATTTTTATCTTGAACATATATTTGAGGGACAAAAAGATGTCTCATGAAAATATGAGTGACCATACGATCCTAAAAAGGAAAAAATGAATTAAAGAGGGAATCGAGAGGAGTGAAACATCATTTCTTAATAAAAAGTTTTTGAAACATATGGTGTGATAGAACGAAGTAATGAACAATGAATATACTAAACAAATTAGAGTGAAAGTGAAGGAAAGGAAAGGAATTAAGGATAAGGTTTCATTAAAGCCTTCAACTTACCCTTAGAAGGTCTTCTAGAAAGTGTTCCACATGATGTTGGATCTGAAGAATATACAACAATAAGATGAGGTAATGAATAATTTAAATAAGTAGAAGATATGATGTTAGGAGATACACTCATTGATTTTGAAACTAATATAATAACTAAAAATTCTAGGAAGAAATAATAATAATGACTTAGGGAGACAATTATACGGTCATTTGTGATTGAAAAAGGATAATAAACAATTGAAGAAATGTGTGAAGAAGAAGAATACATGACTAGAAACATCTAGAGAAATAGAAGCAAGGATAGACAAGGAAACAATGGAAGTCATAGAAATAGGGGAAGATAAACATGGATTTTGAAAACCAATAGGCTCTAAAATACCATGATCTCCTCCTACTTCATCTTTGGAATAAGAACTAGTAGAAATGAGAATAATACTAGTCAAAAGTCCTAGGAAGGTGGAATAAAAGAAGAAGAAATCATACCTATATAATTAGAAATTGAAGAAGTATAATGAAAAAGAATGTGCATATGATGTAAAAATAGAATAGTACTCACCAAAGGAATACTAAGAATAGGTATAGTTTCAAATGGTCTTGTGGATATCCTAAGAAACCTTCCAGAGCTTTTTATCCGTATTCTTGGAGAAGGAACATAATGAGGACCAAATTTTCCTTTTGATAGAGGAGGAATAGAAACAAGAATATTCTCAAGCTGAAATGGATTAGCACCTTAGCACCTTAGTCATATGAATCTTCTTCCTCATGTTCCCTCTTTAGTTGTACTACATTTCTTGACGTAAATTACCTTCCATAGACTCTGTCCCATTGGTTACTAGGTTCATAAGGAACTTTTAAATTTCTCATATTATCGGCCACTACTTCATCATTGAACTAATCCTTATAAACTAGCTCATTTGTATGTGGCTCTATCACGAGTGTGCTTGCACAATTATCCCACCCTTCCTCTTGGGTCAAAATATATTAGAGTATGATAGTCTAGGTATAATGATGTCATATGGGATGCTACTCTCTTAGCATTTTTCCAATCAATCGAGATTGTTGAACCTAATGAGAAATGCGCAGAGGATAAGTAAAATTTTAAATTTTTTTTCCTTTTCCACATGATTGATGTCATGGAAAAATTGATTTATAATCTCATTCTCAGTTAGATTGTCTAAAACATATATGGGCAGTATAAATAAGATAGAGAGAATCCCCTCTACTCTTATCACTATACAAATGTGATACCAATAGGAATATCCTCAATTTATAAATGAATTATTTACTCTTGGAATTATCCAAGGTGCATAGGGGTGTGTAAGTGTGACATGGAAAATAACATGGTAATAGTTATTATAGATATCCTCCACCTTATTCCTATAATAATGCATGTGCATATTGTTAAAGACCATAGGGACTATATGTTTCGGTTGTGGTGACCAACTAGTTCTCCCATAAATTGTTGGATTACACACATGACATTAACAGAGTAAGACAACATATATAAATTGTCCTTCTCAATGGAAATCACAAGATTATTGTAGAGGTTAAAATATAGACATCGAGCTAGATTAGGTATCTTTAGGTCATTGATGATCATGATTAGCGAGGGTACCTAAGTTTTATCGACATACACAATATCGGCGATTAAATAATTATGTTCATTAGGGTGATTCCCAATCTCACTAAACAATTGAAACATATTATATTCATTATTTATTTTTCAAATTTGGACTTTTAACTAGTCGATCCTCTTCCTAAACTTCAAGCATAGTATTAAGGTTATTTATCTTTCCCAAGTACTCCAATGTTTCTTGATTGAACTGAATATTAGATCAAGGGATATGTTCGTATGCATAAATAACATCTTTAGTTATATTCATAATTATATTTCCTCCTTTGGATTTTAAAATTCCTCCTATAAATCTTATACTATCACCAAAAACGTCCAATATATAGTCAACACAAGGCATTAGATATACTTTTCCACCTAAAATATGCAACCCTATCTATCTAATGGCCACTAGATAAGCCACACACCATTATTTTTCCTATTCTATATCATCATCATTATCTATCAAACTATCTCCATATACCTTTTTTTCGCGGCTATATAAGGTTCTCGAGCCAATGACTTGTTTTTCAAAAATTGTCTCTCCAAAGAGATGTTCCAAGTAGAATGTGTGCGTAATCTTCCATTGACAATAATCTTTAAAATAATTGATCAACTATATGTATGCAAAGATCTCAATCTTGGTAAACAATAATACTTTTTTTTTCTTTTTGATAACTCGAATTTAGACTTTAAAAGCTCAATTATAGATTGAGTACTAGCTGGAGCTTGTGCATGAAATCCTTTCAAGAGTCATGTAAATCTTGTTAATTTGTGCTAAAATGGCGGTATATCATTGCAGAATTGAAGTCTAGTGTGTCATTTAATAATTTATTCATTTTTCAATGATTTTTAGGCTTTAAGCTACTAATGGCTTTTGGTAGTTTTTTTGGCTTTAATTTATCACTTTTCATTTTTCACCATGTATTTCCATGGATTTTGTCTATCTCTTCACCACTAAGTCTCGTTAATTCCACATGTTGTTTCTCTTTATAAGAACCATATCGTAGTATGAAAGATGAGCCTATGAACCGTTTATAATATAAGTACGGATATATATGGTTCTTATGAACCATTTATAGTATATTATCTTTCTGTCATGTTTGTTTCAATGAAAAGTGAAAAAAAAAAATCACCACGTATGTACATTTTTCGCAATGTTAGACTATAAAGAACCTCTATTAGTCATTGCAAAGTGCAAACTAATAAAAATATCCGTACTTATATTATTTTTGCAATGTTAATTGCTTGGTAGGTCAAGTAAATTATAGTGAAATGTGAGCCAATAAGAAAGTTCCAAGTTCCTACACAATTCACAATGTTAGTTGTGTTGTGATCAATATGTTAGAAACTTTCAGTGTTGTTTGAATACAAAATTAAGAAGAGAAACAATGTACATAGTGACATATTTTATTTTCCATTTATTTTATTCAATTCTATTTTGGATGAAAGGATAGAGGGTACATGCATATAATGTTTGAAGTGAAACCCTCTATGTAATTTCCTTATCTTTTAATTCATTATATCTATGAAATAAGTTACGCTTTAAAAAAATAGAAAACACGATAATGGTGACATGTAACTAGTGAGTTATATTCAAGACAAAAACCTAGAGAATTACAATACTATCTTGTAAGATAGGAAAATAATTACAAACTATTAAATGAGCCATATGATGGAACATGAATTAATTTAATAAATAGTTTAAATTTTTAGAGCTAATTCTTGATAAAAAATAGTGTTCTCTTCAATATAAGATATACTATTTGATAATGGCATTTAAGATAGGGGTGGCTTCTAATGTTTAAATTTTCAAATGTTTTTTTCCGTAATATGGACGGATCGGTGAATATATAGCAACTTAGAGCATTAAGGAATGAATGTTTAACACAAACCGAGCACACCGATCAACCTCATATGGAGCAACATACACTCGAATCCTCAATACATGTTGCACATAAATAATGGAATTTAAGGCTATGACTTGTACCACTTAAAGTGTAGGATGAGGACGAATAAACTAGCATCAAGAATTTATTAAGTAATTGTATTATTGTTTTTACGAAATCAATTTCTTTTCATAAAAAAATTATCAGTTGTCTTAATGTCTATTCTTGATGAAAAAAATTTAATAACTAATAGCTTTCATTACCCCAAATTTCTAACCTTGAAATTTTTCATTTAAAAAATATGCATGGTCATATATAATTTCTCGCTAAATAATTATTAAAATAATTAATCAATATAAACATTATTTTAAAAATACATTTTACATAATTAAAATATAAGTAAATAATATTAATTATATTATTGTTTTAATTAGAAGGATGTATAATATAATTAAAGGATTTCATCCCTATAAAGTCCCAACCTTAAATATTTTTTATATAAAAAATATGTTTCGTGGACGCATCCCATCTAAATCGTATTTATGAGAATTGGATGAAAACCCATAGGAGTCTTTCCGCATCCGGGTTTCTTATGTCCGTAATCTCAACAAAGGTTTTTATATTTTTACCTTTCATGAACCCTCATAGGTCCGTAAAGCTTATGAATAAGGCAAAGACACTTGGTATTCGTGGAAATACACTTCTTGTGCTTTCCTCTTGACTGCAGATCTTAGCCCTACTAGTCTGATTTCACTCAAAATCACTCTTTAGATTGAGCTCCCTGGTCTTCATGTTCATCTCTGGTATTTTCTGGATGATATAGTCAAACCCATTGGCAAGGTGTTATGTCATGAACATGGCTATTTTTTTACGCCCGACCCAATAAGTGTGTATGTGTCAAAAAGGACCTGGCGAATGATTTAAGTGACCATCTGAATAATTAGTTGGCGTCCCTGAAAATATCTCAAAATTTCATGTATTTAAACCTCCCAAACACGTGTTTCCACTGTTAGGCCTTGAACCATTGTATTAGATATTTTCCCCTTTTAGCTCTCTCTAAATCTATACCCGCGCCATCTGCGACATTGAAATCTATGGTTACTCCTCAGGCTGATGGTTGGAAGATGGCGTGTTCAAAAATCACTTAGGAGTGTGGTATTCCATGGAAGTTATTCCACCATCTTCTCCTTCACCGCCACCGCCAAACATGAGTCTCGATAGAGGAACCTAATCCTTTGGCTTCCATTGTGGCCACTTCCTCGACGAGGCAAGAGATGCACACAACTATTGAGAAATATGGGAATTTGACATCAAATTCTCTACCACCGTGATGTTCACGTAGCCCACCTCATGAGGTTGAGTGTGGTGTGCATAGAATTAATGAGGATAAGTGGTACTCCATTCAGGTCGTCGAGCCTTCTCATTGAAACAAGATTATGATTACCAATAATGTTTCCATTCTCGCTTTGAGGACAGAGTTTTCCGATGGGTAGGGAGAATTTTATATGTTTGATTTTTCATGAATTTTTTTGTCGTGGAAGTTGCGGGGATGACAGATCCCTCATGAAAATTCTATTTCCATTTATCTTTTCAATTAATTAGCGATTTAAATGTCCTTTGCTTATTGTAAATCAAGGTTTCTTGTTTTTTGCTTTAGAGTTTGCTAACGTGTATAGCCCCCGAGTTAGTGCACTTTCACACTCATCAAATTGATGGTGGGATAGAGCTAGCATTTCCATCATGTCGAAGTTTTGACGTTAATTATTTCTCGGGCCATGACCCAAGCCATCAGAAGGTGTGGGTCATTTTGCATATTAATGATATGTCCTTTGGTATTCTTAATGTTTATGTTCCTAATGATGCTTCCTAAAGAATCTTATTATCGCGTTGGTTAGGTGAAAACTTAACTCTTTCTTATTGGTTGCTTTTTCAAAAATTTATATTGGTGGAACATCTTGATGTTAAATGTGGTGCACTCTTGATGCTTTGGCTCCATGGATAACAAGCTACTTGGTATTACTTTAAAATCTGTTGGGCCCTTTTTGATCTGATTCTCAACTGGCGGGAATATTTTCCGGATTCCACTTGGTTTAGTGGGAAAACCTCCAAGAAGGATCTGATCATGTATTAAAACATCTTGATCATTCTATTATTACTCAAAAACCTATTTTAATTTTTACACGCATGGCTCCATTGTTATCAAGGTTTGGTCTAATGTTATTTTGTCAAACCATTATCCGATAACATTTAAGGTTATTTGCGGGGGGGCCCTCCTAAGGTGCCGATTACACATTTTTTTCTCAATTTCTTATTGTTTCGTCACCCTCGAGTGATCCATCTCATCGCAAAAATTTAAAACATTACGTTGTGTCCCCATTTTGTTGTCACCGGGCGCTCTTGGTGGGAGGTGGAACTCTAACACACCTCCAAATTTCTCTCTCATTTTGGCAAATAGGTTGCTCGATTCAAGACAATCTGATTATTCTCTACATAAATAATTCCAATGGGTATCCTTACTCCAGAGTACAACCCTTTTGATCTTTAGGGTTAATCTTAGGTTGCATCTCTTTGGCATAAGCTCAAGATCAGTGAATCCTACACTACTAAGGGTGCTCAGATTAGATCGGTGCTTAGATTAAATTGAGGATCCACTTGATAAAGGTGGGAGATAAATCTTCTAAGAGCTTTATTAAATCCATTTGTGCCAAGCATGCTCATCAATAGATCAAGGCCATATATGAGTCCCACTAGAGGCTTACCAAGATCTAAGAAAACTCTTCTACTTTTGTTAAGCATTATTGTCCGGTGTTTCAATATTAGGAGGATTATCTTGAATGATCTTTTTCTTATCATAAATTCCTTGATGTGGTTCCTTCAAAAATAATGCTTGGGATTTGGCTTGTTGTTATTCTCCTCTTTCTTTAGATGAGATTCATGTTGCCTTACTTTGTTTATCCGATGATAAATCTCTCAGTGTGGATGGCTTTCCAAGTGAATTCTATAAATCCATTTGGTCGATTATTGGCCCTAGTTTACTCAAAGCATATCATGAGATGCTTCAATCTCTCTCCTTGGGAACTTTCATCAATCAACGCAACATCAAGTTCATTCTCGAAACCAGCCAATCCAAAACTTATGAACAACTAGAAGAAGGTAAATTTTTTGAACATCTCCTACAAAATTATAGCTAAAGCTCTAGCTCTGTGGATTTCTAATATTTTGTCGAAGATTATGTGGCCTAAAAAGACAAGCTTTGCACAAAGGACGTTATATTATGGATAATCTTCTTATGGTTTGGGAAGGAATGGAACATTCTCTTATTTTCTGTCAGAAGCATTTTTCTAAAAATTGATTTTTATAAAGCTTATGATCGTATTGAGTGGCCCTTTAATTTGGCTATCCTCAAGGCCTTAGGGTTTGTTGATTTTTTCTGTTTCTCTACTCTTTTCTCCAATGATTTTTCTCAACTCACTATTAATGGCCATCAGTCTCAAGCCATTTGAATCTACCACTCTATCAGACAGAGTGTCCTCCTTGTTTTGGCTTTTTTTTCTTGTGGAAGATGCTCTAGGATAATTAATTTCTCATCATGTTGACTTTTCCGTGGTCAAATTTGTGGTATTACTTTACCTGACCACCACAAATAGTTGATTAATGGGCATTTTAGACAGATTCCTTCGTTATGGTAATTTAGCCCAGGTAATTTTGATAACTTGCATAATTTATCTAGATTCGATAGATAGAAATGGTGGAAACAAGAAATTAGGATTTTCGGAGAACACCTTTGGTTTTCTATAACTCCTCTTTTCAAGAAAAATGTAAGGAGTTAGCTAAAATTTGCAAAAATAAGAAGGAGACCTATTTTAATGTATCATGCGGTCTAAATGCTACCGGTGGAACAACTACGGGTTGAACTAGGGTTCCTCATCCTTACCTTGGCTCTGAAATTTGAAGAAAACAAGGTATTATGGAAATATCGAGTCCCGGCATTCCCAAAAGACAAGTCTAATTGGGACACGAGTTCCCTGAAATGGAAATTTTCCCAATTTACAAAGGAATGAAGTGTATTGCAGATAAGGCAAAGTTATATGGCCCAAATGTCCTGGGTGATTTGTGACGTGGGTGAATAGAAAGGATGAAATGGCTACAATCCTATGTGTTGCGGATAAGGTAAAAATTCAGGGCCCATGCGGTCCAAGTACCGTAGGGACATGAGTTCCCCCAAAGCTGAAATCAGCACACATCGGTGGAGGAAATTCCATGCTATTATGGTAGGGGGTCAACGGCCCACCTAGCCAAGTCAATGGAAGATGCGTAAGGATAGAAGATCCCAGGATGGGCATCATGGAGAATGGAGGCCTAAACAACACAGTGCATGGGGGGACGTGAGTTCCCCATGGAGGTGAAATTTTTGCATATCAAGGAGACAGAGCGCATTGCGAGATAAGGTAGACTTCGTTGGTCCCGGTAGCCCTTGTGCCATAGAGACATGAGTTCCCCAAAACCTCGTAATTCCTACAATACAAAGGGAAAGTGGTTTATTCTAGATTATGAGAGCGCGCATGGAACACCCCCGACCTTGAACTTGAAATGGGCATATCGTTTTACTTGGAGCTCGATTTTGAAAAAATGGACTTTTCGGAAATCTCTCGATATCCTCAGGCTCCAAAAATTAAATTCTTACTTTTGTTAAATGTAAGAAATCCCTAAAAACTCAAAATATATGCTCACACTCAGAAGGCCATAAATTTTGTAATTCTCAATGGATTTTCACAAAATTGGTCTCTTTTGAACTGTGGATCGTGAGAAGGACACAAAAATCAAGAAATATAGAAATTGATGAATATTTTATGATTATTTCAATGGTAATGTGTGAGGTTTTAATAATGATTTTATTAGTGGTTGGAGGCATTTAATGAGCATGGGTTGTCATTCCTTCTCTGATGTAGGTTATGGGACACCTTGAGATTGCTTTTATAAGTCTAAAATTACCAACCACACTCATTTATTATGACTTGCAATTGGTTGAAAAGTGGATTTCTAGATTTACATCTTCTCTCTCTCTCTCTTCCAAAACTCTATAAATTGGAACACTTTGGGTTCATTGTAAAGGAATGATAGTTTGAGTAACAAAACTCGTCATTTTACTTTTGTGAAGCCAATATGCTAGAGGCCTTTGTAGTTGACTCTTTGCATTGTGATCTAGGCCTTTCCTTTGTAATAGTTTGGATGATGCATATTAAGGAAGCAATACATTCAAGTTTGTGGATGTATCTTCCCTTGCTAAATTTAGTGCATTCTCCTTGCCTATCTAACATTGTTACAAATGTTTATGTCTACTCCAAACTCTTACATGGACCTAATATTATTGTGCATGCATGGAAATGCGTTGTGAATGTTGTTATTAGACTATGGAGACCTTTCATCACCCTCTTTGATATGCATTTTGATTCCATTTTCACATATTGAATTTTTTTCTCATTCCCTTCTTTTGGTGAATCACCTTTACGGTGTATTTTCCTTCCTTTAACTATTATTTATCTCTCTGTGATCACTTGAAAATTATAGGATGGAGATAGTTAGTAGATCCATCTCAAGAGAGTTATTTTACACTAGGATTATGAAGAATAACAAGATTTTTGAGGAGGTCTATCTAATGTAGCAAGTCCCAGAATGCGACCCAAATCATTCCACACACGAACAACACACGGAAAAAGACAGGATATTTTTTTTTTTACTTGCTTGACACATAACACGACGCAACATGTCGTCACCAAGGATACAACTATCTCTGTGAACAACTCGATACATGGATGGCCATAAAGGCAAGACGGAAATGTTCACACCTATCAAGGACAATTTACTTTTCTTTTAGACATGACAACATAGAAGTCCAACACAAAACACACTTACAGTTAGGGCCATCCACAATGAGATATTCTTGAGGGTTATTTATTTTTAAAAATACATCTTACAATTACTAGCTTACGTTTTCAAGGAGACTCAAGATATGATGCATACAAATCATCTCACCAAGCTAAGTTTATTCTTTTTACACTGAGTAATCATCTTTAATCTTCTCTATTATGACATTTATTTGCTTAATTCATTTAATTAGAGAAAGGGGGGTGATTTAATTTCACAAGGCCATCTATTAACGCTTACGCTACTAGAACTTGTTCATGCCCATATGACAACATGGTTTTGCATTCAACATACTTAAGAGAAGAAAGACAAGGCACCTTGGAAAAAGTTAGAGGGAGAAGGTTGAGTTGAAATCATCTTCAAGACCTCATTTTTATAGCCAAGATTTAATTGAAACTTGAGAACTTAACCATAATTATTAAAGATTTTACTTAGGGTTTTACTAAATGAGTTTTATAAAAATAAAACAATTTACCATCCAAAGGCCGAGAGATAGATTGCGTGGTTTCTAAAGTGTTATCTCCTTCTTATTAAATCTTATTATCTTCCGAACAATCCATATATTTTCGTTAAGTTCATTTAAGAATTTCACCATAAATGGATAGTGTTCATTAGTGTCGCTAGGGATATCAAGTTATAGAATTTTTACTTCACGAAGGATGGTTTCATTTTAATCACTCATGGAATTATTTGTTTTCAAGTAGATCACCTCTACATTTATTTGTTGAATATAAAATTATTATTTTTGTTTAGTTTCTTTAAGGGTTAACCACCCATTTTACTTTACTTATAACTCACAATTACTAAGTCTTAGAAAGATTTAACTCAACATCTAATTATAGGGATAAAGTTTAACAATACTCATTTACAAACACGAAATTAACTTACATAAACTCTTAGAATACTGATAATCGATTAAGGTCACTCAACAAGCGGTAAACAAATTTTCTTATAGTTTCCAAGATAGGCGCATACAATTCAAGGTTCCAAAGTTAAGACGACATAATCCACGATACAAAACACTACGACATTGATCCTCTTCTAAAATTTCCACTAGATGTTATCAACAGTTGAACAATATAAAAAGGATTCATACAAAAGAACTTCTCACTGAGGTTGATGTAAAAATCTACAAGTCTATCCCTCATCTACTCGCAAAAATCCATCTGCAACAAATTTTTCCACAAGCGTTAGTTCGCGAGAACTGAGCAAGATAAGGCTACACAAAACCACCATAACTATTATCTAACAATACCACAAAAGGAATCACTTTATTACAAGAATTGGTTCAAACCTCTAAACACTATCAACACATCAAGTTATAATAAAGTCTCCATCATGCCAATCAAAGAGGGAGAAAACCTTGTACTTCAGTTAGGAGAAAAAGCAACGAAAGTAACAATCGTATGAGAATGGCCCTTGGCCCTATAAGGAGGAAATTAAACAATCTAGCAAAAACAGAATTCCCATCAAGTAAGTAATTAAACAATAATTACAAGATTGAGATTTGATATATATACTAACCATCTAGAAATTTATCAAAGGTACCAACGCATAGGCTAAAATAATATATTTCTAAAAGAACAAGAGTTGATTGGCCCAAGAAAGGGGAACCACGGGTTTCAGAAATTAACACAAAAGGCCATGTATAATTGAGTTTCAAACCGGAAATCAATTAGAGTATACACACAACATAAGTTTCGAAGCGAAGGCAAGAATACTAGTTTTGACCATTAACCACAAAAATTCCAATCATCCAAGAAGGGTCAAAGTCTTACAAAGCAAGAGCAAACACACGAGAGAAGAAGGAGTTTCGTCACACCGAGTATATAATAATGTCATCAACAAATTTTATAACACTAAATATTTGCAAACCTCCACAACAATACTAATGTTTGGTTAATTTAAAATAAATTACCCATTTCCCAAACAACCATATTTTAAGGCATCCCTTGGTAACACAAATCACCGTCGCACAATGATACAAAAATAATTTCTAAGTGACATTATCAAAACAAAACCTTCCGCTATGAATCCATAAGACTATCAAATGAAAGCTGAGTTTTTCCCGAAGATTAATCACATTTAAGGAAATTTTCATCACAAACTATTACGGTAATTACGTGCATAAAACCGACTGACCTATATTAATTAATAGCGTTAACATTACAAGGAGAAAAAATAATGCAAGTTAGGAAAAATAAAGAGCGCCATCAGCAATAATTCGAGAGGGGATTAGATCAAACTATTCTAGTGTCAATGAGGTCTTGGATTCACACAATGAAACCTCCATCTTAGTTGATCCGAAAAGCTAGTTATGGTTCAAGTTGATAGGGATGGTCAAGGTACTTCTTGAGGATGGCCTTAAAAGTATAGAAACAAGATGAAAGATAATATAAGAGTCTAACCATGTGAGACGGAAAACACATTACACACAACCCTTTTCATTCTACCGCTTTAATACCGAAACTCTAAGTCGGCTAAACCAAGCATTTATCACACTAATCCTACGACCTTCCTTTCTCGATGCCAAGAGGTTACCAAAGGGGCTTGCGAAGGAGCTAACAAAAACATCAAAAGACAAACTTGGGTGCTAGGGAGGAGCTTCATAGTTGTCGTAAACTTACTTTCATGATATAGAAAATACTAGTTTGATCAACATAATAACTTGCAACTCAAACACAGAGAAGAATAAATACATAAACCGACAGACGAAGGTCTATCACTCGAGTAAGAGAAACATAACACCCAGAGGAGAAGGCACACGCATCCTTTCAACCAACATACTGACAACGATAAAAGCAAAAACAAGAAGAGACAAGCAGAAAGGGGAAATATCCTGTCATGACATCCAACTGAAAAATCAATGCAAGGAAAAAGCGGTTCGATTTCGCAATAATTGTAAATATAATAGTAGTAGAAAGGTGTAGAAATATCTTGCCTTTTTCTCGATTGTCTTTCCTATCTTCTTCTCCCACAAAGCTACCAGTTATTGAAAGAATATGTATTAGCAGGAAGCCTCAAATAAAATTTCTTGTTCAGAGTTCTTGGGTCACCCACTGCCTTGATGGTAAAAGTGCCAATATCTTCCTCTTTCACAAACACAACATTGGCATTTCAATCCCCTAAAATCGAAACTGTATCCCTTGGTAGGGCAGTAAGGCCTGGTTGCCCCAAATTTGGCACAAAATACGTGGCAAAACAGTTGCTGCAAACATATGTGTAGGGAATTCCTTCTACCTCAATGGCCCTATGGACTTTGACCTTGTAACCCCATGCAGTATTTGCAGGCTCGACTGCATGGACTCTATCAAAATCATTTCCAAATTCAGATGGCAGAAATATCTTGATGGTTCCAACCTCTTTGATTGCCTTGATAATGTTAAGCTGATCCATTATCTGCGTCCCTCCCACTGTGGAGATGACCACATCCACTTTTTGATTGTCTCCACAAGACTTGCATGATCTTCTAGAGATCCATGGACTATATTAGCACCTGAGGCCTTGAAGGATTCAAGAAGCTTGGCCTGCTGAGGATTTGAAGCTATGGACTGTCTAAAAGCCCGCCGAAGGCAAACTCCAATCAATATTAATCAAACAACGTATCTTCCATAACATTCGTCAATGCCCTGGAATTTATGAACTCCAAAATAAATAAATAAATGATAATTACGGCAACAAATTTGTGAAAGTACGGCTCGGTTACGGCATAAAAATATGGAACAGGTTAACAGTAGGTCAAATGATGAGCACAAGAAAGCTAAGGTTTCTAGAGAAACGGAGATGAATTGAATGAAGGATTCACAGGTCGAGGGTTTGAATCTGCACAAGCAAATGAATGTTGTGATTGAACTGAGTTATGCAGAGAGTAGAGGAAGAAGGCATTTCAGTGAAATATGGCAGAGGAGCGGCCCGACATTAGGGTTAATGAAACATTAGGAATCCTGAGATTATCAACCAGTCACGTGAAGAGCTTTTAGATTTGGTGCAGAGCATTCTATACTGAACAGATAACAACATAGTTGGACAACCTGCTTGTTGGAGGTGCTCAAAAGGGATTCTACCTTACTCGCAACATGCCTCTGCCTCCTACCACCACCACCACCAACATGATCTCCTATTCTCTCATCTCAGTTACGCGCCTTCGACTACATTTTCATCACATTCTTTTGCTTAGGCCTCGCAAAGTAAAATAATGGAACGGAGGAATAGTCTAAGAGGTAATTAACAGGGAGGACCAGGTGTAGGCTATAGCAAGAATCCAAGGCAAAACAATTAATGAGGCAACCATCCCAATTAATGTTGTCTGCCACCAACCAGGGAGAAAGGCGCATCCACCACTACAAAAAGAAGACTTCTACCAAAACAAAGAATAAACAAATACAGCCTTAAATGTAGGCGGCTAGGTTTTCAAGGAAGTTAAACTAACCAAGGATGCCCAAAGACATTACCATTTATGGATAGCAGTCAACCTAACACAACACAAGTAGTGCATTTAGCCAACAGGGGAGGATTGATAAAAAAATGAAGTGTTTTCAAAGTGGCGAGATGGGTGGATGCCTCTACTACCTTCTCAAAAATTGCTATAATATAAGGTATACACGAATGTCTAGAAGGCCACGGGGAAAGAATTAAATGCAAGCATGAACACCACCTCCCAAGAAATGGATTCATCCGCAAACAAGCTCTCTTGCACAAACAACGGCTTGTCCGCGAAGTGACCAATGAACCACTAAAATCGCTTATCAATAATTAACAACAACGTTGATAACAATCGACAATAAGATAGTGACGTTATCATCGACCAACAATTAAATTAATAATATTATTACATTTTATTTTATTTTTTATTGTTATTATTACAAATTAAAATTATTTTTAATCATATTAACAAGGGCCAACAAACAAGTTCGACAATTTACAAAAAAAAACAATGACACCAACACAAATAGGCACGATGAAGAGGAGAACATCTAATTATCCTCTCAGGCAAGGTGAATCCTCTAATGATCGACAAGAAAGCAACGATGTTTAACACTTAGCAACAAGCATCGAAGGAGAAAAAGAGCAATGATGAATGGGCGTTACATTCTCCTCCCCTTAAGAAAGCATCGCCCTCGATGCGAGATTACACGAGAGGAAGGAAATGGCACGTAACCAAGAACAGGTAAAGGAGAAATTACACCCTATGGTTTAAAATTTTAGTTGATTAAAGCACGGCCACAGGGTAGCCTTAGGAACATTTGGTAGAAATTTTAACTTTCAATGTTCTGTGAAGATTGGCAGTTCTCTCTTATTTATTTCATTAGTTCCTTTCCATTAGCATTATTCTTAGTTTAATTTCTTTTAAAAAAATTATCATTGAAGAGTTTTGGTTTATTCCTTATTGTGGGTGCCCAACATGAACTGCTAACACAACACCCTATCAGGTTCACAAGACACTACAGATTCACAAGCACGCAAGTATATACTTCAAGATTGGATTACACCACAAAAAGGTTACTCAAATATGGAATGGAATAGGCACAGTCCACATAACATAGTACTGGTCACACAACCATGACTGAAAATTACACTACTTGAACAAGGTGTACTACGATTTCCAGACATTCCCTCAATTCCACGTATGAGGATTTTCCATGACTCATAAAAACTACATGTACATAGGGCCCACAAGAGCATCAATGACATAACCACAACATCACAACACATATCCATCTGACATGAGTAACACATACATCAAAAGAACACTACCAAAACATCACAATAACTCAACATATATCCCGAAACATCAACCATACAGACAAATATCATAAGCCTCCCTCAAACTCTTATGCCTCCCTCAAGTCTCTTATGCCTCCCTCAAACTCTTATGCCTCCCTCAAGGAGGCCGGTTGACCCTATGGTCCAAGACACATAGAGTTTGAACACTCCTAACCCAAGTGACATAATAACGCATGGTTTAACAACCCACTAGTTATCTGTAACTCCTTGCCAGTGTACCCCCATACAACGAAGTGGGTCCATAGGTCCAACCATTCCATGGTGCATCCCATGACCCTATTCCACACATCACGACAATAGAACTAGCACAACAATCCAATCGAAGTGCCAAGTGGCAAAGTGCAAGCCTTGGGCAAGGCGGTACAAATTTCAAATTTAAAATAAGACCCAAAATCAAGCAAAATAAATGGCCAAATAGCCAAAGTTAGTATCAAAATCCACATGTTAGTGCCACAAACCAAGGAAATGCCCAAAATTGTAAAGCATGGCAATCAAGAAAAGCTGCTGGTCCTTACAAAATAAGTTAAAAAATCTCAATTTATGAATAAAATCAACTTATAATAATGTCACATTACGATAACTGTGGCCTTATTTGGCCACCAAGGGGTACTCAACGAGTTCTTGCTTTTCTCGAACATCGAGCCTCAAACTTGCAAAATAAAACATCATTAGTACAATTTCATCACCTCTGTCTCGAATCATCCCGCCACCACTTCTACAAGGCAAAACATAGTCATAGATACACTAAGATTGTACCCATAAAACAACCACATAAAGAGAGAGAGAGAGAGAGAGAGCACGGTTCATCTAACGACCCAAAATTCCACACACGAACAACACAGTAAAAGACAGGATATTTTTTTTTTTGACTTGCTTGACACATAACATGATGCAACATGTCGTCACCAAGGATACAACTAACTCTGTGAACAACTCGATACAAGGATGGCCATAAAGGTAGCACGGAAATGTTCACACCTATCAAGGACAATTTACTTTTCTTTTAGACATGACAACATAGAAGTCCAACCACAAAACACACTTACAGTTAGGGCCATCCACAATGAGATATTCTTGAGGGTTATTTATTTTTAAAAATACATCTTGCAATTCTTATCTTACGTTTTCAAGGAGGCTCAAGATATGATGCATACAAATCATCTCACCAAGCTAAGTTTATTCTTTTTACACTGAGTAATCATCTTTAATCTTCTCTATTATGACATTTATTTGCTTAATTCGTTTAATTAGAGAAAGGGGGTAATTTAATTTCACAAGGCCATCTATTAACGCTTACGCTACTAGAACTTGTTCATGCCCATATGACAACATGGGTTTGCATTCAACATAATTAAGAGAAGAAAGACAAGGCACCTTGGAAAAAGGTTAGAGGGAGAAGGTTGAGTTGAAATCATCTTCAAGACCTCATTTGTTATAACCAAGATTTAATTGAAACTTGAGAACTTAACCAAAATTATTAAAGATTTTACTTAGGGTTTTACTAAATGAGTTTTATAAAAATAAAACAATTTACCATCCAAAGGCTAAGAGATAGATTGCGTGGTTTCTAAAGTGTTATCTCCTGCTTATTAAATCTTATTATCTTCCAGAACAATCCATAGATTTCCGTTAAGTTCATTTAAGAATTTCACCATAAAGGGATAGTGTTCATTAGTGTCGCTAGGGATATCAAGTTATAGAATTTTTACTTCACGAAGGATGGTTTCATTTTAATCACTCATGGAATTATTTGTTTTCAAGTAGATCACCCCTACATTTATTTTTTGAATATAAAATTATTATTTTTGTTTAGTTTCTTTAAGGGTTAACCGACCCATTTTACTTTACTTATAACTCACAATTACTAAGTCTTAGAAAGATTTAACTCAACATCTAATCGTAGGGATAAAGTTTAACAATACTCATTTACGAACACGAAATAAAGTTACATCAACTCTTAGAATACCGATAATCCATTAAGGTCACTCAACAAGCGGTAAACAAATTTTCTTATATTTTCCAAGATAGACAGACAATTCAAGGTTCCAAAGTTAAGACGACATAATCCACGATACAAAACACTACGACATTGATCCTCTTCTAAAATTTCCACTAGATGTTATCAACAGTTGAACAATATAAAAAGGATTCATACAAAAGAACTTCTCACTGAGGTTGATGTAAAAATCTACAAGTCTATCCCTCATCTACTTGCAAAAATCCATCTGCAACAAATTTTTCCACAAGAGTCAGTTCGAGAGAACTGAGCAAGATAAGGCTACACAAAACCACCATAACTATTATCTAACAATACCACAAAAGGAAGCACTTTATTACAAGAACTGGTTCAAACCTCTAAACACTATGAACACATCAAGTTATAATAAAGTCACCATCATGGCAATCAAAGAGGGAGAAAACCTTGTACTTCAGTTAGGAGAAAAAGAAATGAAAGTAACAATCGTATGAGAATGGCCCTTGGCCATATAAGGAGGAAATTAAACAATCTAGCAAAAACAAATTCCCATCAAGTAAGTAATTAAACAATAATTACAAGATTGAGATTTGATATATATACTAACCATCAAGAAATTTATCAAAGGTACCAACGCATAGGCTAAAATAATATATTTCTAAAAGAACAAGAGTTGATTGGCCCAAGAAAGGGGAACCACGAGTTTCAGAAATTAACACAAAAGGCCATGTATAATTGAGTTTCAAACCAGAAATCAAATAGAGTATACACACAACATAAGTTTCGAAGTGAAGGCAAGAATACTAGTTTTGACCATTAACCACAAAGATTTTCCAATCATCCAAGAAGGGTCAAAGTCTTACAGGCTAGTAGCAAACACGCGAGAGAAGAAGGGAGTTCCGTCACACCAGAGTATACAATAATGTCATCAACAAATTTTATAACACTAAAGATTTGCAAACCTCCACAACAATACTAATGTTTGGTTAATTTAAAATAAATTACCCATTTCCCAAAACAACCATATTTTAAGGCATCCCTTGGTAACACAGTCCACCGTCGCACAATAGATACAAACATAATTTCTAAGTGACATTATCAAAACAAAACCTTCCGCTATGAATCCATAAGACTATCAAATGAAAGCTGAGTTTTTCCTGAAGATTAATCACATTTAAGGAAATTTTCATCACAAACTATTACGGTAATTACGTGCATAAAAACTGACCTATATTAATTAATAGCGTTAACATTACAAGGGAGAAATATAATGAAAGTTAGGAAAAAATAGAAGAGCGCCATCAGCAATAATTATGAGAGGGGGATTAGACCAAACTATTCTAGTGTCAACAAGGTACTGGATTCGCACAATGAAACCTCCAGCTTAGTTGATCCGAAAAGCTAGTTATGGTTCAAGTTGATAGGGATGGTCAAGGTACTTCTTGAGGATAGCCTTAAAAGCCTAGAAACAAGATGAAAGATAATATAAGAGTCTAACCATGCGAGACGGAAAACACATTACACACAACCCTTTTCATTCTACCGCTTTTTAATACCGAAACTCTAAGCTGGATAGCCCAAGCATTGATCACACTAATCCTACGACCTTCCTTTCTCGATGCCAAGAGGTTATCAAAGGGACTTGCGAAGGAGCTAACAAAAACATCAAAAGACAAACTTGGGTGCTAGGGAGGAGCTTCATAGTTGTCGTAAACTTACTTCCATGATATCGAAAATACTAGTTTGATCAACATAATAACTTGCAACTCAATCGCAGAGAAGAATAAATACATAAACCGACAGACGAAGGTCTATCACTCGAGCAAGAGAAACATAACACCCAGAGGAGAAGGCACACGCATCCTTTCGACCAACATACTGACAACGATAAAAGCAAAAACAAGAAGAGACAAGCAGAAAGGGGAAATCTCCCATCATGACATCCAACTGACAAATCAATGCAAGGAAAAAGCGGTTCGATTTCGCAATAATTGTAAATATAATAGCAGTAGAAAGGTGTAGAAATATCTTGCCTTTTTCTCCAGAGTCTTGCCTATCTTCTTCTCCCACAAAGCTACCAGGTCATTGAAAGAATATGTATTGGCAGGAAGCCTCAAATACAATTTCTTGTTCAGAGTTCTTGGGTCACCCACTGCCTTGATGGTAAAAGTGCCAATATCTTCCTCTTTCACAAACACAACTTTGGCATTTCCATCCCCTAAAATTGAAACTGTATCCCTTGGTAGGGCAGTAAGGCCTGGTTGCCCCAAATTTGGCACAAAATACGTGGCAAAACAGTTGCTGCAAACATATGTGTAGGGAATTCCTTCTGCCTCAATGGCCCTACGGACTTTGACCTTGTAACCCCATGCAGTATTTGCAGGCTCGACTGCATGGACTCTATCAAAATCATTTCCAAATTCAGATGGCAGAAATCTCTTGATGGTTCCAACCTCTTTGATTGCCTTGATAATGTTAAGCTGATCCATTATCTGCATCCCTCCCACTGTGGAGATGACCACATCCACTTTTTGATTGTCTCCACAAGACTTGCATGATCTTCCAGAGATCCATGGACTATATTAGCACCTGAGGCCTTGAAGGATTCAAGAAGCTCGGCCTGCTGAGGATTTGAAGCTGTGGACTGTCTAAAAGCCCGCCGAAGGAAAACTCCAATCAATATTAATCAAACAATGTATCTTCCATAACATTCGTCAACACCCTGGAATTTATGAACTCCAAAATAAATAAATAAATGATAATTACGGAAACAAATTTGTGAAAGTATGGCTCGATCACAAAGATAGAAAATATGGAACAGTTAACAAAGAGGTCAAATGATGAGCACAAGAAAGGTAAGGTTTCTATAGAAGATAAGATGAATTGAGCGAAGGATTCACGCAGTCGAGGGTTTGAATCTGCACAAGCGAATGAATGTTGTGATTGAATTGAGTTATGTAGAGAGTAGAGGAAGAAGGCATTTCAGTGAAATATGGCAGAGGAGCGGCCCGACATTAGGGTTAACGGAAACTTTAGGAAGCCTGAGATTATCAACCAGTCACGTGAAGAGCTTTCAGATTTAGTGCAGAGCATTCTATACTGAACAGATAACAACATAGTTGGACAACCTACTTGTTGGAGACGCTCAAAAGGGCTTCTACCTTACTGCAATGTGCCTGCTGCCTCCTACCGCCACCACCACCAACATGTCTCCTATTCTCTCATCTCAGTTCGCCTTCAACTAAATTTTCATCACATTCTTTTGCTTAGGCCCACAATAAAATAATGGAACGGAGAAATAGTCTAAGAGGTGAATAAAAGGAGGACCAGTGCGAGCTACAAAAGCAAGAATCCAAGGCAAAACAATTAATGAGGTAACCATCCCAATTAATGTTGTCTGCCACCAACAAGAGAGAAAGGCGCATCTACCACTACAAAAACAAGACTTCTACCAAAACAAAGAATAAACAAATACAGTCTTAAATGCAGCAGCTAGGTTTTCAAGGCGCTTAAACCAACCAAGGATGCCCAAAGACGTTACCATTTATGGATAGCGAGGTCATGTTATCCAAAATTCACCCCTCAAGGTAATTTTGATAACATGCATTAAATTCTCAAGTCCCAGGCAAATAGATTGAGTCAGGGGAAAAAGTCATGTTTTTTGGGTCCCCTTAGAATTTTCTAACTCCCATGTCTAAGAAGGAGAGAGCAAGTTCCGAGAAAATGTAAGAAAAATTGCAAAAAACAGGCTCGGGCCAGAAAAAATCGTGAAAAATGGCTAAGTCCTAGTCCTCGCAACAGTCGGGACAGTTGGGACAAAAAGGTGCGGATCGGCGAATTGAGCACGAGGCGGCCCCGAAGCAATTGGGACATCCAGGCCAAAAGATGCGCGGGACGCGGAAATCCGAACTGGCCGAAAAATGGAAAAAATCGACTAACTGCTGAGAGGGACAGTCTGGGACGTTTGGGTCAAATGGACCCGAACCGGCCGGTTCGGCCGAAATCAGTCAAGGCAGTCCAAAACAAAGTGGGCCAAGTGGAACAAAAATACCCGAACCGGCCGAACCGGGCGAAATGGGAACAAACAGTCCAAAAGCAAATGGGACATCTGGGACAAATAGGCCCGAACCGGCCGGTTCGGCCGAAATCAGCACAAAGAGCACTGTACCAAATGGGACAAAGGGACGCGTGGGACGCGAAAACCCGAAGGAGCCGAGAGCCAATCAAATCTTGCCACGTGTCCAACGCAAAGAGGGACAAGGAAGCCCATTTCGGGCGGATCGGAGGTTTTTGTCCCAAACGGTTTGGGACATCCGGGACAAAAAGACGCGAAGGGCGCGAAAGAGCCGGCAGACCCGTCGACCAATCAAATCATGACACGTGTCACAGGAAGAAAAGTCAACGTTTGGTCCGGAAACTTCAAACGGCCATAACTTTTGACTCCGAGCTCCGATTTTCATAAAATTGGACTTTCTGGAACGAGCACGACGTCCTCTACACCACAAAAACATAGATATATTTTAATGAGGATAGATATATTTAAATAAAGGAAATGTGTTCGGCTCCAGATCGGTAAATGCTCTTTCCCGAAACGACGAAAACGCCCGGGCCCAAAATAGTCACCTGCGCACTCGAAGGCCATAACTTTTGCATTTCTCAACAAAATCACACAAAATTGGTACCGTTGGAATCATGGTTCCGAGCCAGATGCACAGAAATCAAGAAATTTCAGATTTGATCAGAAATTTATTGAGTTTTTTAAGAAAATGTTTCCGGGTTCGCAATGTGTTTTATTTGGTAGGCTTTGGGAGTGCAATTAAGAGGCATGGTCATCATTCCTTCTCTGTTGCAGCACATGGAATAGTATGGGAGCCTTTTGCAAGTAATGTATACCCATTCCACTCAATTTAATTTCTCTTACAGTGGTTGAAGGACAGATTTCGGGATTTCCATTTTCCCTTCTCTTCTCCTTCTCATTTTTTTATAAATTGGAGTGTTGGGCTCATTGTAAAGGGGAGAGTTTTTGGGTAACAAAGCTCTATCAAAATCTCTTTGTGAAGCCAGTGTGTTGTAGGCCCTTGTAGTGGACTCCTCGCATGGTGATCCAGGCCCTTTTCTTGTAATAGATTGAATTGTGCATACCATGAAGCAATAAAATACAAGTTTGTGGATGTATCTTCCCCTGCTGTGTTTTCTTGCATTCTTCTTGCCCCTTTAATATTTCTACAAGGATATTGTGTCTATTATTATGTTCTTGCAGGGATCCATTATCATTGTGCATGTTTGAAATATTGTTGTGAATGCATTTTGCTAGATTGTGGAGAACTGTTATCACCTCTTCTAGTGTGCACTTTGCCTCTGTATTTCACACATTTGGAGACTACTCTCACACCCTCCTTTTCTGGTGTATCACCGCTTTAGTGTAGGCTTTCATTTTATGTATTTTCTCTCCCTGGTCCCTTGGAATTTTAGATTAGAACAGTTAGCTTACCCTGCATTAGAGTAGATTGTGGCAGGTAGTTTAGGAGCAAGAACCAGCTTTCTCTGGAGGTCTATCTCAAGTAGCAAGTCCCACAACTTGGAGATAGTACCCATGTTATCCAATCACACTGGATGCTTAGAGTTATCAAACTAGAAATCTGATCAACATCCAGGGGTGCTGTGATTCGGTGATAACAAGTCAACCTAACACAACACGGTAGTGCATTCAAATTCACAGGAGGATTGATAAAAAAATGAAGTGTTTTCAAAGTGGCGAGGTGGGTGGATGCCTCTACTACCTTCTCAAAAATTTCTATAATATAAGGTATACACAAATGTCTAGAAGGCCAGGGGGGAAAAGAATTAAACGCAAGCACGAACAACACCTCCCAAGAAATGGATTCATCCACAAACAAGCTCCTCTTGCACAAATAGTGGCTTGGTCTGCGGCGACCAATGAACCACTAAAATCGTTTATCAATAATTAACAACAACGTTGATAACAATCGACAATAAGATAGTAACGTTATCATCGACCGATAATTAAATTAATAATATTATTACATTTTATTTTATTTTTTATTGTTATTATTACAAATTAAAATTATTTTTAATCATATTAACAAGGGCCAACAAACAAGTTCGACAATTTACAAAAAAAAACAACGACACCAACACAAATAGGCATGATGAAGAGGGAGAACATCTAATTATCCTCTGTGGCAAGGTGAATCCTCTAATGATCGACAAGAAAGCAACGATGTTTAACACTTAGCAACAAGCATCGAAGGAGAAAAAGAGCAATGATGAATGGGGTGTTACAAGTCCCATAACTTGGAGATAATACCCATGTTACCTTTCACATTTTGAGCTAAAGCACACACACTTGTGAAAATTAGAGGGTGCTATGATTCAGTGATAACAAGTCTCGAGTAGAATGGTGCTATCATTTTTATTATTTATATACTTTTTGTTTAACCTCTGGTTCCAAAGATTGAGATGGCTAACAATCTTGGTTTTCACCAAATTTGTTTACCAATGTATGATTATCTTCGTGGATTACCCTTGAACTTGGATTGGTCATGTGGTGATTAGTTTCACTTTCTAGGATTCTTTATTCAATCAATAGTGATTTTGTGACTCTCTCGAATGTATATGGTTAATAAGGTAGAGTAGAAAATCACGAAGCGGTCCTCCGACCACTATCCTTAGATGGAAAGTTTTAGGTGTGTACAAAAATTCTTTCTACCATCCATGTTTATTAATTTTCCTATTGGTTACCATCTCATGCCTCATACAATCCCTGGCTAAACTTTTGCAAAATTTTCTCTAGTGTAAAATTTCTGATTCATTGGCTTTCATCATGTTATATCTTGTGTCAATTTCTTCATTCGATTTCAATTTTATGTTATTTACATACTTTAATTTGTAATATAAACATTTTAGTCTATGTTTTAATTACTATACTTCAAAAACTATATTTGGAAATTTATGTTGTGGATATATAATTTGTAGCATTATTTATATATTAAATTTACTAACATGGTATTAGAGTTTGTGTTTATGCATGTACAAGATAAATTTGTATTGTTTTGATTTACATGAGTGAAGAGACTTGAATATTTTCAAATCTGCAAAAGCCTAGCCTACTTCATGGCTTGCTTTATTTATTAGGTTGAAAAATCATGTTATAAGTTGAATTTGAATTATCTCAAGTGTTAAATCATTTCAACTACATTAGAACCTACTAGTTCGTGTGTTTCTAGCCTCCACAACCATGTGTGTGTGTTGAACTATTATTCTAGCCATATGCGGACTTCCTTTATGTTTAATAGACATTGACAAAAATTTCTAAGTCCTTAGTGGATTTTCTAATATTATTTTATTTTTTCACATTTGTTGTAGCCATTGTGTGACTTATTTCAAAGTTCATGAATTTTTAGTTTTGTTTGGTATCTCTCAAGTCTTCTTCATCTTTTTGACATGCACAACATTATTTCTTTATTTTGTTGCCTTTCACCTACTTGTTGCATGGGTTATTTTTCTTGTGATGACATTTTTCTTTTACAAGGACCATTATGTTCCACGTTTTTCTCTTCTCGTTATGGAGACTTTTTGTATTTTGTAACTCTCTTTTGTGTTTCACAAACTCTTTGCTCCATGGCCTAAAAGATTCTTCATGTATTTTCTCCTTGTGCATTTCATTGTAGACATTAACATGATGTTTTACATTCTTCATGGTTTGTACTAAAGGTCTAGATATGTGTACAAACATTCCTTTCTTCAACATACTTTTATTGTCTTAAAACTTTCTTTTGTTCTTTGTCCTTTGGTTGTATTTTCCACAAAACCCTAAAAATTATGGAAGACTATTTGAGAGTATCATGGCCTATCAATTTTTTTTTGAAAGATTGTATCTTTTTTATTAGTACCTTGCATAATAGTGTGACTTGTTATTTATGTTCTAAATTAATCCATATTTTAGTTAGAACTTTGTTTGGGTGTTTTTATCAAGTTACAAGCTATTTTAATTTAGTTTTTATCTCCTATAGTTTGTTTCCTTTGTACCTCAAATCTTTGTAACTTTTGAAAACCCGCTTAACACTCTTTTGATCAAAAATTTCTAACTTTTACTTTAAAATGGATAGCTTATAGTTTTTCACGGATAAATATTTTCTTTTAAATGTGAGTAATTAGAATATTTGGATAATTAGGCTGAATGTTATCCTTACGGATAAACATATATGATATTTAGTTCGTAGTGTTGAGAAGAAATAACTTAGAGACCAAATAGTCTTGAAAACTTAAGTATTATCTTTCAAAAATTCTAAAATGATATGTTTGTCTTATTAAACACTTTTAAAGATGAGTTCTTGTTGTATATTCGACATATGGAATATCCACCTGATGCATGGGATCAATTTCAAACTATGCATGAGGGTATTTGCCTCTTAAGGATAATTAAGTTAATCATAGAATTTTGTATAACCCATATGAAAGATGATGAAAAGGTTGTTAATTAATGGATAAAATTAAGGATATTAAATATAATTTATATGGATGTAATTGTGAATTATATCATGATAAGTTCCTTTAATTTATTATTCAAATTAACATTCATGAAAACTATAGAAATTTCAACTCTATTCTAAATTATAAATATCAAATGAAAATGATTTACCTGGATTTAGACACATTGTCTTTTCTTCTTATTTAAGAAGATATTATTATGAATAAATTTTATTCTAAAGAGAATGACTCTCAAAGTTATAAGTCTTCAAAAATCATATTAACAATAATATAAATGATCGATCAAAATTTATCCCCAAGTTTAAACCTAAGAACAATTGGAATAATCAGAAGTTTAAGGTTAATTTTTATTTCAATTGTAATAAATTTGGTAAATTTTGTCATAAAACATCTGATTGTCATGCTAACAATTCTCATAAAAATCATATTAATAATAACAACATCCATGAAAATAAAAATAATAAATAATTAGAGTCATACTAATAATCAATCAAATAATGTTGAGCAATCTATTTATCTTTATACTAACCTTTTAGTCTCCAATGAAAATGAATAGATCCTAGATAGTGGTGCATCTAGAAACATGACATTTATGCACAAATATTATTCATGATGTTGTTAAGTGTCATGAAAATATTTATCTCGAGACATAACTCTATCATCAAGTCCAAATGTTGTGGAAATGATCAGCTAACAAATGAAATCATTAACAATGTGTTATGTGTTCCTAACTTAAAGAAGCACCTTTTATTTGGTTATCAACTAACTAAAGATGACTCGTAAATTTTTGTTATTACAATATTAATGGTATGTTAATAATAAGTCCGTAAACTAATTGTTGTCGGTTTATAAAATAATGGATTTACATTTTTGATGGAACTATTATTGAATGTTGTGTTATAAAATAATGGATTTACTTCTTGTAATGTTATTTAATTTTATCATGAAAGACTTAGGAAAGTAAAATTTAAGTGGTTTCCTACATGTAGTAGCAAAATCACACACTTTAGACATTATTTAGTCTTGATATCATACTACTATTCATATAGTTTTTGAGTCAAGAAAGTACTAACTAACCCCCATCTTTTTCCCGTTTTACTTTGATTTATTTCATCACCGTTTAACCTCCCATACACACTTGTCCAGTCTATTTTTTTATCATTTTATATATTTTTAGCCTTGACTGGGGCATCCATGTTTATACTAGGGTTCTTGCATTTGCCTTGGTCCCAATCGGGAAACCTGATATTCTTTGCACTTTCGGCTCTTTTTTAGAACTTTCTAGTTGTTTGGAAATTTTATATTTCTTGTGATCGGCCTTTTCGTGGTTAATTACAACATTAGAACAAGAGAATCATATAAATATAGAGTTATGAAACCATGATGAGGGACCAATCACTAGTCATTACTATCATCACCTAAGGTTACATCAATCAAATTATCCATTTTCATTAATCTAGCTTCATCACACGGCACAAGGGTGGTTCATTTGCATCACATAAGCATAGGAGGAAGTTTAGTCTATTCCATCCACCATTCTATTAGGTTTTCTAAACATAGTTATTTCTTGTTACTTTCACAAAGTATGACTGACACAAGAGCACCTTGGGAATGATTGCACACATTTGCAAATATAAATGCATCATCTCCGAGATGTACCGCAACACTCGAGCCAGTAAGTCCATGATTGTGGTAGTGAGGTCATTCCAACCGTTTCATATGCATCTTTCTTTTTACGATTTATGCTTATATTGGGGTTTTATAGGTCTTATCATCATCATTGATTATCAATGACATATAGCACAATGAATAAAAGTTAGTGCAACTAGTGGCAAAGGCTTTAGATAGTATAATGACCACAGAAATCTAGTTTTCGGACATCCTACAAAGACCAGGGCACCTAGAACATAAATTGGGGCATCCACAAGTGCCCTGATACTCTCTTAAGTGCACAAGTCCACTCAAATTTCTTTAGTTTGTAAGTTTCGGACCTTGTCATAGTCATTTCCTCATACTGATTCTCCAATCATCTCTATGACACGATCGATCAAGTTCACCAAATCATCTAAGCTCCTTTCAATCCTTCTTTGCACATTAGGGTTTATATTTTCATTAGCCTAGTTTCTTGAGTCAATTTTCATATTTACTTAGTTTTTATTTACATCATTTTAGTACTTTTATTTAATTCTATTCCTAGTTAGATAAAATTTCATTGTACAAACATTTTAGTTAATCACTACCTTAACCTTATTATTGGTATTCCCAGAAAAAAAATATGATCATGAATCTTGTGAAAGTTTCTTCCGTGGTAAGAAAAATGCATAACCATTTCATAAGAACCATGAGTTTGATTCCACTTTCTTTCTTAAGTTAGTTCATAGTGAGGTCATAGGTCCTTTGCAAGTACATTATAATTGTGGTGCTTTATATATTAGTTTTATTTATGATTTGTCAAGAATGACTTGGTCTCATTACATTACGAAAAGTTTTGATGCCTTAGATAAGTTTTAAGAGTTAAAATCCCTTGTTGAAAACATGGATAATCTAAAAAATAAAATACTAAGAACTTATAATGCGGGTTAGTATGTTAATAATAATTTTGATGAGTTTTGTGTATCTAGTGTAATATAAAGGAGTAAAGAACTCTCTATTTTCTTCTTCACAATGGAATATCTGAATGGAAAATTTGAACCATCATAGAAATGAATAGGAATATGATTCATGCTTCTAATATGCCTAATTTTGTATGGGCTGAAGCAACAAAGATTGTTTTTCATATCCTTCTTTGGAGTTCCAAAAAAATTACATCAATCCACACCTCATGAAGTATGGATTAAGAAAAAAATGATATATATTATTTAAGGTATTTTGTAGTCATGCGTTCCTTCTCATTCCTAGAGTTAAAAGACACAACAACTATGCTACTTCCTACCCTAGTATTTGTTTTTGGTATGACACAAAAAAAGGTATTAAGAGTTTATGATGTAGTTAAGCATGTGATTCCTATTGGTGGGAGCATGAAGAATACAAAAACTACATTATCTTAGACAAAACGGTAAAGGAAAATATCCCTCCTCTTCCAAAAGAAAATAACAAATATATATCGATTGAAGCTCTTGAGGTTATTCTCCCTATCAAGGAGGTTTCTAATGGGTGGAAGACAATGAGCAAAAATAAAAAATCCAATGGCAAGAATATTGCTTCTCCCACCTAGTTTGGATGTGCAACTCTTATTTTGTTGTTGAATCACTATTTTTTTATTTTTTTATTTTGTTTTATGGGAAAACTGTTTTTGCTATTGGGATTTCATGTCAAATCTTGATTTTGATCTTTTTGTTCTGGTAAAATTGTAAAATATGAATTTTGAGTCTCTTAGTACAAGGGTATATTCCTTTCAAAAACTATTTGCCAATAATAATAAAAATTTAATCATGTGACTATAAAATGGTAATGTTCATGTTCTTGAGAATCATTTTTGTAAATATGTCTCTCTTCCCTCGGATGATTTTCTTAAGTCTAAAACTGATTATTTTTATGATAATCCTTGCTTATACAATATTGAAACTTATTTACATAACAATAATCATCCTTATAATGATATGATGGATGTATACATTAAGGTGGAGTGTTTTTATTCCTCATCTCATTCTAGGATTCCTAAATCAGCCAAAAAAAAAAGGTTTTAAACTGTCAACCTTGTGAAATATGACCCACAATCAAGCATTATTATCATGCATTGTCAACTATTTATGATGTTGAACCTCAATATTTAGAAGAATCCATCTAGATGAAAGATGGGTTGTAGCTATGGAAGATTAATAAAATTCTCTAATCAAGAATCAAACTTGGGATTTATTCCCTCTTCCTCCTAACATAAGCATTGTAAGTTCTACATGGTTGGATAAAATAAAATATAACTTTATTGCTTAGTTTGATAAATTCAAGGCTACATTAGTTTCTAGAAGGTTTACTCAAAAAAATTGTTTGGATTAAGTTGACACCTTTCCTCGTGTTTGCTCATGTTTCTAAAATGAGCAATATTAGAAATATTCTACCTTTACATCCTCAAAATGGTTGGGAGATTCACCAAATGGATGTTAAAAATAAATTTATGAATGGGGACATGAATGAAGAAATTTATATGCATCAACCTAAAGGTTTTCAAGAACCTAGAAATGAATTATGTATGTATAAACATAATAAATATTTTTTATGGTCTTAAAAAACTTAAAGAGCTTGGTATGCTAAGAGAAATTGTTTCTTTCATGAGCTTGGTTTCTCTAACTTTTTCTGATAATTATTTTTTTCAAGTATGAAAATAGTCATGTTATCATTTTTGACTTATATGTTGCCAATCTCTTGGTTACTAGTAGTGATAAGAATTTAATTGTTAGAATAAAAAAGTTAAGAAAACGTTTTGAAATGACTTATTTAGGACTATTAAATCATTTTCTAGGCATGATTATTTGTCAAAATCACAAATATATTGTTGCATCACAAACACAATATGATTATAACCTTATTAAAATGTTTAATATGATTGATTGTAAGTATGTCTCTTCTCCTAAGGAATCTGGTGTTAAATTAAATCCAAAACCTTCTTGTGATAAATTTTATCCTATTTTATATAGACACCTAGTTAGCATTTTGATTAATTTAACTATCATTGATCTTGATATATCATATGCGCTTTGAATTGTTTATAGATACATTCAAGATGATTATGGGCACCATTTTAAAATATTAAAAATGATCTTATAACATATATCATGGGTACAATCAGTTATGGTTTGTGTTATTATTCTTATGATAATGCATGTTTATTTGGTTATTGTGATTTTGACCATGCTAATGATATCATGGATTAAAAATATAGTTCTAGATATGTTAGGTGTAATAACTTAGATTATGAAAAAGAAAACAACAATATATATCTTCTATATTAAAACAGTAGTATACAAGTTTTATGGAAGTACAAAAAGAAACCACGTGGCTCCAAATATTATTAGAAGATATAAATATGCATGTTAAAGGATGCACTCTACTTCTTTGTGAAATAATTTTTGTTATTTATCTTGTAAACAATCTATTCCAACATCAAAGAACCAAACAAATTTAAATCGATATGCACTTCATATGGGAAAAAGTTCTCAATTGTGATATAAATCTCAAGATTTGTTTCACTAAAGAGTAGGTTGAAATATTTTTACCAAGCCCTTAGGTGATACAAAGTTATGCAAATTTTGTGCTATATTAGGCATTTAAAATATTAGATCTTATGATCATGTGGTTATTATTTATCTTCACCCTTGAATAAGCTATGAATACATTGTGTAGCTTTTATGATTATGTGAATAACATTGATCTTCACCTTTGAATCATATAATTTTTGGCTTTTCATATCTTCCATTGAGGGAGAAATAAGAATTGAGCATGTTGCATGATTTTCTTGTGCAATTCCATATCTTAATTGCTTGAGTGTGTCAAAATGGATACTCCCTAGAGTATTTTTGTTTTGTTAAATAAGTAAGTTGTCATGTATATGAAGTTTAATTCTAATCCACAAGTGAAGCATTAGATATGAAAAGTTTATAAACTCCATATTATTATGTATTACTTAATTGTTAATTACATTATCTTGAGAATTCATAATGATCCTCGACATTGTGGATTTTATAGAATCCATGGAGAAAGCCTTTCAACCATAACAGAAAAGTATACTATTGTTTCTCTAAAACCCCAATGTGGTTACAATTGTTTGCAAAGGAACTACAAAACCCACGAACAAGTGTTGTTTGCATGCTAGCCTAAATCACTTATTGTTTTATGGATTTTAATTCCTTTTTTACCAAAATATGATTTTTAATGTGTTATTTGGAGAAAAAAATAATATGTAACAGAAAACTTTCAAGTTTCTCTCCTTAACATTAATAATGAGTGTTGGGTTTATATTATTAAGTAGGAAATTGCTTATATTTGAGAAGCCTGCCAAAGACTATATGATTTTCTGCTTATAGCTTATATTTAAAATATAACCATGATAAACCACAAAGGGGTTCACCTTTAAGAGTGGATCATGACCACCCACCTTGTATATACTAAGGTGATATCATTAGAGATCAGTTACACATGTTAATGGTAACATATATACGAGCCATATGAGCAAGTTAGTAGAAAAATAGTTGGAGTGCACGTGAAATTTTATTCTCAATAAAAATAAGTAATTTTCATTGGATTAATTACCTTCCAAGATTTTCCAGTTATATATTATGTCATTGTGTTCATTTACTTTCAGTTGTTTACATATTTTAACCTGCAATATAAACATTTTAATCTTTGTTTTAAATATTCCACTTGATAAAACATAATCTTCAGCAATTTATGTTCTGGAATGAGGGATCAGGATATTCTGGGAATGGTAAAACCCAGAGGAAGTTTTCTTGAAGGTAACTAAATTAGTCAAAACATGTCAGGTTGTTCGAGCATCCATCGAAAAGAACGCACCAAAGAGCGGAGAGACTGATGTAGATCTCAGGAAGATAACTAAGAGGAAACATAAGGTGACGAGAAGAAGGTTGCACAAAGAAAGTCACTAAGCAAGAGAAAAAAATTAAGTAGCCATTCCATGAGGAGATGTCCCAAACAAAAATTCGTAAAGTTAGAGGAAAATATTAAGAGAATGATGATTAGCATTGGGTCCAAACTGAAAACCGTGAAAGGAGATAGATGCTCAAGAAAGAGGAGGTGTGTAAGGAAAACTAAAAATTGTAAGTGCACAAATGATAATGCAAACAATGGAGAGGTCGTAACATGAAGAAGAAAAGGAAACATACGAGGAACTGCATAAAAATAGAGTGCAAAGCGGAATCCTGTAAAATTAAGAAGGCCGTGCAGAGTAAGTTTTAGGAGAAGAAATGCTACGCAAAATAAATAATCATAAAGAGAAGTCACAATGAAAATGTAACAACAGAATAGGAGAATAGGAGAATAAGAGAAGACATGGAGCAGAGTAGTACATGTATAAGGAGTGCAAAAAGGGAGGAATTTTTGGAATGAAGTGGGCATGAGAAGAGAAAAACCCCAAAGGTTTAGGTGGAGGACGACAACTAGAGTCCAATAAATACTTGTATGGGGATAATATGAGAGTGAGTAAAGAATCACGAAGGATCAGGAAGGAATATTCACTTAAATGTGGTATAAGGTCAATGCTGAGTATATTCTCATGAAGGTAAGTGGGGTAGCATAGATAAGTCACGGGGAAATGAAAAATACTAGAAAGGATGTTGGAAGAAGCATAAAATCCAGACGTAGGATTGTTAGATAAAGAAGTCGAGACTAATTACTTATATAAAAAAGGTGGTTCTACCATAAATATTTCTACTTCAGGTGGATCTCAAGTACCCTGGGTGTTTGATATAGGATAATCCCAGGTGTAAGGTCATCCTGCTAAAATTTTCTTAAGTATAGGTGCGTGTAAGACCTGGTAGGCACGTGAAGTAAAGTGAAGGGACAAGCAGGTTTTTGTGGCTGGAGGAAAATAGTAAAGAGGAATGATTCAATGGTTTGGCACATAGCTTGGAAGTGCAACACGCATGGAAAAGATGATAGGCCCACGAACGAATGTTAGCAACACAAAAGAGTTGATGCATGGAGAATCAATAGTATGCGAGAATTTTGAAGTATAAGGTTTTACAAAGAGGAATGTGCATAAGAAGTATAAGGCAAAGGAACGTAAAGAATGTGTAGGAGAAGAAAGGTGTAAGACAATAACATGGGAACATCAGGCTCACCAGGCAGCCTTAAGGAGGAGAAACGTATATGATATAGGGCATATTACTCTTATCAAAGATGGAACACATGAAGATTTTAAGGAAACCCAATACGGAAGCACGGACACAGGAAATATAGAGGGCCGAACCCAATGAGCAGATGCATAGAATAACTAGTAAGAAAAGTAACAAATATTGGACCTGAGATCACATTGTCTGATAATGAAAAGTTATTCAAAATTATTTATCATGCAATCCAACCTCCAAATGGATGTGGTGTAATAAGAGTGGATGGATAGATAACGAAAAGTTATTCAAAATGATTTATCATGCAATCCGACCTCCAAATGAATGCGGTGTGATAAGAGTGGATGGATAGAGATAATGTGGATAATAATATTTATGAGTCTAAGTTTAAATTTAGATTTGAGTGATAAAATTTAGGAAGATCCGACGAGGAGGATACATATGTGTGAAAGAATCCAGAGGTGCAGCTATAAAATGGGCCGAGTTCTCCATTGCGGTGGTAAAAGGGATTTTACTTCAGGAGCTTAGTATTACGAGCCATTGAGATAAGTGTAAAGGTAAACATGAACCTTGGGTAGGTCGTTAGGAAAACACTGGAGTATGTAATAAATCCACGGGGGTATTGTAAGCTCCATAGTGAGAAGTCGTTCATAGATGTCATAAGGCTGTTGTATGAATATAAGTATGCAAATTAGTGCATCCTATTACGTCACTTTGTCGGTAGGTGCAGGGAGTACCTGGTCATCATCATTTATCAGTCAGTTTAACATTATCAAAATATGTTTCTATCATAATCATTACATCACTTTCTTTATTCCTCTCTTTGATAATCCGTCATTGGCTATTATTTTTAGGCTCACGGCGTATTCCTGTTAGAATCGCACCTGGTTAGCCGAACAATCGTTAGAATTTGGACTGCCATGATACATTTATTCGTTGATGCACGGCTGAATCTCAGTCCAAAATTTCATCTGGTCTTCTCTGTACCGTACCAATGCCAGATTGGCACCTTCCCAACCTCTGCCTCGACTTGCTCAGTTTCTTTCTCAGGCAGAACAAACGACATGAATCCTGAATAATTGATGAGGTCTTCGTTGTTTGTGTCATCCTTCAATATTATTCTGAAAAATTGATGAAGACTTTAACTTCTCTGGACTTGGCTTCAGCCTCACGGATCGTAACAACGGTCCCAATTTTAGATCATGTTTTTTGTTGAATGGTGTAATGATTTCTTGTAGCTGCGTGAGAGAGATGGTCTCACTTTGGCCCATTTTCTCTCAATCTCTTAAATTTGGAACAAAACATAGTTGTTTTGGGGCAGCTTGAGTCTGATAATGGAGATTTCTTTATGTTGCTGTGATTGTGGATGCAAAAGATGAACAAGCCTTCTCCACAGTCCTTGAGATTGCAAGCTCCTTGGAGATTTGTACGGCCTACACCCTAGTCGCTCTCATTTTGTAGGCATCTCCACTGCCGTCTGGTTCGACTTTCATATGTCTAATGCATAGGTTGTCACTACCGCCATTGTTTTCTCAACATTCATTAGTATTGGCTTCAAATTCTCCATCACATTTGAATTTAAAATATCTCCTGGTTATTGCTTTTGCCTGGTGTTCATGAACATTTACTCCTGAAACATTGTATTGATAACTACTTAAATTGGTGAATAACTACTTCAATTGAATATCGATCCTCATTTCCAAGTCCAGTATGTGCATGTGTTTCAAGACGTGGAATATTTAAAACGGTTCAAGCTCATAGTGATGCCCATGTGGCACTATTCCAAAGTGATGGAAAATGGGGGTGGTTATGGGATTTTATAATTTGTAAACATCATTAGTTTTCCCTATTTCCACAAATAAAAAAAGAGATTGTGTTTGGAATTTCTAAAACATTTGAGCATTTAGTGATTCCATGCAAAGTTCTAATCTTCAGATTAATTGGTGGGAAAAACTTTCATTTTTCTATTTTGTTAATTTTGTAATGTTATTTAGGAGCCCCAAATTCTTATGTGGAACATTTGTAGAGTCGTGGTTTTTTTGGTTTTCTTTTTCTACAATTTTGTTTTGCGGACATATACTAACTAGTTATATTAACATGGACACTTTTTATACTTGAGGTGTTTTCCATATTTCAATTATAGAGGGTTTAATTGTGACCTGTGAGAACATAAATAGGTGCGATAGATTTAGCCGTTGTTTCACAAGCGCATCGTAACTGTCTGAAATCTATATTTTTGAAGGCCCCTTTAAACAGATTTTAGTTGTGTATTTTGCATGTCCTTACTAAAACCCAACGCACACCTTACATACTTATGCTTAATAAAAATTTTGTCATGTAAATGACAAAGTGTTTCCCAAAGTAATTCTACGTGAATTCAATTCATGTGTTGGAATATAGGTGTACATTCTAAACATAAACAAAGTGGTCACTTTTATCGAACAAGATCTTCTACAATCATTTCCATTTATTTTATTTTGAAGGGAAGATACGTTAATTCAATTAATGTGAAAATGATATAACCCTTTCTTTGAATATTTTGGCAGTTTTTCTTTTTCTTGATGTTGATGTTCTTCAATATTTATCCTTTATGAGTATTCCCAATAGAAATGAAACTAAATGATTTAATTTAATTATGTGAATCCATATTAGAATCACATGGGCCTAACTATGACACTTGTCACAACGTAAAAGGTCACAATGCATTTGTTCATTATGCATTTTTGCATTGCAGTCATCCATGTGGATAAGTGTTAGGAACTTTTCTCAATTCCAATCATTAAATTTTTATTCCCAACCTTCTGGAATCATTTGAACTTAAAGATATTTCAATTAAAATTTGTGTTCTCGAGACGCAACTACAAAATAAAAAATGATATCAAGATCAATTTCCTTAGTCGCAGCAGTCTAATGCCAACTTTCCTTTTAGACTTATCCTGTTACACTCTTGATGACTAGTTGCCTAGAGACATGGTTATGGATGTATTATTTTGGATAGCTCATGTTTTGACTATGTAGACATTTGATTATTATGATGATCTGACTCTATTATAGATTGTTTTTATGCCTTGTGGAAACTGTTAGACATTATAGCACATGTTGATTAACATTGATTACTTATATATATAATGATATCTCTGATATATTATTAAATTACGATTATTATCTGATGCACTTTCTAACCAAGATTACTTTGGTATTATGGATTTATTGTTTTGAGATGACTCAAGGTGATCAATATGCGGATTGCATGATTTTCATAAAATATGAATTATCATTATGATGTTGATAAATGTTGAATTTTAATAGAACTTTATACTATGATAGCTAATGATGATTATGTGATTATGCCTTATATGAGTTGTATTTCCGTGATCTATTGATGCATCCATCAGGCCGAATTTGGTATTACTTGTGATTGTAGGAAATGAAAAACCACACCAATGAGAGAGACAAGAAAAGCCAACCATGAAGGAATGTTGTGAGTTCACAACATGGTCACCTGGGCAACTGTATTAGCTTGTGTTGTGTGTGTTCTTGATTGTCATCTTTTATGAGGCCTCCATGGGGGAGCACCTCACAATGTGACCACGGGTATCTGTAGTTATGTTATTTTATCTTTAAATGTGGGTATGTTATTATGTTATGGTAATGTTGTGACTTTAATTTGTGTGCTTATGTACCCTCATGTGTATGTAGAAAGTGTACCCTTAAGTTAGATATGTAATATTGTTAAGTGTGAACATATGTCCCTTTTGAATTATTATGAATGTTATGTGTACCCTTAACTTTATTTTGATTAAATTATAAACATTGTGAAAAGTGGTGATGTGGCATTAGGAGGAGTAGAGATTATCTAGTATATGCTTTATCCCTTTTCTTTTTGGTTGAAATTTGAATCTTGCTTTGGTTTGTGTGCCATCCTAAACCCAAAATTCGGATTTGGGATTTGGGCCCAATTTTGGGGGCTTGTGGGACAAGTTTAACTTGTCCCACACTCCTTAATTTATCCCCCCAACCATGCCTATGACTTTGGGGGTCATTTTTAGACCCTAATCATGATATTTTGGTGGAAAAGAGGCAATCATTGTAATGTAGCCAAATTAAGAACAAACCAGATATATGCTGCAAATATTATGAACTCCAAAAGAAAATAGATCTCCTTCTTCGTTATCAAATAATTAATTACAATGTTTCCTAAATAGGAAAAAAACTCCCAACTCGAGTTGCAAGTAAACTCTAGCTAACTCGACTAAATCTACTCTAGGTGGTGGAAATTACTATTTTTAGCGCTTACTACAACCTACTATTCTTAGTAAGTTCGCATGCTTATTGTAATGCCCCGCTAGGCATCGGACTCCTTTGCTACCTGCCTCTACTACCACCTTGGCCTCCCCCCCCCAACCACCTACCTGCCAACTTTTATGACTGCTTGCTTCGTCTCGTGAGGAGATGGGAGTCGGTGGAGTCCCATTTTTTTTCTTCATCTGGATCTCTTTTGGATCCTTTATTCAATGCGAGTGGTTGTGAGGCCATGGAAAATCCCGTTTTCCTTTGCTGGGCACCTGTTCCCAAACTGTCATCTTTACCTGGTTGCGTGGGCATTTTTTTTTCTTTCTCCCGCACGCTTTCCTTTGCCCTTGGTTACTGCGTGAATGTTGGGTTTGTTTTGGTGGCTTTAGATGAAGCTACAGCTAGTAGGTGTGTTACCTCCTTGCTTTGGGTGCTTTGCGGGGTGTGGTGGTGAGCGGTGTGCTGGGAGCAGTGTTTAACCAGGCGCGAGCACATACGATAAAGAAGCGCAGAGCCGCTTTTGAGTGCTTCCAATGAGCAAGTTGTCCACTATGTTGTTATCTCTGCTCAGTTTTTCTGCATGGAAAAGTGATGGAGGGAGGGTGACTCCCCGCAGCTTTTGAAAAGGGCCAGGGCTTAAATGGATGAGCTCGAGCAGGAAAGTTCCTCCGAGACAAGTAAATCCGAGACCCCTGATCTCTGAAAGAAGTTGGAGAGCCCGTGCCCATGCCCTAACCTTATTCTAGTCACATACATCAATGGAGATGGCGGCGGTGGAACTCGCACAGGTGGTGGAGGACACATCAATGGAGCCGGCAATGGAGGTACTCGCCTAGGCAGTGAAAGATGCGAGTCTGGAGGTCTGAGTTTTGGTGTAAAAGAAAATAGTGAACAGTGCTCGACAGTGCACCATTGCCATGACTGGCTCTTCCCCTTCCCATGTGGTGAAGTTGCCAACACGTGTGAGGGCTTCTGTTTCAGAAATGGGGAAAATCTTTTCCATAGCCACACCTGTGCATGGTGTGGTCGAGAGAAGCCAAGGGATACAAGGGAGATCTTTTTCTGCAGCCACTGGTGGACCTTTCAGTAGCGCCCATTTGAAGAAAAACCACTGATAATGACACCCCTGTCTCGAAGCTGGAAGATAATGTTCTCTTTAAGGTTCCGGATTTGGAAGAGGATCTCATAGAGGTGGATCTGTTTCATATCAGAATATTCACGAAGCACAGTTTGCTTTGCAAGAGAACTATTTAGGAGATCGATGAAGGATAGAGGAATTAAAAAGAAACTTGGTGTAGTTGGATTAAAGGCAATAAAAAGGTGCATGCTTTTTGTGTAGGTGACAGATCGCACCCACAGGCACAGGAGATCTATGCAATGTTGGAGAAAATGTCTTGGGAGATGAAGGTAGCAGGATATTTTTCAGATTCAGAACATGTACTGAGAAAACAGTAGTGTCATGGATTACAATGATTGCAGGGTATGCACAGAGTGGACATTATGAGGAAAGTTTAGATCTCTTTCAACAAATGCATCTGGCTGACACGAAACCCAACAATGTTACCTTTGCAACTGTTCTTCCAGTAACTTCTCACCTGTCGAATTTGCATCAGGGGAAGGAGATCCACGTCTTCATACTAAGAAGTGGTTTTGATTTGTTTATTATAGTAATGAATGCCCTTGTAGACATGTATTGCAAATGTGGGAATTTTAGAGTTGCACGCCGAGTATTTGAACAAATGCCTAAAAGTGATGTATTCTCATGGACAACCATGATTGCAGGTTATGAGATGCAGGGAAAAGGTGAGGATGCTAAGTTTAGGGACTGTTTTATGGATATGGAGCCTGTACCAAGAGATTTTTTTTTGGTTATAAAGCCATCTTCTTTTGCTTTGTCTCAGACTAGGGCTGCTCCTAATATGAGAGCACCAAGGTTAGGAGGTCCAAATTAGAAACAATCAGATGCATATGGAGATGGTGGAGGTGTTTGGATGAATGACGAAGGATTAAGTTCAATTGCCAAAAATGGGGCCTACAGAAGTTCTAGGGCTAATCTTGAGCGGTGTTGGGAGGATGATGGCAAGTATTTTAGACCACCCACCCTGGCCGTGAACTCCTACCTATGCCAACGTGAAGATGTTCGATGTTTGGGCTGCCCAACGAGCTTGAAGAAAATGGAATTAGGCTTCGGTTGCTGTTGCAGGCCCTGTCCATCTTGTTATCGACTAGGGGAGCTTAATCAGGCACGATATTCTCTATACCATTGATTCTTATGCTGTTATTTAACTGAATCATTAAATAACTCTACTCTTCATATAAATGTCTCGTGTGATGGTATGCTGTTTGGTTTCCACTTCCCTTGCTCGTTTGTATTCTTTTTTTTTTTTTTTTTGGCGTTAGAAATGATTGCGCTGGTTGAAGCCTTTATATTGTTTTCTGGGTTTTAATAAATGTTAGTTGGGTGAACTTTGTTCTTAAGACTAATAAAACAAAAGAGGTGGGGTTCTGTAATGAAAATTCCCGAGTTCTTTGTGTTGGTCTCATGATTTGAATGTTTTATCAAACATTGTCGTTGGACTCAACTTTATAGTTCCTGTTTTGTTCTTATTCTTGTTTCGGTTCGAGATCTGTAGTTCTGGTTTATGTTGGGTATTTGCGAATTGGTGATTGAGTACTGCGAGTGCATTGTGTATAGGTGAATGATGCTATTCCTATCTCTATCCTTTTCTTTTAGTTGTTTTAGGTTCTAGTAACCCTTCCCGGTTGGCTTGGTGTGTGCTTAGCTTGACTGATTTTTGAATTGAGCCAAGTTGATATTACTTTCAACTAGGTTAGTTGCTTTTGTTATTTGTTTTGAATCGCTCGAAGAAATACTTTTATTCTTCGAAGTGTCATGGTTGATCTTCATAATTTGATATCAATTCATGTTCACCATTTGGAGATTGTTGTCTTTGGAATCACCTTCTCTCCCTTGGTGACTGTTGTATGTTTTGAGGAATGTAGTTGATCCTATGGAATGTCTTCTTTAGACGTTACTCACATTTTTTTGGATAGCTTAAAATGTCAGAGGAAATACTCTTTTTCTTACCTTGATTTTGTTTCACACATGTTGGAGGATACGAGATCTACTTGATCATTAGTGAGGAAGTTTTCAAATCTTAAAATTGGGATGTTGGTTTTATGCGTAAGAAATTACTCTACGTTTTGCTCCGTAAAGATGCTTAAATTTCATTCTCCTGTGACTTAGAGGTTGGTGTGTTTGGAAACTCATTGGTTGACTGGTTTTTGTGATGATCGTTGTGATACGACCTCCTTGCTGTCATTGTAGTAGAATGGTTATGTGTTGACCAGAAAGGTTTAAGTCAACTTGTTGTTGACGACAGATCCTTTGGAAGCTATGTATCCTGTGTTGTGTTCTTGTGAATGATTGAGTAACCCTCCTGTAAGATTTATAATGGTTATGTTTGGTCTTGTCAAAGTTTGTCCTTTTTCTTAAGACATTCTCTTGATTAGAAGAAAGTTTAATAGAAGGATTGTTAGGATAGGATGTGGCCCATACGAGGTCATTTGTGCGTTTCATCCCTTTTCTTTCCAATTTATTTATTCTGTGCTGACATAAAATTAACTGTTATAGGCACATCATCTTAATATTAATAAGTCATGTTGGTTTAGATATTCTCATGTCGATTGATTGTTTGGGATCTTCCAATGACATAGTGAATCCTTGGCTTGGTGAACTAACTTAAACAAATAGGGACAGATCACGTTTGAAATTAATTCTCTTCTTGTAATTGTTTTTGTTTCGAAATGTTATCTTGTTAAAATGACGGTCATTATTGTGATATGGGTGAAATTCACTATGATGTTTATTAACTGCTCCTATGAGAAAATGATAATTAAATAGAGTTAGTGCCATCCCTTTTTTTTCGGACATTTTATGCTTTTGGACAACTCTTTAATTGCTCTTGTTTAGACTCTTAGATTATTTTTCATAATCAACGGTGCTTTTCTTCCTTGAAACAGTTAGATAACAACATATTGTCTTAATGTTATAGCTTTTATCGTGCTCAGTTCTTGCGAACTGACATGTGCTAACAAATGTGCAGGAGGATTTCCTGAGTAGAAAAGAAAAAAAAAGAGAGAGAAAAAGAAACACGTGTAGAAAGTGGATTCCAGCCTTCTTAGGAACTGCTGTTGTACGAATGTTTTTCTTTTGCTTTAAAACATTGGTATGGAAATTGTGGAGACTATCTAGAAGGCATTGCGTTATAATTTTGTATTGTTCTCATGTAGGTTGTTGTTATCGTTTGAAAGTCAATTTGAGAAATACTATTGTCAATAAGATTAAATGAACTTGTTTTGACATGCGTATCCTTTGTTGAATTTTCACTTTTCAGAATATGATTTATCCTTGAATTGTCAAACCTAATTATAATTATCTAAACTTGAATCAACTTACATCACTTTGGTTACCTTTGGTCATGTGTCGTTTGGTAGAGGACTATGTTTTGAACCTAGCAAAAAAAAACAAGAGAAACAAATATACCTTGTGATCCCACGTAAACTAATCAACAATCTCTTATTGTGGTGAATCCTTAGAACGGTCTTAAGGTGAAATCAATGATTAAATCTTGGAAGATAATAAAATTATAATAAATAGAAGGAACTTGATTAAGAAACTCTTCGATCTATCTTACCCATTGAAAATGTAAACAGTATACTTATGTCTATCTCTTCAAGTGAAGCCCAAGTGAAACCTTTAATATTTCTGGTTAGACTCTTGACCCCAATGAAACCTTATTAACAACTAATAAAATCTTAATGATGAATCCAAGATTTAGGCAGTCATGTATTGGAATAAAATAAAATAAAATAAAATTGACCGCTTGAAAAGATAAAACATATATGTTCAAAAGCACAACGTCGAAAACAAATTGATGAAGTTAAGAGCCTTGAGAAATTAACTGCCTCCTCACAAATGAATAAGTTAATCAAGTAAATGAAGTAACCTCTTACCATCCAATAATTGGTTTACACTGTATATTAACATTAACAAGGTAGGAGAAAATTCTTCAAAGGAGACATGAACTTCAGATTCTCCTATCATGATTCCTCTGGGAAAAGTAAAGAATGTAAAAGCACTTACAGCTAAAACATGATTCTAAAGAAACCTTCTGTGGGAAAACCTTGTTGTAAAATTGCATACTTTAGATGAACCATTGTGTCCTAAGTGTGTGCCTCATGTTTATTTGTAACCAGTGTGGGTCCGTGTTGTGGAAAGCATGTCTTTAGTTGGTTGTATTCCCTAGAGAACTTGTGTAGTGTCGTATTATCTTCAAGCAAGTAAAAAAAAAATATATATATCCTGTCTTTTACTATGTTGTTCGTGTGTGAATTTTTGGGTCGTTACACTTGGTATCAGAGCGTAGGTTCATGCTCTCGAACCTATGGGCCGGATTGGTGTTGTATGGTGATGTTACATGATGGTGGTGGTGTTACATGATGATACTGCATGATGATGATGATGTTGCATGATGGTGGTAGATATTGGAAGAGTAATGTGCTTTAAACGTGATGTGATTATTGTCGTAATTGTGATATTGTGAACGCACGTGATGTGTATGTCACTTAGTGCGTGTTTGTTATCATGTTGATATGTTGGGGATGGGAGTATTCTCTCTCCTTCTTGTGGATTCTATGAAGAGTTCACGTGTGAATTATTGTTTGTGATGTGTGAAAAGAATTATAAAGTGGATGACATAGTGTTGGAACATTGTGACATATTGTGATATGTAAGTGTATCAATGTGTTGTATGACTAGATTGATGTTAAAAGAAATGAGTTGTATCATGATGTTTTTACCATGTTTTGAAGAAATGTGTGTACCACCTTGTTATGTAGCAATGGATGTTATGTTGAGATGTACTATGTTCATCGTATGTATGACTTGTGCAAATATGTAATGCTTCATGTTGTGATTTTGGGTCATACGGTGAGTGTATGAACCCTATCGTATGGTGATTGCACTTTGGGTGCAGAAAGTGGTAAAGTGATGTGTTACACTCAGTGAATGTATGATCGTGATCTACCTTGTATATGTACCATATGTAAGACGTTATGGTAGTTATGTGTGTGCCACCGTTATGTTAGTGATGTTGTTGTATGTTATGTTGTGAACCTTACGCTAACCGATCCTGAGGGAAATCGGTAGAAGTGTATGTTGAGAGTGAGGAATGGTGTACCATGGGTCAATAACTCGAGTCAAAACTCGGTTTAGTAGATAACATGTGATTCTTTCCTCTCTCCCTATGTGGTTGCATGTATGCAACCTAAGTGCAACTATGACTATGTTTAGCCTTGTCGAAGTGGTGGCGGGATGATTCAGATGGAGGTGATGACAGTTGTATTATTGATATGTATTTTATGAGCTGAGGCTCGATGTTCCGAGTGCTAGCAACTCGTTGAGTACCCCTTGGTGGCTAGATAAGGCCACACAGTTATCGTAATGTGACATTATTATAAGTTGATTTTATTCGTAAATTGAGCTTTTTACTTTATTTTGTAAGGACCAACACTTTTCTTGATTGCCATGCTTTACAATTTTGGGCATTTCCTTGGTTTGTGGCACTAACATGGGGATTTTGATACTAACTATGGCTATTTGGCCATTTATTTTGCTTGATTTGGGGTCTTCTTTTAAATTTGGAATTTTTTTACCGCCTTGCCCAAGGCTTGTACTTTGCCACTTGGCACTTTGATTGGATTGTTGTGCTGGTTCTATTGTCGTGATGTGTGGAATAGGGTCATGGGATGCACCATGGAATGGTTGGACCTATGGACCCGCTTCGTTGTATAGGGGTATGCCCCAAGGAGTACAGATAACTAGCGGGTTGTTGAACCACGCGTTATTATGTCACTTGGGTTAGGAGTGTTCGAACTCTATGTGTCTTGACCATAGGGTCAACCGACCTCCTTTGAGGGAGGCATAAGAGTTTGAGGGAGGCATAAGAGACTTGAGGGAGGCATAAGAGTTTGAGGGAGGCATAAGAGATTTGAGGGAGGCATAAGAGACTTGAGGGAGGCATAAGAGTTTGAGGGAGGCATAAGAGTTTGAGGGAGGCATAAGAGACTTGAGGGAGGCATAAGAGATTTGAGGGAGGCATAAGAGACTTGAGGGAGGCATAAGAGTTTGAGGGAGGCTTATGATATTTGTTTGTATGGTTGATGTTTTAGGATATATGTTGAGTTATTGTGATGTTTTGGTAGTGGTATTTTGATGTATGTGTTACTCATGTCAGATCGATATGTGTTGTGATGTCGTGGTTATGTCATTGATTCTCTTGTGGACACTTTGTACCTGTAGCATGGTTGGTGTTATGTGAATTTTTCATTGATGCAAATTGAGGAAATGTCTGGTGGATTGTAGCACTCTTTTGTTTGAGTATTTTGTATGTCAGTCATTCATGTGTGCCGAGTACAAAGCTATGTGGACTGTACCTACTCCATTCCATATTTGAGTAACCTTTTTGCGGTGTAATACAATCATGAAGCATATACTTGTGTGCTTGTGAATCATAGTGTCTTGAACCTGATAGGGTGTTGTGTTAGCAGTTCATGTTGGGCACCCACAATAAGGAATAAATCAAAACTCTTCAATGATGATATTTTTTAAAAGAAACTAAAACTAGAAATAATGATAATGGAAAGAGACTAATGAAATGATGAACAAGAAAGAACTGCCAATCTTCACAGAACATTGAAAGTTAAAATTTCTACCAAATGTTCCTAAGGCTACCCTGTGGCCATGCTTTAATCAACTAAAATTTTAAACCATAAAGTGTACTTTCTCCTGTACCTGTTCTTGGTTGCGAACCATTTCTTTTCCGTTGTGTTATGTCGCATCGAGGACGATGCTTTCTTAAGGGGAGGAGAATGTAATGCCTGCTAGGCATCGACTCCTTTCCTACCTGCCTCTACTGCCACCTTGGCCTCCCCCCCCAACCACCTACCTGCCAACTTTTATGACTGTCTTGCTTCTGTCCTTGCGTGAGGAGATGGGAGTCGGTGGAGTCCCATTTTTTTCTCTTCATCTGGATCTCTTTTGGATCCTTTATTCAATGCGAGTGGTTGTGAGGCCATGGAAAATCCCGTTTTCCTTTGCTGGGCACCTGTTCCCAAACTGTCATCTTTACCTTGTTGCGTGGGCATTTTTTTTTCTTTCTCTTGGCACGTTTCCTTTGCCCTTGGTTGCTGCGTGAATGTTGGGTTTGTTTTGGTCGCTTTAGATGAAGCTACGGCTAGTAGGTGTGTTACCTCCTTGCTTTGGGTGTTGCGGGGTGTGGTGGTGAGCGGTGTCTTTGGGAGCAAGTGTTTAACCAGCGGCGAGCACGTCATGAGAAGCGAAGCCGTTTTGAGTGCTTCCAATGAGCAAGTTGTCCACTATGTTGTTATCTGTTCAGTTTTTCTGCGTGGAAAAGTGATGGAGGGAGGGGTGACTCCCAGTCACAGTTTTTTGAAAAGGGCCAGGCTTAAATGGATGAGCTCGAGCAGGAAAGTTCCTCCGAGACAAGTAAATCCGAGACCCCTGATCTCTGAAAGAAGTTGGAGAGCCCGTGCCCATGCCCTAACCTTATTCTAGTCGCATACATCAATGGAGATGGCGGCGGTGGAACTCGCACAGGTGGTGGAGGACACATCAATGGAGCCGACAATGGAGGTACTCGCCTAGGCAGTGAAAGATGCGAGTTTGGAGGTCTGAGTTTTGGTGTAAAAGAAAATAGTGAACAGTGCTCGACAGTGCACCATTGCCACGACTGGCTCTTCCCCTTCCCATGTGGTGAAGTTTCCAACATGTGTGTGAGGGCTTCGTTTGAAAATGGGGAAAATCTTTTCCATAGCCACACCTGTGCATGGTGTGGTCGAGAGAAGCCAAGGGATACAAGGGAGATATTTTTCTGCAGCCGCTGGTGGACCTTTCAGTAGTGCCCATTCGAAGAAAAACCACTGATAATGACACCCCTGTCTCGAATCTGGAAGATAATGTTCTCTTTAAGGTTCCGAATTTGGAAGAGGATCTCATAGAGGTGGATCTGTTTCATATCGAATATATTCACGAAGCACGCTTTGCTTTTTGCAAGAGAACTATTTAGGAGATCGATGAAGGATAGAGGAATTAAAAAGAAACTTGGTGTAGTTGGATTAAAGGCAATAAAAAGGTGCATGATTTTTGTGTAGGTGACAGATCGCACCCACAGGCATAGGAGATCTATGCAATGTTGGAGAAAATGTCTTGGGAGATGAAGGTAGCAGGATATTTTTCAGATTCAGAACTTGTACTGAGAAAACAGTAGTGTCATGGATTACAATGATTGCAGGGTATGCACAGAGTGGACATTATGAGGAAAGTTTAGATCTCTTTCAACAAATGCATCTGGCTGACATGAAGCCCAACAATGTTACCTTTGCATTGTTCTTCCAGTAACTTCTCACCTGTCGAATTTGCATCAGGGGAAGGAGATCCACGTCTTCATACTAAGAAGTGGTTTTGATTTGTTTATTATAGTAATGAATGCCCTTGTAGACATGTATTGCAAATGTGGGAATTTTAGAGTTGCACGCCGAGTATTTGAACAAATGCCTAAAAGTGATGTATTCTCATGGACAGCCATGATTGCAGGTTATGAGATGCAGGGAAAAGGTGAGGATGCTAAGTTTAGGGACTGTTTTATGGATATGGAGCCTGTACCAAGAGATTGTTTTTGGTTATAAAGCCATCTTCTTTTGCTTTGTCTCAGACTAGGGCTGCTCCTAATATGAGAGCACCAAGGTTAGGAGGTCCAAATTAGAAACAATCAGATGCATATGGAGATGGTGGAGGTGTTTGGATGAATGACGAAGGATTAAGTTCAATTGCCAAAAATGGGGCCTACAGAAGTTCTAGGGCTAATCTTGGAGCGGTGTTGGGAGAATGATGGCAAGTATTTTAGACCACCCACCCTGGCCGTGAACTCCTACCTATGCCAACGTGAAGATGTTCAATGTTTGGGTGCCCAACGAGCTTGAAGAAAATGGAATTAGGCTTCGGTTGCTGTTGCAGGCCCGGTCCATCTTGTTATCGACTGCGGGAGCTTAATCAGGCACGATATTCTCTATACCATTGATTCTTATGCTGTTATTTAACTGAATCATTAAATAACTCTACTCTTCATATAAATGTCTCGTGTGATGGTATGTTGTTTGGTTTCCACTTCCCTTGCTCGTTTGTATTTTTTTTTTTTTGCGTTAGAAATGATTGCGTTGGTTGAAGCCTTTATATTGTTTTCTGGGTTTTAATAAATATTAGTTGGGTGAACTTTGTTCTTAAGACTAATAAAACAAAAGAGGTGGGGTTCCTGTAATGAAAATTCCCGAGTTCTTTGTGTTGGTCTCACGATTTGAATGTTTTATCAAACATTGTCATTGGACTCAACTTTATAGTTCCTGTTTTGTTCTTATTCTTGTTTCGGTTCGAGATCTGTAGTTCTGGTTTATGTTGGGTATTTGCGAATTGGTGATTGAGTACTGCGAGTGCATTGTGTATAGGTGAATGATGCTATTCCTGTCTCTATCCTTTTCTTTTAGTTGTTTTAGGTTCTAGTAACCCTTCCCGGTTGGCTTGGTGTGTGCTTAGCTTGACTGATTTTGAATTGAGCCAAGTTGATATTACTTTCAACTAGGTTAGTTGCTTTTGTTATTTGTTTTGAATCGCTCGAAGAAATACTTTTATTCTTCGAGTGTCATGGTTGATCTTCATAATTTGATATCAATTCATGTTCACCGTTTGGAGATTGTTGTCTTTGGAATCTTCTCTCCCTTGGTGACTGTTGTATGTTTTGAGGAATGTAGCTGATCCTATGGAATGTCTTCTTTAGACGTTAACTCACATAATTTTTTTGGATAGCTTAAAATGTCGAGGAAATACTCTTTTTTTTTTTTCTTACCTTGATTTTGTTTCACACATGTTGGAGGATACGAGATCTACTTGATCATTAGTGAGGAAGTTTTCAAATCTTAAAATTGGGATGTTGGTTTTATGCGTAAGAAATTACTCTACGTTTTTCTCCGTAAAGATGCTTAAATTTCATTCTCCTGTGACTTAGAGTTTGGTGTGTTTGGAAACTCATTGGTTGACTGGTTTTTGTGATGATCGTTGTGATACGACCTCCTTGCTGTCATTGTAGTAGAATGGTTATGTGTTGACCAAAAAGGTTAAAGTTGACTTGTTGTTGACGATAGATCCTTTGGAAGCTATGTATCCTGTGTTGTGTTCTTGTGAATGATTGAGTAACCCTCCTGTAAGATTTATAATGGTTATGTTTGGTCTTGTCAAAGTTTGTCCTTTTTCTTAAGACATTCTCTTGATTAGAAGAAAGTTTAATAGAAGGATTGTTAGGATAGGATGTGGCCCATACGGGGTCATTTGTGCATTTCATCCTTTTCTTTCCAATTTATTTATTCTGTACTGACATAAAATTAACTATTATAGGCACATCATCTTAATATTAATAAGTCATGTTGGTTTAGATATTCTCATGTCGATTGATTGTTTGGGATCTTCCAATGGCATAGTGAATCCTTGGCTTGGTGAACTAACTTAAACAAATAGGGACAGATCACGTTTGAAATTAATTCTCTTCTTGTAATTGTTTTTGTTTCGAAATGTTATCTTGTTAAAATGACGGTCATTATTGTGATATGGGTGAAATTCACTATGATGTTTATTAACTGCTCCTATGAGAAAATGATAATTAAATAGAGTTAGTGCCGTCCCTTTTTATTCAGACATTTTATGCTATTGGACAACTCTTTAATTGCTCTTGTTTAGACTCTTAGATTATTTTTCATAATCAACGGTGTTTTTCTTCCTTGAAACAGTTAGATAACAACATATTGTCTTAATGTTATAGCTTTTATCATGCTCAGTTCTTGCGAACTGACATGTGCTAACAAATGTGCAGGAGGATTTCCTGAGTAGAAAAGAAAAAAAAAAGAGAGAGAAAAAGAAACACGTGTAGAAAGTGGATTCCAGCCTTCTTAGGAACTGTTGTTGTACGAATGTTTTTCTTTTTCTTTAAAACATTGGTATGGAAATTGTGGAGACTATTTAGAAGGCATTGCCTTATAATTTTGTATTGTTCTCATGTAGGTTGTTGTTATCGTTTGAAAGTCAATTTGAGAAATATTATTGTGAATAAGATTAAATGAACTTGTTTTGACATGCGTATCCTTTGTTGAATTTTCACTTTTCAGAATATGATTTATCCTTGAATTGTCAAACCTAATTATAATTATCTAAACTTGAATCAACTTACATCACTTTGGTTACCTTTGGTCATGTGTCGTTTGGTAGAGGACTATGTTTTGAACCTAGCAAAAAAAAACAAGAGAAACAAATATACCTTGTGATCCCACGTAAACTAATCAACAATCTCTTATTGTGGTGAATCCTTAGAATGGTCTTAAGGTGAAATCAATGATTGAAAATCTTGGAAGATAATAAAATTATAATAAATAGAAGGAACTTGATTAAGAAACTCTTCGATCTATCTTACCCGTTGAAAATGTAAACAATATACTTATGTCTATCTCTTCAAGTGAAGCCCAAGTGAAACCTTTAATATTTCTGGTTAGACTCTTGACCCCAATGAAACCTTATTAACAACTAATAAAATCTTAATGATGAATCCAAGATTTAGGCAGTCACGTATTTCTTCGAATAAAATAAAATAAAATAAAATTGACCGCTTGAAAAGATAAAACATATATGTTCAAAAGCACAACGTCGAAAACAAATTGATGAAGTTAAGAGCCTTGAGAAATTAACTGCCTCCTCACAAATGAATAAGTTAATCAAGTAAATGAAGTAACCTCTTACCATACAATAATTGGTTCACATTGTATATTAACCTTAACAAGGTAGAGAAAAATTCTTCAAAGGAGACATGAACTTCAGATTCTCCTATCATGATTCCTCTAGGAAAAGTAAAGAATGTAAAAGCACTTACAGCTAAAACATGATTCTAAAGAAACCTTCTATGGGAAAACCTTGTTGTAAAATTGCATACTTTAGATGAACCATTGTGTCCTAAGTGTGTGCCTCATGTTTATCTGTAACTAATATGGGTCCGTGTTGTGGAAAGCATGTCTTTAGTTGGTTGTATTCCCTAGAGAAATTTTGTAGTGTCGTATTATCTTCAAGCAAGTCAAAAGAAAAAAAAATTCTGTAACTTTTACTAAATGTTGTTCGTGTGTGAAATCTTTTTTCGTTACACTTATTCCTACAAGTTCACATGCTTATTTCCACACATCTTCTACATCCCCTAGATTAGAGGAATTGACAAATTTGTAACTCATAATGCAATTAATAGAATAAAATTAACTAATGCTCAAATATAGGAAAAAACTAAACTATAACTTAAATCCTAATTTTTGGCCTCAAGATGGCGGATTTAGGGCCCGAAAACATGTCAAAACTTGCCCCAACCAGTAGGGTAGGTCTGGTTACCACTATGTTTGTCTCATCGAAACATGTGGTTTCAAAAAAAAAAGGACTCAAACAGACACCCGAACTCAAGTTATGACCTTGTCAAGTTCCTGCTAATTCTAGCGCATCATTCTCCCCTGCTTGAAAAAACGCAGCTCCTGCAAGTTTTCTTCTTCAAACTGCTTCCATTTATCTGCATCTAACTTCTTAATCTCCCACTCTATGACCCAAGTATTTTCCTCTTGTTCCAGTCCTTTCCAGTGTACCAAATATTTGTTGTATTTCCCATTTCGTGTGTCCATTGTTTTCTTATCTAGAATTTGATCCACTTCTTCTTTCTTCTTCACCGGAACCTGTTGCCTCCAATCTACTACTTCATCAATAGAATCCCCTTCTACACCATCCCCATGAAAATAATATAAATCTGAAACATTAAACACTGGAGAAATATCAAAATTCCCTGCAATTCTACCTCATAAGCATTATCGTTTATTTTTTCACGATTTTGCAGGGACCAATCTTCTTGTACTTCAACTTGTTATAGGTTCCTCTTGGAAACCTTTCCTTCCACAGATATACCATAACCAACTCACCAATTGTAAATACCTTTCTCCATCTGTGCACATCTGCTATTTCTTTATACTTATCATTACTATTCTGCAGCTTCTTCCGCACTTCTTCCTGCAATTGTTGTATATGTTCGGCAAATGCTTCTACATCATCACTAACTCTACCATCAACTGGTAGTTGTACCAAATCTAACACCCCATTTGGATTACTCCCATACATAATTGAAAATGGAGACTTTCCTGTGGATCTATTTATGGAACTGTTATATGCAAACTCAACTTGTGGTAATGCTAAGTCCCATTGTTTCGGCTTTTCCCCAACAATGCACCTTAACAAGTTTCCCAAACTCCTATTTACCACCTCTGTTTGCCCATCAGTCTACGGATGATAGGCACTATTGAACTGTAGTTGAGTTCCAAATTTCTTCCATAAAGTCCGCCAAAAGTGACTTAAGAACCTTGTGTCCCTATCTGAAGTAATAGTTTTTGGAACACCATGCAAATGAACAACTTCTCTGAAAAACAAATCTGCTACGCCTGTTGCATCACTTGTTTTCTTGCAGAAATAAAATGAACCATCTTAGAAAACCTATCAACAACCACAAAAATTGAGTCATTACCTCGTTGTGTTTTTGGTAATCCCAAAATAAAGTCCATACTCAGATCTATCCACGACCCTTTAGGAACAGGAAATGGCATATACAACCCTGTATTCTGTGCACGGCTTTTTGAGACTTGGCAAATTCGACATCTTTCCACATATCTTACCACATCTCTTTTTAACTTTGGCCAATAGTATTTCTCTGCTACTAAGGCTATCGTCTTATCTTTACCAAAATGCCCACCAACCCTCCATTATGCAACTCTTTCACTATATTCTCTCTCATAGACCCAATGTAATACATAGTTGGTGTCCCTTGAATAGGTAGCCATCCCAGTAAAATATACTCATCCAAGACATCTCCCGCATTGTCGACACTTTGGACTCATTAGTCTTTCAACAATATCCTTGAAATCAAATTAGAAGAATACAAACCCTTTATTGCTTCAAACCCACCACCTCATTTTCCATAGTGGTAAACAATGTCACACACCTACTCAATGCATCAGAACTTGATTCTATTTCCCATTTATGTTTTAGAGAAAAAGTATATCCCTGCAAAAATGATACCCACTTTGCATGCCTACTATTCAACTTCTTTTGGGTATTCACATACTTCGGGGCTATGTGGTCTGTAAATAACACAAACTCCTTAGGCACTAAGTAATGCCTCCAATGCCTTAAAGCTTGTACAATTGCATAAATTTCCACATCATAAGTAGAGTAGTTCTTTCTTACCTCTTTCGCTTTCTCACTAAAGAAAGCTACTGGATTTCCTCCTTGACTTAGAACAGCCCCAATACCCACATGTGAGGCGTCACAATCAACCTCAAACACTTTATCAAAATCTGGTAGTGCCAAAATGGGTGCCTCTCACACCTTCTTCTTCAAGAATTGAAAACTATCCTCATTGCCTTTGTCCACAAAAATCCCTTCCTTTTGTGCAATTTGTTATAGGAGCTACAATCTTGCTGAAATTTTTAATAAATTTTCTGTAAAATGTTCTTTAGACCATGAAATCTCCTTACCTCTCTCGTTATACTCCGTGGAGTAGGCCATTCAATAATTGCCTTTATCTTTTAAGTCCATCCGTTCTTACCCATATCTCGCTGAAATAATAAAGCCCAAGAATACCAAACTCTCTTGCATGAATGTGCACTTCTTCATATTTGCATAGAGTTTCTCTTTCCTTAACACTTCAAATACCAACCTTAGATGCCTCAAATGTTCTTCTTTAGTTTTACTAAAGATCAAGATATCATCAAAATAAACCACAACAAACTTACCATTATACTCCCATAGCACGGTGTTCATCAATCTCATAAAAGTACTAGGTGCATTGGATAACCCGAATGGCATCACCAACCACTCATATAATCCATTTCCGTCTTGAATGTTGTTTTCCACTCATCTCCTTCTCTGATCTGAATCTGATGATAACCACTTCGAAGATCAATCTTGGTGAAATACTTAGATCCAACAAGCACATCCATCATATCATCAAGGCGAGGTATTGGGAACCGATACTTGATTGTAATTTTATTGATCACTTTTCTATCCGTGCACATTCTCCATGTTCCATCCTTATTTGGTGTTAATAAAGCTGGTGTTTCACATGGACTCATCATGCTCTCCCTTACGACCCCCTTTCGCACGAGCTCTCGCCACTTGCCTATTCAACTCGCATGCAATGTCGGGCTCATCCTATAAGCTACTTGATTTGGGAGTGAAGACCACGGAATCAAATCAATGTGGTGTTGAATATCTCTTTTAGGTGGTAATCCATCTGGTAGCTCATCAGGAATAACATTTGAAAATTCTTCTATTAATTATGATGTTTCTATTGGTATTTGAGCACTTACAAGTTCATCCTTATTTACAACTAGTGCATAGCAAAAACCGGTTGCCTTTGCCTCCTTCACAAATTCCTTTACAGAAATCATATTTTCAGCCTTCCCCTCTTCTTTAAGAGGTAGCAAAACTATTTTTGTGCCATCCTTCCAGAAATTATAAGTATTCTTTCCCCATCATGAATAACTTTTCTATCAAATTTCCATGGTCTTCCTAGCAGCATATGACATGCATCCATAGGGATAACATCACACCAAATCTCATCCTTATAATTGTTCCCAATATAAAAACTTATTAAACATCTCTTATCAATAGTAACTTCATTACCCTTCTTGAACCATGCAATACGATAAGGGTTAGGATTCTTCTCACAATGCAGACCCAATTTATCGACCATCTCATTTGAAACCATATTCTCACAACTACCACCATCAATAATAACATTACATACCTTTCCTCCTGAAGTGCATCTTGTTCTGAAAATATTTATACACAGCCATGCATCCCCCTTGACCTCCTTTCTTGGAGCAATCATCGTCCTCTTGATCATCAGATTTTCTCCAACATCTGGTGGGATTTCCAGGTCATGTTCATCTTCTACTTGCTCAGCTTCAACAAGATTTACTCTTGGAGCATCTCCTTTCCTTTTGTCATGTGTATAAGTATGTGGGCATTAAAAAGCTTGATGCCCTTCTTCACCACATTTGTAACAAACAAATGGTCTTCGTGGAGCCTCCCATCCTCTATCGCCAGCATATCCTCTTCCCCTAGGAAATCCTCTGCCTCTTTGTTGATTCTAGAAATCTTGTCTCGTATCCTCTTGCTTTTCCAATCCATGAGATGATTCTTCCCTACCCTACCCTAGCTCATCCCCGAAAGGAAGTTGAGGCCCCCCTATTCATTCCAGGTGATCTCCTAAAACTTTGATGATTTTGTTTTTCCTCGGCCTTTAAGGCTAATTGATAGGCATCCTCCATGCTTTTAATCCTATGCATACTTATCTCATCTTGAATAGAAAATTTTAATCCATTAACATACCTTGCAGCCATTTGTTCCTCAATTTCTTCATGCTCTACACGAATGGACAACTTATAGAACTCATCTGTGTATTCTTGCATGGTTTGTAAGTTAATCCGAGATTTTGAAACCTCCTGTAAAGGGTTTGTGCATAATCCACAGGGAGAAATTTATCTTTCAGCTTCTTCTCCATCTTACTCCACATCCTAATTCTTTCTTTCCCCTTTCTTGACCGCTCTTTCTGTAGGTGATCCCACCATAACATAGCATGACCTTTCAATTTCGTGCATGCAAATTTTACCTTCTTTTCTTTTGACATAGTCTTCCACTCAAAAAATTTTCCCATGCTAGTCAACCAGTCTATTATCTCCTCTAGTTTTAGACTACCACCATACTCTGAAACATCAACTCTTATCCCATCATTATTTCCTTCTAATGCTCGAATCATCCTTTCTTCAAAAGCTAATGGTGGTGCTTGCGTTTCCTCCTCTTCACAAACTTCTTCTTCATCTGTGTCATCTCCACCTTGATTTCCTTTCTAGGTTATCATTGCAGCAAGCGCAACAACTTGTCTCTGCAGATCCTACATATTTCTATTCATCTATGCAATACCACCTCCTCTTCCTCTTCCTCTTCCTACCATTAAAAAAAAAAAAAACTTCGAACCAACTCTGATACTAGATATAATGTAGCCAAATTAAGAACAAACCAGATATGCTGCAAATATTATGAACTCCAAAAGAAAATAGATCTCCTTCTTTGTTATCAAATAATGAATTACAATGTTTCCTAAATAGGAAAACAACTCCCAACTTGAGTTGCCAAGTAAACTCTAGCTAACTCTGACTAAATCTACTCTAGGTGGCAGAAATTACTATTTTTAACAGTTTACTAGAACTTGCTATTCTTAGTAAGTTCGCATGCTTATTCCTACGGGGCACGAAATTTCCACACATCTTCTACATCCCTAAATTAGAGGAATTAACAAATTTCTAACTCATAATGCAATTAATAGACTAAAATTAACTAATGCTCAAAAATAGGAAAAAACCGAACTATAACTTAAATCCTAATTTTCGGCCTCAAGATGGCGGATTTAGGGCCCGAAAACGTGTCAAAAACTTGCCCCAACTGGTAGGGTGGGTTTCCGCTGCATTCGTCTCATCGAAACATGTGGTTTAAAAAAAAAACGGACTCAAACGGACACCCGGAACTCAAGTTATGACCTTGTCAAGTTCCTGCTAATTCGGCACATCACATTGCTCTCTTTTCGTTGGTCTTCTAAATATGTTTTGGAATGTGCAACTTGAGCTTGAGTGCAAGATTCAGAAATCTCATATCCTCAACTTTCTCCTTTATTGTGCCTTGGTTTTTGTGTGAGGTTGGTGATGTGGATTTGGAGGGAGAAGAGATGGCATCCTACATGGGGCCACATCACCTCTCCTTCCTTCCTTTCTATTTAATTTCATCTTTTGGATGAAGTGGGGGTTACTTTTTTTTTACTTGTCTTCTTGGATTTTTGAATTGGAGAGGATATACATGGGAATTGTTTGTTTTTCTTGAAGGAGTTGGAGTCTAGGATTTCTGGAAGAATTGGAATTTTATGTTTGTGGATTGAGGATCTCTTGAAATGGGAAGGTAAGAATTTTGACAAATTGATTTGAATGTTTTTATGGTCTTATGAATTGTAAAATGGTGAAATGCATGTTGCATATTGTGTGGGTTGGGTAGATTTCCTTAGGAAGGTGTTGGGAGAAGGAAAATGGGATCCATGAGGGAGGCATAAGAGTTATGTGATTTAGGAGGGATTTGTGGGAAGAGTGTTCAATCTTGTGGAGGGATAAGGGGAAACTTCTTAATTATTTTTATGTAAAATGTACTTGAGGGAGACATAAGAGTGAGGGAGGCATAAGATATTTTGGCTTGATGTAGATTTGGAGGCTTCAAGATGAAAACTCAACCCACTTGGGAGGTAAAGGGGGATGTGAATGTTTCCTTTCTCTTTTGCTTCTATAATAAGGCCTTTGTTTATTATATGAATTTGCATTTTCTGTTATGTTGTGTATTGCATGTTTTGTGATGTGATTATGCCTCTTGTGAAGCCCTTGTTGTTGCCATGGTTGTGAATTTTCTTCGTTATTGTTTGATTGGATCTCGAAGGTCAATGGAGAAGAATGGATTCACTTTTCCATTGAGATTTGGTTGGGAGGAGAGCGTTTCCTAGCTCTCTCTCCTTGTTGGTGTGTAGATGAAGAGAAGAATGAGTTGTTGTTGAAGAGTTGCAGGTTTTGTGGGAGAATTTGACATGTTGTCTCTACCACTTTGGGTGGGGGTTTATAACTCTTGCATTTTAATTACTTGTGTTTATTTTTAAATCCTTTTAAAATTGTTTTTAATTGAGAACAAATTCGAAGAATAGTAGTGTTGTGATTTTTTTAAAGATGTCATTATCTTGAATTAAAATTGCAATGGACTGTACTATCTCGACACTTACATAAATTTATTACATTTGATGCCTAGTTGGAAACGACTACATTCCTTGAATTATTGTGAAACCTGTACTTTCTTGTAAATTGGAAATTAATGGAAAGCCATTATGTAAATCTATCTATAATCCATGTACATAAATTTGATAGAGATCTACAAGTATTTGTAATGTTACAAATGTAAATATTGAAAAAACTTATATTGCATGAAAGGAATGAATTCATGTCTTCATTTCCTTAAGGGTTTTCATTATAATATTCCTTCTATCCTTGTACTATTCTTTGCAAAAGAAATAGAATGTACTCTTATAATATTTTATACTTGAAATTGATTTTGGATATCTATATTACTCTATAGATGGGAAGATGAATCGTATTTTCTCTATAAAGTGAAGTTCCCTACATCTTGATATAAACTCCATAATAGATGTATTTTAAATTGTAAACTCTTGCTTCAGTCTGTATCAGACTTGTAGATGATCCTTGTGTATATACAAATAAGTATATGTATGCTAAGGTTATATATACTTAAGTGTATATACACTTTTCTCTAAAAACAATTTGTTTTACAATAACCAACATCGACGAGCATAACTAGTACCGGTTAGCCAACCTAAGTTGGTTACCCCGTAATCCATAGAATTTCCTATAATGGAAAAAAATTTACCCGAAGATGCCATTTATGAACCTTAAACTCAAGAAAATATGATAATGGACTTACAGAGACCCGCCAACAAGTATATGTATGGATACATACACACATTTTTGTATATATCCATCTATATACCCCTAGGTATGTTAATATATTATAACTGGAAACAAAAATATTAAAGATCATATGTGAATTTATCACAGATCCTTTTGAGCTGATAAATAAATAAATGAAAGTGATTTTCACCTCCTTAGTATAACAAAACACAAAGGGATGGTTAAATCCATATAACTAGAAGGCCTAACTGAGGCATCTTAGCAATAACCTAGAAGAAAGAATCAAACAAACCCTAGAGAAAAAAATAAATCTTAAATAATGGAGGATCGAAGGATAAATCCTTCCATTGTAGGCTCTGTGATATCCTCTCCCACATAGTTAAACCCCGAACCTCTTGTCTCCATTTTTGCTCGTCCGAACAATCTTTCATGCGGAAATGGAGGCACTTAGGGTAGAATATTGAATTTTATAGTTGCTAAATAAATTTTAGGGTTTTGGTGAGACCTAAAATCCAAGGGACATGATTGAATCAATCCTACGAGATGTGATTCAATCCTCTTCCCTAATATTTGTACATGTGAACTTTATAAAATGTTAGTTTATATTAATGAATGGGAACTTAGGGATGTTCATGAATGTGGGAACTTTGTAATTTTAGGATTTTATTTTTGATTGATAATATTTGGAAAGGCTCCATGGACCAATACAACATAAGATATTACATTAAAGGCTCACAATGAACAAAATAATAGACAAACCAAAGAACCAAATAGTCTTGGCTCAAAAACCAACAAAAGGATGAAACAAAACCACCAAACAACAACATAACTCATCCCGTCATAGAGGATGGAGATCTTAAGTTCATATCTAAAAAAATGGGTTACTACAAAAATATAGTTTTAGGAATTTTATTTATTAAAGGTTTTAATTAATGGATGTGCATGTGTGTATTTTTTTGTTTTTGGAATCAAGGTAAATGATGGTGTTGAAAGGACCCACATCCTTGTATAATTAATATTTTTTTAAAGGATCCACAACCTAGGTTACAATGAAGGGGACCACCATTAGGAACCCAATTGAAGCAACCATGAAGCCATAGTGAAGATGCAACGACCAACGACAACGACATCGCAATGAGTGGACCAACTACCAAGTGATGAGAGCGAGAGGAGAAACTATTGATGATGGTAGTGAGAGGAGAAAAAATGAACATAACAAATGAGAGAAGAACCCACCATTTTCATCAGCAAGTGGAGTAGCCACCAACGTCAATAGCAAGAGGAGCAGCCACCAACGCCAATAGCGAGAGCGAAACCACCAAAGATCGGCGGTGAGAGGAATAACCATGACCTTCAACATGAGTATATTTTCCGCATCTAGTGGTGAGCCACCTCCAAGGAGGATCTTGCCTTGAGGGGATTTGAACATGGGTGGGCAAGAACATAACCATGTTACTTGATCATGCAGACACTCCCATTTTGCATCGCCATGTGTGTAGTATTAAATGGGAACTTTCATTAAATTAAAATATTTTAATTAATAATGGTGTGTGGGTATTGTCTAATGGGGTTTTAATTAATTTAAGGGGTATGGGATTATTAAAGGTGTTATCAAATTTATTCAAATATTTTAGGAATTTTATTAAAAGTGCTAGGTGGAGATTAATTATACTATGGGAAAAACATTAATGTGGGCTGCAAGTGTTGGTTGAAATGTTCAGATGGACATTTCTTATTCCACCATACCAATTGAGGGAAGCCTTGTGAAGTTATCTGGTGAAAATAAAATGTTATATCTTATTGAGGACCCCAACAATGTTTCTTATGAAGTATTTCATGCGATTATTGTTATTTATAACTCGTGAACTATGTTGCTTTCAAGGAATATGAAATTGATCAATACAGGTATCATGAGTAGGATGATTTTCCTGTGAATTTGATGTTTGATGCAACCTCAAAGGATGTTAAAAAAATTGGCCCAGGCATGAGGGGTAATCCTGAAAAAATGTGGTCAGATAGCGACTTGGATGGAAAAGAGAGACAATCATATGACCAGCTGTTAAAGACATATCAAGACTGCTTAGCATGGTGATATCCGAATGGCGAGACATTTGAAGAATTTCCTTGATTGCTTTCTCATAATAAATATATACTCTATTTGCACAGTGTATAGTTACTTGTTCTCGTCTGCTTTTGTGTTTTTGTTTGTTCTGGTCCTTGGTGACCTGGTTTTACCAGTTTCTCGATTCGTTTTTTGGAGGGTGGTTGTGGTTGTTCTGCTTTGCAATATTTTTCTTTGACTCTATTTCCTAATGGTCTATTTTTGGTGCTTGGTCTACTATTTGTTCTTGTGGCACTCACAGGGAGTGCCCATCCCCAAGTTGGAGCCGATGTTGGTGCTCAAATTAGTCTTGCCTCGTTTTCATTGAAATTCCTCAATTTGTGGCCTCTGTCATGTTTTCTATCTCTTTGAGTTGGTGCTTGAAGACTCTATCCTCCATTTGGTTTCCATGATCAGTCCCTTCCTTGGTCGAAGATCTCTTAAAGGTCTAGAATTTTTTTCTTGTTTCTCTTTCCATCTGAAGGAGTTTGTAAATTGGGTGTAAAACTCGGGTTGTTCCTTTCCTTCCATTTTCCACAGTCATGTATTGTTGTCCCTGTCATTTTTGTCCTAAATACCTGAGGAAACTTGATTTTATGTAACTCATAGGATGATATTTAGGCCTTATATCATTTACAAACTCTTTATCCATAAAGGAAGATTCATTTTCAGGCTCAAATGGTGATTTTCCTGCATTTTATGGTATGACAGGTGTATTTTTCTCGGTCAAATTTAATTCTCAACATCAGTGGAAATGTGGCCCTTTTTGGTTGGATGCAGCTTGGTGGGGCACTTTAAAAACTCTAAGGCTCGCTTCAACCCAAAAGTTTTCCATGCGGAGGAATGAGACTCATTTGAAAATTCACCTTTTGGTTTGGCCTTAGAGTTACGCCAAGGAGACACGTGGAGGTTTCCACAGCTCTGTCCATACTTAGACTTTTTACAGAAAATTTATAAGGCCTAGGAGATGTGGAGGGACCACACATGTTTTGGGACCGACCCCTAAGTTTTATTTTAAAGAAGCACCAGGAGGACACTTGGAGGCTTCCACTCACTCTGCCCTTTGCTTTGACTTTTCAACGGCCTAAGGAAACTGACTCGGACTTTAGACCCATTGTGCCTTCAACTGAACCTTCAATTTTTTTAACACTCTTCCGAATTGAGACACGTGTTGATCTCGCACTTGATTGGGGTCTTTACTTTTGGGGACCATCTCAAAATGAACCATTGACACACGTGGAGGCTTCCACCGCTCCTTTTTACCGCGATACATTTCAAAGGCCAAATGGAATTTTTCTTTAGCCCGGGTACATGGAAGGCTCATTCTTGTTTGGGACTTGCTTCTATGCTTCTCCTTTACATTTGCACCTAGGAAACACGTGGACGGTTGTGATATAAAGTGGAAAATGGGAAGAATCAATGGTTGTTGTGTATTGCATCTATTTTTCCACCATTTTTGTTTCAAAACTCCTGTAGACATGAATACACACTATTTTTCATCTTTATTTCATGAAATTCCTTTTCGTCTCTTTCTGTAAGGGGCCATTGAATGGATTTGAAACTTAAATTGTGAGTCCAAGGATTTGTAAGGTCAATATTTTGAAGTGGAAATTGCTCGAGCACTTGAAAAAATGGAAATTACCAAAGGAAAAAAATGTGGGGAAGAATTGTAGAGGAAAGACAGGGAAAAGGGATGAAATGATGAAAGTACAGGCATAAAAGGTGAAAAGGCATTGCCTCGAGAGAAAAAAGGGATGACTCAGTTAATTCCAAATATACAGAGGCTCGAAAAAATTAAAAAGGGGATTTCTCACATGATAGAATCAAAATGATTAAAAGGACTCCTGAAAAGTTGTGGCATGGAATCCTAGTCATTAGTTGAGGGCCCCAGAAACGTGATCAATTGACAATTGGTCCACCTAGTAGATTTCATATCTGAATTTGTTAAACGTCATTGTCTAAAACAAATTGGTAACAAGCAAAAGTCCCTCAAATATTCTTCTCTTTTGGGGGAAAATTGTGTGAGAAAAATGTATAAATGCAATGAGAATACTCTTACAAATGGTCAGATTTTGAATTCCTAAGAGAAAATTTGAGAAATCCTTAATTTGAGAAACTCATCTAAGATACCTAGTTAATTTCCTTTTTGATAGATTTTCTATCATGTCAAGTTGGTTACAGATGTATAGCCATTGTCGAGCACTGAGATTGCTTTGGAATCTTTCCCCTGCTGATGAATTTAAGAAATTTTGAAATTAATTTGTGTCCAATCTCTAGCAATTTGTGTTTGGTTTGTTTCAGAATGTCTACAAATAGTTTCTTTTGTTCTTATTGCAATCTTACATTGAAATCTTTGTGAAATCACACAGGAACTAATCCCTATAAATGTTTAATGGTATTTGCAATTTCATTTCAAGAAGAGCCTTCATCTTGGATGAGATAAACAAATTTAAAATCAATTCATTGTCATTTGTTGATAAATATTGTCTATAACTCTTCAGGTATACCTTAGGCATGATTGATTAGAGACTTTGGTGTTTAATTGAGTCTTTCAATTCGAGCCTTCATGTTAGAGTCTCAAAGATTATGTGAAAACGTGTTGATCTAGGCCTCCATTGAAGCACACCTTCTAGTTGAAGGAATGTATTAACTGTTACAAGTATTCTATTGTTGAGTTGTTCATTGTTGTGAAGTCCCTTCAAAGATCTAGTATAATCAACTTTATCCTGCTTCATCTCCCACAAAAATCATTCAAAAACCATGAATCCACCTTGAACCACCCCTGTTTTCCCTATGTATCAACAAAGGAACAAAATATACTTACAAAAATATGTAGAACAATCAGGATTCCATAATGTCTTTAGTAACCTTAGCCTTATGTTAAACATATCTCCATATTCTAGAAGTGACAACTCGTGAGATTCGAGACTTGGTGTGTTGATCATATTCTCCCAAGGTTTTCTTTATAAAATTTGTGAAAAATAAAGGTATGTGTGTCGGGGATGTTAGATGTATACTATTATAGTCGGGGTTAGAAGGCCCATCTCCATTCACACCATATCCGTTATACATTTTTATGTGGTGTGCATGTCGGGGATGTTAGATGTATAATATTATAGTTATTGATAGTTCGAGGATGAATATAGTGGGCCTTTACTAGATGACCACCACATCATGAGAGAGTTTGGAAATTATTTTCCTAGTGAGTTGCCAAGTCTACCTCCCCCACATGAGTCGATTTTCATATAGATTTTGTTCATGTAGCAGAGCTTGTCTCACGCACTGAATGCATATAAGATGACTACCCTTGAGCTCTTTAACTTCAATCTTCAGCTAGAGGGCCTTCTTAAGAAGGGCCTCATCCATCTTAGTGTATCCTCTTGGTATAAAAAAGTGATTTTTTTGAAGAAGGATGGATCCTTATGGTTATACATCGATTGAAGACATCTTAACAAAGTAACGATCAAGAATTTTTACACCCTTCCACACATCAATGATTTATTTGATCAGATAAATGGGGATACAATTTTTTCCAAGATTGATCTCAAGTTAGGGTATTATCAATTGACGATTGTGGAGGTGGACATTCATGGGACAAATTTTTGCACTAGATATGGCCATTATGATTTTATAGTTGTGCCTTTCGGTCTTATGAATGCCCCATCAATATTCATGAGTTTGATGAATGGGGTGTTAAAGACCTTTTTGGAAAACTTCATGCTCATTTTTGTAGATGAAATTTTTATTTTTTCATGTGAACATGAGGAGCACCTTCATCAGCTTCTACAGTGCCTTAGAGAGTAGCAACCTTTTGGGGACCTAGAGAAGTGTGCATTTTTCAAGTCATAGGTTCAGTACTTGGGTCATGTTATTTCTAGGAAAGGTATCATAGTTGATCGTTCCAAGATTAGAGCTATCATTAATTGGCCTATACATACCAATGTGACCAAGGTACATAGCTTCATGGGGTTAATAGGGTACTACAGGAAATTTTTGAAGATTTTCTCGTGCATTTCTTATCCCATTACTTTCGCTTTGATGGAAAGGGGAGAAGTTTGTTTGGACATATAGATATGAGAAAGCCTTTAGGAATCTAAAGGAACTCCTTATGACAATACCTATTCTTGTAGTGCGAGACACGTAGAGGGATTTCTTCGTGTGCATAGATTCTTCTTTGGTAGGTTTGGGAGGTGTATTGATGCGGATGATGACCGGGTTGCTTTGGCATTTAGTCTCGAAAACTCAAGAAATATGAGCTCAATTAAATAAGTCCTAACCTTAAGCTTGCAACAGTTGTGCTTGTGTTAGTTCAAAGGAAAAATTTTCTTTGGGTAGGAGGTTTACTCTCGTGACAGATCACATGATCCTTTAGCACCTCTTTACACAACCAAATCTCAATGCTCATCAATGACGTTGATGGAGTTGTTATGTGAATATGACATGGAGATCAAGCATGTGAAGGGAATGAAAATGTGGTTTAAAATTATTTTAGTCAACGGTGGTACCTTGCAATGGCTACCATAGTTTGTACAGATTTGATATCCGGGATCTTACAATAGCTTCCTCATGACATGTTTTATCTTGCAGCTAGAGTAGAGATTGATTCACGAAGACCCTTTATGGGGAATTTTGAGGAGCTATCTTTAGAGTCGATGGGATTCTTCACATAGGGGCCAAATATATTTACCCAGAGATGGAGAATTGAGACAGTACATCTTGGGAGAGGCTCATTGTGTACCTTATTCATCCCATCTAGGGGTGAAGAATATGTAGGATTTATTGAGGTAGCTATTCCATTGGAGGGGTCTTTGGAGGGATGTATCTTGGTTTGTATCATAGTGTTTAGAGTGTTAGAGGGTGAAAGATGAGAATCAACATCCAAATAGCCCTATTTATCCCCATGTTATACTAGAGTGGAAATGGGACACCATTTCTATGGATTTTATTATGGGGCTACCCACGTTGAGATACCACCACGAATCCATCATGGTCATGGTGGATAGATTGACAAAAGTAGCTTATTTTTCTTTGGTGAAGAACACTTATATAGATAGTGCAATGGAATGGGTCTATTTTGATGAGATTGTTAGACTCCACATGATTCTATGGAATATTATTTGTTACTCTTTGTGACCCATTTTATACATCACATTTTTGGACCACCATGTAATTTCTTCTCAGGAAAAAGATTAACTTCAATACATCCTATCACCTGGAGACAAATGGTCGAGATAGAGTGGATGAAACATACACTTGAGGATATGCTTGCCATGTACATCATGGATCAGTAGTCGTGTTGGGAAGATTATCTTTATCTTGAAGAGTTTTCTTATAATAACAAATTTTAGACTTCCATCGGCATGGCAGCATTTCAAGCACCATATGGCAGGGATTGTAGGACTCCATTGAGTTTAGACCGGTTAGAGGACAAGGTATCTCTTCAACTAGTCATGTTCTAGGATATGGAGAAGTAGGTCAACCCGATTAGAAAGAGATTGTAGAAGGCTCAAGATAGGTAGAAGAAGTATGTAGATTAGACGAGTGTTGACCATAGTTACAAGGTAGGCTCAAGGTATTTGCAAGATTCATACCTCATAAGAGCCCTATCCATTATGTAAAAGGATTTAAGCTAGCTTAGAGAAGTGTGGGTCCATTCAAGATCTTGGAGCGGATCGGTCTCATTACCTACCGCTTAGCATTGCCACCCATCTTGTCTTGCATCGATGATGTATTCCATGTTCATGTTCTTTACAGATATAGTCCAAATCCTTCTCAGGTATTGGATTGTACTCCATTACAAGTACAAAAGTAGAGGTAGGTGATGGTGGATATTGTGTTATTATAGAGCACATGAACCTTAGATTCCAAGGCCGTCGGATAAATCAGTGCACATCAAGTGGGATCGTTATGATGAGACATCAACTACTTGGGAGAATGACTATTTTCTACGGGTTTAGTTTCCACACCTATTCTAGTGACTTCTAGGAGGAAGTCATGTCTAAGGGAAGGGGGGATGTAATGCCAAATTCCTTTCAAATTTATTCATGTTACATTCTTGATGAATAGTTCCCTAGATACATGGTTATGGATGTATTATTTTTGATAGCTCGTGTTTTGACTATGCAGAAATTTTATTATTGTGATGATCTCACAAAGTATCATAGATTGTTTTGATGCCTTGTGGACATTGTTAGACATTGTAGCTCATTTTTATTAGCATTGATTACTTATACATATACTGACATCTTAGATATATTATTGTTGTGACTATGATCTGATGCACTATCTAATCATGGTTACTTTGATATTATGGATTTATTATTTTGAGATGATGTTAGGTGATCAATATGCAGATTGGGTGATTGTCATAAAATGTGAATTATGATTATGATGTTGGTAAATTTTGAATTTGAATAGAACTTTATATTGTGATAACTAATGATGATTATGTGATTATGCTTTATATGAGTTGTATTTCCGTGATCTATTGATGTGGTCATGAGGCCGAAGTTGGTATTACTTGTGATTTCAGGAAACAAAGACCACACTAATGAGAGAGACTAGGAAATCCAACCAGTGAAGGAATGTTGTGAGGTCACAACACACACTCACCTTGGCAAATGTAGTAGGTTGTGTTGCATGTGTTCTTGATTGTCATCTTTTATGAGGCCTCCATGGGGGAGCACCTCACAATGTGACCATGGGTATCTGTAGTTATGTTATTATGTTATGGGAATGTTTTGAATTTAATTTGTGTGCTTGTGTACCCTCATGTGTATGTGAAAAGTGTACCCTTAAGTTAGATATGTAATATTGTGAAGTTTCAACATATATCCCCTTTGAATTATTATGAATGTTATGTGTACCCTTAGCTTTTTATTCATTAAATTGTAAAGCTTGTGTAAAGTGGTTATGTGTCATTAGGAGGAGTAGAGATTCTCATGTATATGCTTTATCCATTTTCTCTTTGGTTTTTGTCTTTATCCTAAACCCAAAATTCGGATTTGAGATTTGGTCCCGATTTTGGGGGCTTGTGGTGCAAGTTTAACTTGTCCCACACTTCTTGATTTATCCCCCAACCATGCCAATAACTTTGGGGATCATTTTTAGACCCTATCATGACATTTTTGTGGAAAAGAGGAAATCATTCCTCTCTTTTCCTTGCTCTTCTAAATATGTTTTGCAATGTGCAACTTAAGTTTGAGTGCAAGATTGGGAAATGTCATATCCTCAACCTTCTACTTTAGTTTGCCTCTCTTTTTGTGTTATTTTGGTGATGTGGAATTTGAGGGAGATGAGTTAAGATCCTACATGGAGCTAGATCACCTCTCCCTCCTCTCCTTTGTATTTAATTTCATCTTTTGATGAAGTGGGGTTACTCATTTTTCACATGTCTTCTCTGCTTTTGTAATTGGAGATTATTTTCTTGGGAATTACTTGTTTTTCTTGAAGTAGTTGGAATATTGGATTGCTTGAAAGAATTGGAAGATTATGTTTGTCTATTTAGGATCTCCTATAATGGCAAGGTAGGAATTTTAACCCTTCGATTTGCATGTTTTTATGGTCTTATGAATTGTAAAATGATGGAATGCATGCTGCATATTGTGTGGGTTTGGTAGGTTTCCATAGGAAGTTGTTGGGAGAAGGAAAATGGGAGAAATGGGTGCAGCATAAGAGTTATGTTATTTTGGAGGTATTTGTGGGAAGTTTTTTCAATAATGTCAAGGCATAAGGGGAAACTTCTTAATTATTTTTATGTAAAATTTACTTGAGGGAGAGATAAGAGTGAGGGACGCATAAGATATTTTGGCTTGATGTAGAGTTGGAGGCTTCAAGATGAACACTCAACCCACTTGGGAGGTAAAAGGGTCTGCCCATGTTTCCTTTTTGTTTTGGCTTTATAATATGTGCTTTGTGTATTATGAATTTGGAGGTTTATTTGGGTTGTGTATTGTATGTTTTGTGATTTGATTATGCCTCTTGTGAATCCCTTGTTTTTCCATGGTTTTGAAATTTCTTAAGCTGTTGTTTGGTTGGAGCTCGAGGGTTAATAGAATAGAATAGCTTCACTTTTCCATTGAGATCTAGTTGGGAGGAGAGTGCTACCTAGTTCTCTCTCTCCTTGTTGGTGTGTAGATGAAGAGAAGAATGGGTTTTTGTTGAAGATTTGCAAGTTTTGTGGGAGAATTTTACATGTTGTCTCCACCACTTTGGTTGGAGGGTTTATATCTCTTACATTTTAATTACTTGTGTTTTTTTGAAATCTTTGTAAAACCATTTTAAATTCAATACAAAGTGGAAGAACTGTACTATTGTGATTATTGTAAAAATGTACTTATCTTGAAATAAATTTGTAGTGGACTGTAATATCTCAACACTTAGATAAATTTGTTAATTTTGATGTCCAGTTGGAAAGGACAACATTCCATGAATTATTTTGAAACTTGTACTTTCTTGTAAATTGTAAATTGATGGAAACCCATTATGTAAATTTGTCTCTAAGGCATGTATAGAAACCTAATAGAGATCTATAAGTATTCGTAATGTTATAGATGTAAATAGTTAAAAACCTTGTATTGCATGAAAGGAATGTATTCCTGTCTTCATTTCCTTATGGGTTTTCATTATAATGTTCCTTGTATCCTTGTATTCGTCTCTGCAAAAGGACTAGAATGTTATCTTCAAATATTTTATACTTAGAATTGAATCTTGAAATCTATATGAATTTATAGATGGGAAGATGACTCTATATTTTCTTTCTCGTAAAGTGAAGTTCCATGCATCTTGATATAAAATCCATAATAGAGGTATTTTAAATTGTATACTTTTTCTTCATCTATATTAGACTTGTAGATGATACTTGTGCATATACAAATAAGTATATGTATGTTAAGGTTATATATACTTAATTGTATATATACTTTCCTCTAAAAAGGGTTAGTTTTATAGTAAGTGGCATTGGTGAGCATAATCAACATCACCATGATTAGCCTAACCGACATCGCTTAATTGACCGGCGTTGGTTACCTTGTAATCCATACAATATCATATTTTGGCCAAATTTGACCCAAAAGAAGCCAATTATGAACCTTAAAATCATAAAATATGATAATAGACTTACAAAGACCACCAACAAGTATATGTATGGATACATACACACATTTTTGTATATATCCATCTATATACCTCTGTAGGTAAGTTAATATAATATAACTGGAAATGAAAATGTGAAAGCTCATATCTGAATTTCTCATAGATCCTTTTGAATTGATAAATAAATAAATGAAACATATTTTCATCTTCAAGTATAACAAAACACAAAGGGATGGTTAAATCCATAGAACCAGAAGGCTTGGCTGAGGCATCTGAGCAATAACCTACAAGAAAGAATCAAACAAACCCTAGAGCATAAAATAAATCTTAAATAATGGAGGATCAGAAGGAGAAATCCTTCCATTGCAGCTCTGTGATATCCTCTCCCACATAGTTGAAATCCATAACCTCTTATCTCCATTTCTTGCTCCTCCCTAAAATCTTTCTGTGCAAATGGAGGCACTTAGGGTAGAATATTGAATGGTATAGTTGCTAAATAAATTTTAGGCTTTTGGTGAAACCTAAAATCCAGGGACATGATTGCATCAATCCTATGCATGTGATTCCATCCTTTTCCCCTAATATTTGTACATGTTAAATTTATAAAATGTTTTACGATTTTTTTATTAGAGGTTTTAATTAAAAGATATGTATACGTAGTGTTAAATGGGGCCTTTGATTTAATTTAAATATTTTAATTAATAATTATGTGTGGGTATTGTCTAATGGGATTTTAATTAATTTATGCTATTATTAAAGGTGTTAGAAACTTTAGTAAAAGATGTTAGGAATTTTATTAAAAGTGCTAGGTGGAGATTAATTTTATCATGGGAAAAACATTAATGTGTTAGAAAAATTTGAATTTTTACCTCGAAGATTATATTTTAGACCTGATGTATCATATAACATTATTAACCTTAGTGGATAATGTAAATATAATTAATTTAAGGATAAACTAATTAATCAAATTTAAATAGTAAGGATAGATTAATTGAGTTAGAAAAATGTAAATTACTTAAAGAAATATGTGTTAGTTAATTAATCGTACTTTTAATTATCTGAGATTAAATTAATGAAGCTTTAATTAGTGCACTTAATATGTCTCTTCTACATAAAAACATTATTGTTATATTTTCCCCTAGCGTTGTTGGTGGTTGGACGTGGTGTTTTTCGGGCGTAAGACACGGTCACAATAATATTGAGAAAACATCATCATGAAATAGGTTCCATTAACCTTCAATTACCTCTTTCTATCTAATTATTTTTATTAGAAGAAGAAATCAGAGTTGTTAATGCAAGTATGCAAAGAGAAAAAATTGGTGTGGAGAGTGTTTTGGAAAATGTATTTATATTAATGTGTTCTTCTATTTTGGGAAACCTTTCTTTAGGCATTTTATTCTCGGGATTCATCATCGCCAGTGTGAAAGTGATTTTCACCATGATGAACTTGTTTCCAATATCCTAAATACTCCACATATTGATTTATTTTAATTAAATTACAAGTTATTTTGCATGATCCTTTCTTGAACCTATTTATCTTGCTAATATTTTTCAAATTCTATTTTTTCATTCATTAGCTCATAAAATATTGAACACACATTCTACGTTGTATCCAAATTTTTATATTAAAAAAATCACTGCTACTCATTTCCATCTCAAAGCTTAACAAAATGAAAAATAAAAACTAACACTACCTAACTACAAAATATAATTGTTAATTTTTAATTTCGTCTGTTTCTGTTGAGTACTTATGTGTTTTTCATGGTGTTTTTCTTTTTGATAGAGGAATTATTTATATGGGAATGGGGAATCTAAAACAAAACCCTTGTGACCTCACTCACCATACAATTATTTTTGAAACTAAATTCATATTCATGTGATTATTGATGCCATGAATAAGACAATGATGAATAATATGCACACATGGTTTTCCTTTCTAATCTTTTGGAAGCACTAAAGATTCATTTTTTCTCTGGATTTTTATATTTTTTATTTTGCAATTTCATGTGGAGATTTGATTCCATCAATTATGTATCAGGATTTGATGTTGAGTTACTATCCCCTACATTACAATGTATGTGAAATATATATTTTTAATAATATTCAAAGTTTTCAAATATGTTGCAGTCCTTAGGATATGTCTCATAATGTATTCCTAATATACTATTTTCAATGCTTATATTATTAAAGCACATATTAATGTTTAAGATTTTGTTAGTTTTGTTAGTTCAACACTTATGTTATTGAAACACATAATAATGTAATTGTAGTGATCCCAAAAATCTACAAACCCATTATAAAGGAAGGCCTTCTAATCGAAGGCACAAATATGGCTCCAATACCTTGTTTTTGTCTCACCTAACATCATTCTTGTTATCAAAATCATAGGGAAAAAATACTTGTGTGAAATACCATACAATATAATTTGAGACCCCACATCAAAATGTCAACTCCATATAGTTCCAAGTCCTTTATCAAAAATAACTCCACATGATTTGAGGTCCTAATAAGAGAGTATGGTTTAAGTATGCTTACTTCTACTTACCACAAATTATTAAGAGAAAAATTAAGCAGGGAATCATAGTTTTCTGATGATGATAAATGATGACAATTCTATTAACATGTCACAATTGTTCACCATTCCCATTAATGATAGATGATGATGCTCTAGAATTTACATTTTCATTTTAATTTGGTGATAGATATGGTGGCATAACATCTCTGTGACCAAACTAATAAATCTCAACTAAGTAGAGAGCATTGTGATAAACAATAACAAATTAAAACCTTCAAAATGATCAACCAATAATAATCTTCAAGATGCTCATCTGAATTATATAGGTCCTTGAATTATCCTATCTCAAATGCCTTACTCATTGGGCCCATTTTTCTCCTATAATTTTTCGCTCCATTAAATTTAATATGTTTGATGCATCTCCTTAAACCTTTTCATCGCACCCTTCATGTACGATTGCTAGTTTATGTTATATTGTCTTTTTATCCCCTTTAATGTCCTTTATTTTAATAATTAAATCTTAATGTACCCTTATGATGAAGTGTTTAGACTAAGATGATCCTACACAATTTCAAGAGTTCAACCTAATGGAATACGGGCATAGAATTAATCTATTAACTTATATGCATTAACAATATAATAAATTTTCTTCACTTTATTGGGTTTGTTATGAGAGTTTATAACAAAAATCTAAACTATTAAAAGGGTTTTGTCTACACTAGCCATTTCTAAAAGATTTCTTCGTCTCTCGTGTGGCTCTTACTTTCTCCTTGTAAAATTTTCAATCATGTTCTCAACACATTCTTACCATATTGAAATGAAATATTATTCTTAGTTTTATCCATGAATTTTTTTATTTACTTATTTAAAATTTCCTTCAAGAGTCTTCTTCCTATCCTACCTAAAATAAAAAATTTGTTTGTGGTTCATTAATGGAAATGAAGTACATATATGGTTCTAAATTCATATATACTTGTGTCATATCAACCTTGTAGTTGATAAAATACTTCTAGAATATAGTCATCAAGTTTTTAGTAAACATTTTGTTTCCTTTTTTACACATGTCCCGACCATTAATCCTCACCTAGTTCCTTATATCTTCCTTATATTTGTCCTTAGTACATTCAATCTATTGTGTAACCTTCTTTACTTAGTTCTACTCCATACAATCCTATTTTTCTCTATTGTGCAAAATTTTGTGTGCCACCTTTGTGCCTTACCAATATTGCTAAATGTATAATCCTTCACTAAAATATTCTACACTATTACACGTGGCCTTATTCAAAAATCCTAACATGTACAAATTATGGCATGTACCCAATCCTACTAGGCACCCCCTTTCATCATACATTACATTCTTTCACATACTATGCACCATCAAAACATTGTGAAAAATATTCCCCACACTTCATGCAATCCACATTCTATTGTCATATACCTCTTTACCTCTTTGGCAATATTGGGTTCACTGAACACTTAGCCAAAATATGAAATTTATAAAAGATAAATTTTCCCATGATAATCTTACAGCAAATACTTTGTAGTTTTAAAAAGATGAGATCCTTCTCATGAGTGGAAGTACTCAATAGTATGGCCTATTTTAAAATATTCCTTAGAAATAAACAATGTATAATATTATTATGTACAAATTATTATGGGAAAATTGTACATAATAATATTGTAGAGTATTCCATACATTATTTTCTATAGGTCTTATTCACCTCCCTTTAGTCCAATATGGTCTCAATTTCTTCCTTATATTTATCTCATTTCGATTTCTTCCAAATAAATACATATTGCATATCCGAATGACTACTATTTGATTCTTGCATCCTCTTATTCCTTTATTCTTATTTAATACTCTCTGAATCATGATACTCATAAAAATTAATAACACTTGAATATTTCTTAGATATCAAAATCCTCGGGTAACTTATCTTATATGCATTTGGCCTCATATTTTGCAACAATTTGTGTGGCCTAATATTATTCAAATTTAGCTTCTTATATGCCACTTTTGGAAATATTTCACTCTAAAATGTTCTAGCATTTGTTCTCCAATCTAGATTTCCTTAATTCTCCAGCTCTCTTTTATATGCTTCATGTAATGGTTACTACTCTTATGTAACTTATCTTACATATCTTAATGCATCATTCTCATATACTCTACATATTATTATGTCTCGACACTTTAATTATAAAGTACTTCTCTCACTTCTATAACTCATCTCGAATTTCCTCCATAGACAACCTTGAATGGAGTCTTCTATGAGATTTTGTTAACGAGTTGTCATATGTGAACTCTACTTGCACTAGTTACACTAACTCCATATACCATTAATTTGTCTTTTCTTTTAACAAGCTGCAAAAATAAGTTTCCAAAATCATGTTCACCACATTTTTATTTTATTTTTATGTAGATGATATGCTAAACTTAAAGTCATTCGTCTTCAAAAAATTTCAAAATGTCCTCTAGAAAATCTAATATCCATGTCGATACTATGCTCAAAGAAATAAATGCAATCACACTATCTCCTTGAATAAAAAAATTCCTTTACTAATATTATCATTAGTCTTCTTGCATGCAACAAAATACACCATCTTTGAGATTCCATCCACCACCACAACTATGGAGTCATTCTCTTTTTTTGTTCTTAGAAATCCTAGAAAAAAATCCATGATAATATTCACTAATGTTCTCTCATTGTCTCCTTGGTATGCGTAATGGATGATATAATCTCAAATTCTGTTTGTGCCCTTTAGCTAACTCAAAATTTCTGCAACTTTACATAACCTTGTGCACGTCCATCCTCATCCTTTAAAATTGGTAACACTACCCCAATTATTATAAAACAAAATTCACCTCTATAAAGACCTAAATATTCTCCATGAATAAATTTCTCACACATTGACACTTTAGGTATACACAATTATGCCCAATATAAGCAACGTTTCATCCTGTAAGAAATTATATAACCACATCATCATATCTATGCATGCGAATTTCACTCATGCCTCAAACGCATCTTTGAAATTATCATCTTATGCGTATAAACCCTTTAAGGTATGAAACCCGATGACTTCATTATGCATTTACATCATTATCATCGCTCTTAGATTTAAGGCATCTACACCATTGTTGGACTACCCGCTTCGATTATACAACACAAAACTTTAACTCTTTAGAAAATCCACCCATTTCCCTTACCTTTGATTTACCTTGACTTGAATATTGATGAAATCTAATGCCTAATAATTTGTAAATAGGAAACATTTACTTGGAAAAAGTAGTACCTTCACTTATGTAATACCTACACTATAAGATAAAACTATTGTTCCTATATCACATATATCCTCTTGGCATCATTCGATTTCTCATTGAATTAGACTATGAGTTTCTCTTTTCGACTCAATATTGTATTTATGGTTGTGTTACTTGGATCACAATTTATTCGAAAAGTATATCAAAGCTTGTAAATGCTAACATTTATCAATATAATCCTTCGGTTCAATTCTTTGGATCTATCTTATGGTTCTTCTATCAATACAAATTATCATTGATCACCTCTCATATTATCCATCATTTTGGGACACACTCCAATAAAATTATAGATAAAACTCTTATAGAATCTTTTAAACCCATTAAAACTTCACTCAATAAAATTACTTGATGATGTCCACTCCAATATAACACACACCTTCTCTAGGTCTATTCGTAATCCTTCTTAGGATATTAAAAACTCAAGTATATCAACTATTTATGAATAAAACTACACATGTTTGTATTCAAAATAAATTTCTCTATTGTAATAATTTCATCACTTTACACAAATGATCCAATTGATCTTCCTTCATTTTACTAAACACCAAGATATAATGTAAATATTCAATCACAAATCCTGTAAGGAATATATTCAATAATTCAATCATAAACCTCATAAATGTACTGGGAAATTTGTTAACATAAATGAAATAAAAAAATTCATACAATCCTTCCTTTATCTTGAATGGTGTCTTCCACTTATATCCTTCCTTGATATGTATCTAGAGATAACCGCAGATTTAGATCAATCTATGAAAATTGTCGTATGTCACTAAGATAATACTTCAAATATTCCATTCTTGGAAATGGGAATATACAATTGATTGTGATCTTGTTAATAATCCTTTAATCCATGTGCATGCACCAATATCTTAATTTTTTGTACTAGTACTACAAGAACCATGCACATGATAAAAATTTCACTCACTAACCCTCTATCCAAAGATATTTCACTTGGCATCATACTTTAAAATTTTCTTATTGATTCTCTAAAATTAGCAGGAACTTGATAAAGTCATAACTTGTGCTTCGGGTGTATGATTAGGTCCATTTTTTAAAACTGTTTCGATGAGACAAACACACCACCAACCGATCCTACAAATTCGAGCATAGTTGGGCACATTTTTGGGCCCGAATTCAACCAAATGAGGGCTGAAAATTATGATTTAATTTGTAATTCAGTTTTTTCCTATTTTAGGGCATTAGTTAATGTTAGTCTCTTAGATGAATTGTGAGTTAGAAAGTTGGCAATTCCTCTAATTTTGGCATGTAGAATAAGAGGTTCTAGTAAACTGCTAAAAATAGTAATTTCCGCCACCTAGAGTAGATTTAGTCAAAGTTAGTTAGAGTTTTCTTGGAAAATTGATTTGGGAGTTGTTTTTCTATTTAGGAAACATTTTAATTCATGATTCAATAATGAAGAATGAGATCTATTTTCTTTTGGATTTAAAATTATTTGCATAAATTGACTGTGTTCAAATTTTTACTACATTATATGGTATCGAGCAAGTTCGAATCTTGGAAAAAAAAATATAGGAAGAGGAAGAGGAGGTGGTATTGCCTAGATGAATAGAAACATGTAAGATCTATAGAGGCATGTTAATGCGCTTACTGCAATCATAACCCAGAGAGGAAATAAAGGTGGAGATGACACTGATGAAGAAGAAGTTTGTGAAGAGGAGGAGATGCAAGTGTCACCCTTATTTTTGAAGGATGATTCGAGAATTAGAAGGAAAGAATGATGGGATAAGAGTTGATGTTTCATAGTATGGAGGTAGTCTAAAAAAGTGGAGATGATAGTCTAGTTGACTAGCATGGGAAATTTTATTGAGTGGAAGGCTATGTTAGAAGAAAAGAAGGTAAAATTTTCATGTACGAAATTAAAAGGTCATGCTATATTATGGTGGGATCACCTACAAAAGAGAGATCAAGAAAGGTAAAAGAAAAGTTTTGGACCTAGAGTAAGATGGAGGAGAAGCTAAAAGAAATATTTCTCCTTGTGGATTATGCACAAATCCTTTTCAGGAGGTTTCATAATCTCAAACTAAACTTAAAAACAATGCAAGAATACACGAGATGAGTTCTACAAGTTGTTCATTCATGTAGAGAATGAAGAAACTGTGGAACAAGTCACTACTGCAAGGTATGTAAATGGATTAAGATCTTTTATTCAAGATGAAATAAGTATGCACATGATTAAGATCATGTAGGATGCCTCTCCACTAGCCTTAAAGGCCGAGGAAAAACAAAGCCATCAAAGTTTTAGGAAATCACTTGGGATGAATAGGGAGCCTCATCCTCCTTTTGGGGATGAGCTAGTTTCAGTCAAGGTAGGGAGAACCACCTCGTGGAGTGGAAAATCAAGAAGATACAAGAAAATATTCCCAAATTAGCAAAGAGGTAGAGGATTTCCTAGGGGTGGAGGATATGCTGGTGGTAGAGGATGGGAGGCTCCACGAAGACCATTTGTTTGTTACATATGTGGTTAAGAGGGCCATAGGGATCTTGAATGCCTACATTATTATACACATGAAAAGAGACAAGAAGAATATCCAAAGGTAATTCTTGTTGCATTTGAACAAGAAGAAGAAAAACAAGACCTAGAAATTCCACCAGATGTGGGAGAAAAATTGATGATCAAAAGCACGATGATTGATCCTATAAAGGATATCAAAGGGGCTGCATGGCTGCATAAAAATATCTTCGAACAAGATTCACTTTAGAAGGAAAGGTATCTAATGTTATTTTTATGGTGGTATTTGTGAAAACATGGTTTCAAATGAGATGGTTGAGAAACTAAGCCTACATTGTGAGAAGAATCCTAACCCTTACCATATTGCATGGTTTAAAAAGGAAATGAAGTTACTTGTTGATAAGAGAGTTTTAATAAGTTTTTCTATTGGGAAAAGTTATAAGGATGATGTTTGGTGTGATGTTATTCCTATGGATGCATGTCATATGCTACTAGCAAGACCATGGAAATTTTATAGGAAAGTTAGACATGACGGGGAATGAATACTTATACTTTCTATGAGGATGACACAAAAATAGTTTTTCTACCTATTAAGGAAGAGGGGAAGGATAAAAATATGATTTCTGAAAAATAATTTTTGACAGAGGAAAAGGAAACCAAGTTTTGTTACGCATTGATCACAAATAAGAATGAACTGCAAGTGCACGAATACCATAGTAACAACATAATTAATAGAATAATTTTTTGATGTTATTCACGATGACCACCAAATGGGATACCACCGAAAAGAGACATTCAAAACCATATTGATTTGATCCTAGGGTCTTCACTCACAAATCAATCAGATTATAGGATGATCCCGAGATTGTATGTAAAATTGAATAAGCAAGTGGTGGAGCTTGTGAGAAAAGGGGTAGTAATAGAGAGCACGAGTCCATGTGCAACACTAACTTTATTAACTCCAAAGAAGGATGGAACATGGAGAATGTGCCTAGATAACAAAGCAATCAATAAAATTTTAATCAAGTATAGGTTCCCAATACCTCGCCTTGATGATATGATGGATGTACTTGTTAGATCTAGGTATTTCGCAAAGATTGATCTTCAAAGTGGTTACCACCATATTCGGATAAGAGAAGGAGATGAGTAGAAAACAAAATTCAAGACAGGGAATGGATTAAATGAGTGGATGGTGATGGCATTCAGGTTATCTAATGCACCTAGAACTTTTATGAGGTTGATGAAAACTATTTTGTGGGAGTAGAATGGTAAGTTATTTGTCGTTTATTTTGATGATATCTTGATTTTTAGTAAAACTAAAGAAAATAATTTGAGGCATCGATGGTGTTTTTGAATTTTTAGGAAAGAGAATATCTACACAAATATGAAAAAGTGCACATTTATACAAGAGATTTTGATATTTTTGGGTTTTATTATTTTAGCAAATTGGGGTATAGATGGACTTTTGGAAGATAGAAGCAATTATTGAATGGCCTAATCCATGGATTATAATAGAGCTAAGAAGCTTTCATGTTTAAGAAACATTTTACATAAAGTTTATTAAAAATTTCGGTAGTATTGTAGCACCTATAACATATTGCACAAAAGGAAGGGATTTTTATGGACATAGGAAGATGAGGATAGCTTATAGTTCTTAAAAAATAAGGTGACAGAGGTACCTATTTTGGCACTACAAGATTTTGATAAAGTTTTTGATGGTGATTATGACACCTCACATGTGGGTATTGGTGTTTTTTCCTAAGTCAAGGTGGAAATACAATATATTTCTTTAGTGAGAAAATGAAAGAGGTAAAAATAATTACTCTACTTATGATGTGGAATTTTATGTAATTGTAAAAGGATTAAGGAATTGGAGGCATTACTTAGTGCCTAAGGAGTTTGTGTTATTTACGAGACCACGTAGCCCGAGATATGTGAATACACAAAAAAGTTGAATAGTAGGCATGCAAATTGGGAATCATTTTTGCAAGGTTATACTTTTCCTCTAAAGAATAAATCAAGAAAAGAGAATAAATTTGTGGATGCATTGAGTAGGCATGTGACTTTAGTTACAACTATGGAAAATGAGGTGGTTGGTTTTGAAGCAATAAAGGATTTGTATTCTTCTGATCTTGATTTCAATAATAGTGTTGAAAGTTTAAGTCATCCAGTTGTCAGACAACGCAGGTGATTTCTAAGATGAGTACCTTTTACATGATGGCTATCTAGTAATGGGATGCAAACCGTGTATTCCATTGGGTCTATGAGAGATAATATTGTTAAATAGTTGCATAACGGAGGATTTCCTAGGCATTTTGGTAAGAATAAGATGATAGCCTTGGTAGAAGAGAAATAATATTCAACAAACATTAAAATAGATGTGATAAGATATGTGGAGATGTGTCAAATTTTCCATGTCTCTAAAGGCCATGCATAGAATACGGGGTTGTATATGTCATTGCCTTTCCCCGAAGGGCCATGGAAAAAATTGAGTATGGATTTCATTTTGGGATTACCAAAAAGACAACAAGGCAATGAATAATCTTTTGTGGTTGTTGATAGGTTTTCTAAGATGGTTGATTTCTGCAAGAAAACTAGTGATGTGACAGATTAGCAGATTTGTTTTTCAAAGAAATTGTTCATTTGCATGGTGTTCGTAAAACCATTACTTGAGATAGGGACACAAGGTTCTTAAGTCACTTACGGAGGACTTTATGGAATAATTTTGGATAAAAATATAGTTCATCGAGTTCTTATCATCCTCAAACTAATGGTAAAATAGAGGTGGTAAATAGGAGTTTGGGAAACCTATTAAGGTGCATAGTTGGGGAAAAGCCAAAATAATGGGACTTATCATTATCGGAAAAGTGAGTTTACTTATAACAACTCCGTAAATAGATCAAAAAAAAGTATCCATTTTCTATAGTGTATGGGATTAATCCAAATGGGGTGTTAGATATTTTGCAACTTCTAGTTGATAACAGAGTCGATGATGATGCAAAAGCATTTTCTTAACATATACAACAATTGCAGGAAGAAGTGTGGAAGAAGTTGCAGGATAGTAATGAGAAGTATAAGGAAATAACATATGAGTACACACGAGAGAAAGGAATTTACGGTGGGTGAGTTGGTTATGTTATACCCGTGGAAGGAGTGGTTTAAAAAAGGAACCTATAACATGCTGAAGTACAAAAGATTGGTCCTGCAAAATCGTTAAAAAAGAAATAATAGTTTTTATGATGTAGAATTGCTAGGGAATTTTAATATTTATCCAGTGTTTAATGTTTCAGATTTATATTCTTTTCATAGGAATGGTGAAGAAGGGGATGTTATTTATGAAGTATTAGATTGGAGGCAACAAGTTGTAGTGAAGAAGAAAGAAGTGGATCAAATTATAGACATGAAAATAGTGCACATGCGACTTGGGAAGTACAAAAATATTTGCTACATTAGAAAGGATTGGAACAAGAGTAAACTAAATGGTTCACATAGTGGGAGATTAAGAATATGGATGTAGATAAATGTAAAAATTTAAAGAAGACAACTAAAAGAGTCATGTGTTTTTTCAAGCGGGGAAGAATTATGTGCTAAAATTAGTAGGAACATGACAAGGTCATAACGTGAGCTATAGTTGTCTGATTGGGTTATTTTTAATTTTAAACCACCTATTTCGATTAGAGGAACACATAACTAAAACCAATCTCCTAGTTCAATTAGGTTTCGACACAATTTCAGGCCCAAATTCCACCATCTGAGGACCGAAAATTAGGATTTAATTTGCAATTCAGTTTTTTCCTACTTTAGGGCATTAGTTAATGTTAGTCTCTTAGATGCCTTGTCAGTTGGAAAGTTGGAAATTCCTCTAATTTAGGTATGTAGAATATGCGTGGAAATTTATGTTCCTATATGAAAAAGCATGTGAAATTACTAAGAATAGCAGGTTCTAATAAACTGCAAAAAAGTAATTTCAGCCACCTAGAGTAGATTTAGTCAAAGTTAGTTATTGTAGACACCTATAATTACGCCCAAGCAATTTAAATTCTTAAATTGCACTATATCCCCTTTCTCGCAAAATGATGACATGTCATCAAAAGAGCTCATATTCCCTCTTGTTTTCGTTAATTAATTACAATAAGTTAATTAATTAAGTCACCTATCTAGCTAACAACCTAATTAACGACCTTCCATTAATTATTTACCCCGTCTATCCAAACTAATTAATTATTATTAATTAATTAGCCTTCCACTTCATTTAACTAATAAATAAATATTTAATTGATTTAATCCCCTTCTAATAGCCTAAATCGTACTAATATTCCTCTAATTGGCTTCTATAAGCTTACATCTACCTATTAGTTAATCACCTTTGATTAATTAAAACACCCCCCAACTCCCATGACTTGCTAAGCATAAATTAAACCCTTCTAAAGTAAGGTTACCTTTAATAAATCAACCTTATCCATTCCTAGTCATGTTTTAGCTTTATCCCACATGCAAAGGGATGAAGTGCTTCCTTTATCCATTGGGCTATATAAGGAGCCCTCCTACCTTTATACCTACACCTAATTCCATTAAGAAAGAAAAAGAAAGCACATAGTCTTGCACTAAAACCTTCGCCATTCTCAAGCGCTTCCATCATCCATCTTGAAGAGCTAAGTGTTATCCAAAATTCACCCCTCAAGGTAATTTTGATAACATCTGTGATTATATTGATTCAAGGTGAAAAGTCATGTTTAGGGTCCCCCATATTTGTCTAACTCCCCGTCCAAGAGGAAGAGAGTAAGTTCTGAGAAAATGCGAAAAAAAGGTTCAAGAAGGAAAATAGGTCGATCCAGAAAAAATCGTGAAAATTGGCTAAGTCCTGCTCAAGGTCGCCTCTGGGACGTGTGGGACAGAAAAGCGCGAACCGGCCGAACCGGGCGAAATCAGCACAAACAGTCCGAAACGCAGCAGGGACAAATGGGACAAAAGTACGCGGCGGGCGCGAAATGCCGGTTCGACAGAGGGAAAAATTTGACTAACTGCTGAGAGGGACAGTCTGGGACGTTTGGGTCAAAAATACCCGAATCGGCCGGTTCGGCCGAAATCAGTCAAGGCAGTCCAAAACAAAGTGGGCCAAGTGGAACAAATGGACCCGAACCGGCCGGTTCGGCCGAAATGGGAACAAATGGTCCGAAAGCAAATGGGACATTTGGGCCAAAAATGTGCGAACCGGCCGAACCGGGCGAAAAGAGTCGAGGCAGCCCGGAAGGCAAATGGGACGCATGGGACAAAAAGGCGCGAACCGGCCGGTTCGGCCGAAATCAGCACAAAGAGCACTGTACCAAATGGGACAAAGGGACGCGTGGGACGCGAAAACCCGAAGGATCCGAGGACCAATCAAATCATGACACGTGTCACAGAAGGAAAATTCAACGTTTGGTCCGGAAACTTCAAACGGCCATAACTTTTGACTCCGAGCTCCGATTTTGATAAAATTGGACTTTCTGGAACGCGCACGACGTCCTCTACGCCACAAAAACATAGATATATTTTAATGAGGATAGATATATTTAAATAAAGGAAATGTTTTCGGCTCCGGTCGAGAAATGCTCTTTCCCGTCAAACGACAGAAAACGCCTGCCAGGCCCAAAATAGTCATACTGTCGCACTCGAGAAGGCCATAACTTTTGCGTTTCTCAACGAAATCGCACAAAATTGGTACCGTTGGAATTGTGTTTCTGAGCCTGATGTACAGAAATCAAGAAATTCTGGATTTTAGTAGAAATTGATTGATATTTTTAAGAAAACGTGGCCGGGTTCAGAACAGTGTTTTATTTGGTAGCTGGGAGTGCAATTAAGAGGCATGGTCATCATTCTTTTTCTGCTGCAGCACATGGGATAGTATGGGGAGAATTTTTCAAGTAATGGACAACCATTCCACTCAATTTAATGCCTCTTACAGGTGGTTGAAGGACAGATTTCAGGATTTCCATTTTCCCTTCTCTTCTCCTCATTTTTCTATAAATTGGAGTGTTGGGCTCATTGTAAAGGGAGAGAGTTTTTGGGTAGCAAAGCTCTGTCAAAATTTCTTTGTGAAGCCAGTGTGTTGCAGGCCCTTGTAGTGGACTCCTTGCATGGTGATCCAGGCCCTTATCTTGTAATAGACTGAACTGTGCATACCAGGAAGCAATAAAATACAAGTTTGTGGATGTATCTTCCCCTGCTGTGTTTTCTTGCATTCTTCTTGCCCCTTTTATCTTTCTACAAGAATATTGTGTCTATTATTATGTTCTTGCAGGAATTCATTATCATTGTGTGTGCTTGAAATATTACTGTGAATGCATTTTGCTAGATTATGGAGAACTGTCATCACCTCTTCTAGTGTGCACTTTGCCTCTGTATTTCACACATTTGGAGACTACTCTCCCATCCTCCTTTTCTGGTGTATCACCGCTTTAGTGTAGGCTTTCATTTTATGTATTCTCTTTCCCTGGTCCCTTGGAAATTTAGATTAGAATAGTTAGCTTATCCTGCATTAGAGTAGATTGTGGCAGGTAGTTTAGGAGCAAGAACCAGCTTTCTCTGGAGGTCTATCTTAAGTAGCAAGTCCCACAACTTGGAGATAGTACCCATGTTATCCAATCACACTGGATGCTTAGAGTGATCAAACTAGAAATCGATCAACATCCTGGGGTCTTTGTGATTCGGTGATAACACTAAGCCTCACACCCAAGAATCCTTGAAGGATCAAAGTAAGCAATATTTTTTATTGCCATTGGACTACATAGGTCCATTTGATTTAATTAGGCAATTTAGAAGAATAGAGTTCTTGATTGGCATTATGTTTGATTTCACTATTTCAAAGTTATGATGCTAGTGTAGGCCTTGTTCATTTCTTCATCTTGATGGTACTCTTTTCTTGTTTCTAGCTAGGTTAGGGAACTATTTTAGGTGGTAGTTCTTGCTTTCAATCTAACTTAGGAAAAAGAATACTTGTACACATTTGGCATGCCCAGTGGGACCCTTAGTCCCATGGCATTTTAGCTTAAGTTTCATTGTTTTGGCTAATTTTTTATATACACATGTAGTAATTAATGTCCATTTTCTTGGAATTTTTGCTAATTTGATATGTGTAACCTCATGTTCATAGCCATAATTTTAATGGGTTATTGCCATTCTTAAGCTAACTTGTCAAAATTTGAGATATTGTGAGTTTTCTTGTGTTTGTTTCCATATTTTGGTTGCAGGTCTAGCACAGGTACATTTTTAGGGGCGCAGGCATGGTTTTGTGGTGCACACGCCTCTCTGGTGGCACATGTGCACTTTGATAAATCTTGTTACTTTGTTTTTCGACACCTTTGGTGCATGCATGATAACCTCGACGCACACACTTAACTAGCGTGCAAATGCACTAACCCGGAGCGCGAAGTCATTTTGTACTGTACCTTCACTACATTCTCAAACTCACATCCGGATCGGCGCACACACCACTCGACTAGAGCACGCATGTTATTTTAGTGGTGCAGACACATTTTCTAGTGATGCGGTTGTTACTCTATTTTTCTCAAGAGTGGCACATACGATGTTTTTGTGGTGCACAAACCTCTCTGAGTGGCGCAGGTGCATGGTAAGTCAAAAATACGCAGAGTGGTGCATGCACTATTTTCGTGGAGCATATGTTATTTTCGTGGCGCACACACCTCTCTCTCAGTGGCACAGTGCACTATGATACACAACAAGCGGCATAGGTACTAAAAAAGGGGTGCAGTGTCCTTTTGTATTTTTAAAATTAAGGTGATGATGCACTAACATTCATGCAGGTTTATCTAATCATATATTTTTCTTTGCGCAGTGTTTTTACATGTTTGTATCGATTAGGTAATATTTTGCATTGTTTACTTATAGGAATAAGATCGTGTATGCTCTTCCCTCGCGTCCCTTTGGGTGATCTTGGGAATCGAAATGATTCTTAAGTCCTTTTGATGCTTTGAGGTTGTTAGGAATATTTGAGTGTGAATTGGCTAAGTTGGCATAGTTGAATTAAGAGTGTTTTTTCATTTTGATATCTTTTTGGAATTTTGAAGACAATCTCGTATGATCTTCTCTTGCATCCTTGGACAATCTAGAGAATTATAAATGATGCCTTCTCTTTTGATGGAAAACTACTAAAAATCATCATAAAGGACCAAAACACCATCACTTGCCAAAGAATGGAGGAATCAAAATAAAGGTCAGAAAACTACTAATACAGTTGTTATACAGTTTGCCAAACGGTGTTTGAACAAACCACATCTAATTAAAAAGATAAAACTAACAACGTATTCAAAACACTTTATATTACAGGTTTCAGAAAAGGGTACGTCCCTCTCCACTCAACTGGAACATAACCCCTTTGGCATAACACCTTAAGCTACAACAATGGGGGTGGTTCTAGGAACCCCAAAGTAGTCCACGCAAGAGGGAACCTTGTGGAAAAAATGGGAAGTGCTCCACACTACCTATCTCACTAGTATGCAAACCTTTTAAGTACACAATTAGATGCATCTGATGCCCACTTTGCGCTTGAAGGGGGCAAAGTTGAGATACTCCCAAACTAGTCAGTGTGACTTTTTGGGTAAATTGTCCCACTTTTGGATAATATTTGTAGGACCTAGGACAAGAGAACCACCTAGGAAAATATACTTTAGCCAGGAGCCCACTTTTACCATTCTAAAATAGTGTTGAGTAGTGAACCATATTTTCATTATGAAACGTGTGACGCATTACTTTCGCCTAGTTTTTACTTGCCTTAGGATGAGGTGAAACTCTACCAAAGTGAAGCCAAATTTTTCATCCTTTTTAAATTTTCTTCCTCCACATTATTTTGACACTTTATTGATCAAAAGAAGGGTGACTACCTTTGTGTTATGAATGGACTATTTTTGTCACTTTTATGTCATTTATGCCCATCCATGTTTGTGGATGGGTAAGTTAAACGTCTAAAGTGTGTAGAGACGTATTCACATCATTAGTAGCCATTGTAATCTTCATACCCATGTCAAGATCGTCATTGTAGCTAGGTGTGGTTCATCACCGTAGACTTCCTTAGAAGAGTTAGTTTGTTTGTATTGTATCAATATAATTTCGATAGTTATGTCTTGTTTCTTGTAAACTCGACTTAAATGTCTATATTGTAAGGTTGCATTGCACAAATTTCTAACTATTCCTAGCTATACTTAGAGATTTTTAGTTCAGTTCTATTATTACCTTAATTTTGAAGAGTGCTAGGTGTTACCATTTGCGTGTGTTATATCAATAGCACCTTGATATCAATACCTTACTTTCTCTTAAAGTGGGTTAACATATCTTGGTGATATTGTTGTGTCATTCGCAAATTTTAATTGACACTTTTTGAGATATAGGTCTTAATTGAGTTTGGGCTCATTCATAGTATATCTTGATTAGGAGGTTGCATTGACTTCTTGTATTTACTTATGTTTTTTTCATTCCCTTGAACTTGGCATAAGTGAAAACATCTTGTTAATCATCTTGTGACATGAAACTACTTTTTGAAATGTAGTCTAGGAGGTACTTCATTTAAATAGGTTTAGATACCAAACACTTGTGTCATTGGTGATTTATCACTCTATCACATTGGTATTCTCACATTGTTGATTTACTCATATTCTTAACAATACATCTTGTATTTCACTAAGGGGTGGTCACAAAGTTTTGAACACATTTACAACTTACCCTAGTGAAACTATCACGAAAACATGGCTCCTAAAACACGACTAGGATTAAAGAAATAGACATATGAGGAACAACAAGTGCAAGCTTAGGAAACCTATAATAGACAAGGGTCAAACCCCTTCACTTGAGTAGAATTTGATTTTCACCCAACTTTACTAGATGAGTTTCTTCTCAGAAACAAAGATAAAGTGTCGGCACAGATCGTCGAATTAGGGGCCAAATTTCCCACCAAAAATGAAACAATACCACCTGCGAATAACGCTACTGAGGAAGAATGTCCCCTTATCAATATGGAAGATATTTTAACACACGGACATGCTTCTACCTCTTATGCAGGGAATGATAAAGTGGTGGGGCATAGAATACCCTTTATCAAAGTGCCACGAAGAAACAAGATAGAACATGAGATGGGTGAAGAACCTCCACAATACAAGGAGGAGGAACCTTTAGAAGAAGAAGCCACAATCCAACAACAAATTAGTAACCTAAGCCGACAACTAGCTTTGCTTACCTCCCATGTACAGAAGGACATAAAAAGAACGTTCAAAAGTCGAGGCCTAAGGTTAAGATCAATGAACTCCATTGAGAAAACCAAGGAGAAGAAGACACATGGTATCATCGTGTATACATCCCCGCTTCTCCCACTAGAGAACAATTTCTCACACAAGAGGTGTAGTCTATGAAAGTGATGCTCGCAAGCCTACAAGAGAGCAATATAGGGAGCATTAAGAAATATCAATATCAAGAATTATGCCCCTATCCTTTTGACAAGACAATGACCCTCGAACCCTTTCCAAAGAACATTGATATGCCCAAGTTCGAAAAATATAAAGGGAAAGGAGATCCACGGGATCATGTTAAATATTTCTACATGGCATGTCAAGAGGTGTCTTATAGTGATAATTATCTCATTAGAATTTTCCCCAAGAGTCTCGAGGTCAAGCCTTGGAGTGGTTTAGATGCTTACCATGAGGATCAATTTTCACCTGGCCAGAATTGGCAGAAAGGTTTGTGCGTCACTTCTCATATAACATAGAGAGTGATGTCACCATGGAAGACTTATGTGGCACTAAGCAACACCCTAATGAAACTTTCACCAGCTTCCTCCAATGGTGGAGAGGGATAGCTAGTCGCTTCCCTTGTGCTTTCCCGAAAAACAACCTGGTTAGTATTTTCATTCCCAACCTCAACCCGTATATAGATTTCCACCTCCAAATGCATTGTGTTCACACTTTTGAGGAGGTTATCAAGAAAGGGATTCAGATAGAAAAATCTCTCATTGCTAAAGGCACCCTCAAAACCCAATCTAGAGACAACCAAAATGTCAAACCCACGGAAAATATGAAGATATTTAAAAAAACAAAAATGTGGTGGGAGACGGAATCACTGATTCCAAACATGTTCAAACAGTCCAAACTGGTCAACCTTTTAAACTGACAAAGGGCCCAATTCAACCACCACTAAAGCAAAGAACATTCACCTCTCTTAATGAAACTTTGTCAATTATACTAAAGCAACTAGATATGGCCCACATGATGACCTATACTACAACACAACCATTTGATGAAAATGCTCCGAGAACCTTCATTGTACAAGGAGAGTGAATATTGTGAAATGCATCACGTCAAAGGACATAAGAAAGAAAAATGTCTACATCTTCGTCATTATATTCAGGACCTTATTAACAACGGGAGATAGAGGTGGATAACACAAACATCTAATGAGAAAATGGGGATATATAAAGAACCTTTCCCGAATCATGATAAGTCAGAAAAGTCAAAGCTAGATTGGGGAGAGTCATCCCAAACTGATAAAGCTGTGAATTACTTGTACACCAAAAGAGACAACAATCATTATGATTCACTTATCGGATGTATTTGCTCTCCTGCTAACCCTGTCAATACCATCTGAATCAAGGGAAAGGACTACACTATGGTAACAAGGCATGCCCGCCTCGTGATTCTATAACCTTCTCCGTCGACCCCACAAACCGGTAAATATAACCTTTTAGAACAACTTGAAAAGACGTCTGCTAAGATTTCGATCTTATATCTTCTCAAGATATCCAATGTGCATAAAGACATTCTGTACCAAACTCTTCAGGGGTCGGGAGTGCCTTTAGAAGTCGATCCTACACACCTTCAAGCCATGGTGGCAAACATCGTACCAAATGAACATATTGCTTTCAACCATAGGGAGATCCCTACTAAGAATCCAACACATAATCTTCCTTTATACATTGAGGTAGTTGTCACTGCAAGAAGATCAAACGAGTGCTTGTGGATAATGGATCTGGGTTGAACATTTACACACTCAAGTTGGTTAAACAGTTAGGACATACGGAGGAAGATCTTGAGTCCCATATTATCACTATCACCGCATACGAAAATGCGAAAGGGAGTTAGCAGGCACCATCACGCTGCCCATAGAGGTGGGTCCCACTTTCCATCAGACAAAGTTTCATGTCCTAGACTTGGAACTTCCATATAACATGCTTCTAGGCTGACCATGGATTCATGCCATACAGGCCATGCCATCAACATTTCATCAATGCATTAAGTTGAAGCATGAGGGACATACCATTACAATACAAGGAGATTTAGATCCCTTCACTCATTATAGAGCTCTCAATAGCTTTACACGAAAGGGTACATATGCATGTCCCTCCGTAGATATAGTTGTCCCTCTCCAGTCTGAGGCCATGGAATCCCGGGTAGATTCAGATTCTCTTAGTTCTTGCGCTCATGGTGCATCTACTTCAACATATCCATTTGATTCATGGGAGATGAAAATCCTTGAATATGGCTGCGGGAGTATAATGTACAATAAGTGCTCTTGGTTTTAGACCTCTCATTATCGTCCAAGACTAGAGGTCGACCCAATTACCACTTTAGAAGACCTAGAAAGGAACACACTATTGGGTCATTCTTACCTAGAGGCTTGTTAGCTGAGGAGAAATTACTTGATCCACCTATAACTTAGGTCCCAAAGGATACTCAACCATCCTATTATCGAACCCTTAATATGAAAAATCTAGTAAAATGATGTACTCCATGGGCTACAAAGGCCTAGGATGTGGGAGAAACGAACAAGGACAAAGAGAACCAGTCCCTCTTCCACATTTCAAAATAGAAAGATTAGGCATCAAGATTCACCCTTATGGAGCACACCCCAATGACCATGACGCTACTTGTTCTGAATGTGAGAATAGTTCGACTATCTAGACAGTGATACGGATTCCCATTGTAGCCAATATGAGGATATGACCTCCACAAACCTTTTCATGAACAACGTTGTCCTAACCATAACCCCAATGGAACCAACCCTTGACCTTGTATACCCTTCCCTTGTTGAATGGGACCAAAAACATCACATGTCACTAGATTTATTTGAGAATGAAGAAGCTATCGCAGAGTTCATGGGCATAAGGGATACAATTCCCATTGGAGATCATAATAAAGCTTTCTTTATCAACTTAGATACCTATGCCTACTTCGGTGAGGAGGCTAAACTTTGTGGTCAGCAAAACTTAAAGAAAAGTTAGGAAAATTTTCTAAAGTAAAGCCTCGGTAAAAATCAATTCCAAGTCGCACAGCAGTGAAAACCTCTTTGAGCCACTCACCGACACAACAAATAAAAAAATCAAAGGACAAAAAAAGTGACCATACCAAGGATGAAAATCATGTGGAGACATCCTTGGATGAAGATCTCAACTCCGCCTTCGATCCTACGCATATGGAGGAATTATCAAAATTACTAGTCGAAGAAACCATTGATGTGAATATTGGTACAGAAGAAGATCCCAAGATAGTAAAATTGGGAGAATCACTCTCACCTAGGGAATAGAAGACATTCACTATGCTGCTACGAGAGTTTATAGATGTGTTCACATTGTCTTAAAAAGACATACCCGGCTTAGATTGGACTTTGGTTGTGCACAACATAGTTGTGCATGCAGATGATAAGATGATTAAAGAGAAACTCCAAAAGATGCACCCAAGAGTGGCCTTATTGGTTAAAGAATATTTGGAAAGATTGCTTGCAGCAGGATTCATCAGGCTAATTGATTATTCTGAATGGATATCAAACATTGTTCCTATCCAGAAAAAGCCTATCAGTATCTGAATCTGCACAAATTTTAGCGACATCAATAAATCTTTCCCTAAAGATGATTTTTCACTGCCAAATATTGACATGATTGTCGACTCAACAACAGGGTATGAGATGCTATCACTCATGGATGGCTTTTTGGGATATAATCAAATCAAGATAGCTGAAGAAGACCAGCACAAAACAACTTTTATGACTCCTTGGGGCACCTTCTATTATCAGGTGATGCCATTTGGCCTAAAAATGCAGGAGCTACTTATCAATGCAGGAAATGACAGTAATTTTTCATGATATGATTCATGATATCATGGAGGACTACGTGGATGACATCCTGGGAAAGTCTAAAACAAGAGAGGATCACCCTGTCATTTTGCAGCATATCTTTGAACGCTTGTGTGAATACAAAGTCAGGATAAATCCAAAGAAGTGTGTCTTTGGTGTGCTATCAGGGAAGCTATTGGGCTTCATTGTATCAAGACGAGGTATTGAGGTAGACCCTGCTAAAGTGTCTGCTATCACTGAAATGCCTCCACCTAAGAATATCAAGCAACTGCGCAGCTTACAAGGGAAAATTCAAGCCATTCGTCACTTCATCTCCTAGCTTGCAGATAAGTATCACTCATTTACCCACTTGTTTAAAAAAGACATCACTTTTATTTGGGGACTTGAGTAATAGAAAGCCTTTTTTTTCTTAAACAATACTTGGCTAATCCACCTATCCTCATACCTCCAACTCCTGGAGAGCCGTTCTTGCTCTATATTTCCACTACATAATTTTCTATTGGTGTGCTGCTTGCTAGAATGGCCTTGCTCATAAGGAGAAAGTGGTGTATTATTTGAGTCGCACCCTCATCGCCTACGTGCTCAATTATCCTCAAATTAAAAAGGCTTGATTGGCTGTTGTTTTTACTTTTCAAAAACTTGGCCATAACCTATTGAATACTAAAACCAAGCTAATATCCAAGGTTGACCCACTCAAGTATTTATTGTCTAAACCCACCCTCACATGTAGAATGGTTAATTGGATCATTTTACTCAGTGAGTTTGACATAGAATTTTTACATCAAAAATCAGTTAAATGACAAGTACTTGCAGACCACCTAGCGGAATAACCTTTGCAACCCACGAAACCTTTGAATTTGGATCTGTCAGATGCCTCCTTGGTCTACATTAAAGAATCTATTGTGTGGCAGATACATTTTGATGGATCCTTTACGTTTCATGGTTCAAGTGCAAGAGTGGTCCTTATTACTCCTTCTGGCAATCCTATACCATAGGATTTTCGCTTGGGCTTCCCTTGCACAAACAACATTGCAGAATATGAGGCACTTATTGCAGGAATGAAGCTAGCCATCAAGTGGAATGTTCATCATGTCAAGGTTGTGGGTGATTCGCAGTTAATTATCAAATAGGTTAATGATGAATACAAGGTTAAGGATGACAAGCTCATACCTTACAAAAAGTTAGTAGAAACTCTAAAGGAGTACTTTGTGTGCATTACCTTTGAAAAAATCCCAAGAGTGTAGAACAGATCAGCAGATGCCATGGAAACAGTGGGTTCTATGCTTCGTATTCCACCAGGGAATAATGACATGCCATTCTTTGTAGAAAATCTATGCCAGCCCGCGTATGACATGCCAAGAATCTTGCCTGGCTTGTGATGTTGTTGGTCCCAATTCCCGTGGTACAAACCCATCTTTACCTATCTTAAGGACAACACATTCCCTCCCGATATCTCCCATTCGAAAAGCAAATCCTGATTCACAAAATCACCCATTACACTCTTTTAGGAGGTATAGTTTATCGTTGTGGCTATGATGGGAATTTGCTACATTTTCTAGATGTGACTGAGTTAATCCAGGAAATCAAAGAAGTGCACGAAGGGGTGTACGGAGCACATACAAACGGAATGGTCTTAGCTAAGAAATTTTTAAGATTAGGTTACTATTGGCCTACCATGGAAATTGATTGTTGTAATTATGTCAAAAAATGTGTACTTTTCCAAAAGTATGGAAATTTCATTCATACTCCATCGCAACAATTGCAACCTATCACTACGCCACGGCCATTCTCCAAGTGGGGACTTGACTTAATAGGAAAAATCACTCCTACCTCATTTGATGGTCATACACATATCATCATGGCTACAATATACTTTACAAAATGGGTGGAGGATATCCCTTTAACCTATGTCACAGGAGCCCAGATTTCTAAATTTATCATGAATCACATCATTTTTCGATATGGTATTCCCACAACCATCGTTACAGATAATGGGAAGTCATTTAAGAAAAAAACGTGAAAGGTCTTTGTCAATGGTTCCAAATTAGGTTAAAATGGTCCACGCCATATTACCCTTAGGGTAATGGACAAGTTGAGGCCACAAACAAGACTTTAGTAAGGATAATGGAGAAGATGGTTAGCAAAACAAGTCGTAACTAGCACCTAAAAATCTATCCATCCCTTTTAGCTTATAGAACATGCATTCGCACTCCTACAAGTACGACACCATATTCTCTAGTGTTCGGGATAGAATCTATCATCCCTTTAGAGATCAAACTTCTGTCCTTGAGAATTTCTCTTCGGGACTATCTAGATAAGGATGAGGATTATCGAGTGGCAAGATTGGCTGAATTAGAGCTCCTAGATGAGAGGTGCATTCATGCTCTTAATCACCTGAAAGTGTATCAACACAAAGTCTCCAGAAACTACAACAAGAGAATCATCCCTCGTCAGTTTGAGGTTGGTGATTTAGTCATGAAGGAGAACCAATTCAACACTAGAGAAAACGTGAAAAGAAAGGGAAGTTCGAACCACATTGGTTCGGACCCTATGTTATAGTCGCTAAGTATGACACAGGGGCATACAAACTGGCTCACCCCAATGGTGACGAGGTCCAGGAGCCCATGAACGTCATGCATCTTAAGTGGTTCTATGCTTAAACATGGTGCAAGGAGGTTAAATAGTGAGAAAATTAAAAAAATGGTAAAATGATAAAAAAATACAAAAAAATAAAAATAAATCAGAAAAAGAGAAAGAGAAAATAGGTTGTCCACTAGTGAAAACCATGCAATTATGGCACTTTGGACATGTCCTTGGGTGAAAAATTGTTTCCGGCACCTTGGGAGGATTTGTTGTTCACAAGCGTCTTACATCTGAAGGGTAGTTTTCCTTGACCTAGCCCTAGTTCTACCTTTAAGATTCCCTATGAGCCCCATCCTATCGGACCATGATCCAGCTTTGTCTTCTTTTATTCGTTTTTGCGTGGTATGGTCTTTCGCTATTTTCCATCTTATGCTAGGGGAAAATTCAATGACTTCACCTTCTTGTTCCTAAATGCGTGGCTTCTGCCCTTGTATATTCCCAATCTAACGTTGGGGGCATCCACACTTTCTTGGTTACCTACACATAGCTCGGAAAATTGTTAAAAACAAAAACAATAGAAAATTATTTCAAAAAAACCTAAAACAATAGAAAATTGTTTCAAAAAAGTAAAAATAATAGAAAATTGTTTCACAAACACCAAAAACAATAGAAAATTGTTTCAAAAAAAGCAAAAACAATAGAAAATTGTTTCACAAACACCAAAAACAATAGAAAATTGTTTCACAAAAAAAAAAAAACAATAGAAAATTGTTTCAAAAACACAAAAACAATAGAACATTGTTTCACAAAAACCTAAACAATAGAAAATTGGGGCATGAAAACAAATCTCACAAAAACATTTACTTGCATTGTCTTGTTTCTTGCTTTGCTTGTTGCTTGTTTGTCTGTTTTATGTTTTTACTTTTGGGTTGTTTGTTGCTTGGGCGTACTTTGTTAGGATTCATCTTTTCTTTCTTAGATTAGATTTATTCTTGCTTGTGCATATTGTGGTATGTTTTTGCATGCTAGTGAATCTTAGGAAATCATGATGTAATGTGTTAATTCATTGTGTTCTTTCTTAGCATTTAATTGTGTTTATTACATGTTAATGAAGCATGGTGAATCATGGTGTATTGTATTATTTCTTGGTGATTCTTTGTTAAGCATTTGGTTGTGTTTATTGCATGTGCATTGTTTTGTTATCATTAACATCACATTACCATCATTATCATCACATCTAGCATCATCTATACATCATATATAAACAAAATGCTAAGTTTTACATCATGCATGTAGGCTAAGCTAATCATCACATATTGTATCATCAATGGGGGCAAGAGGGGTTGCGCATGATAAAAAATCTATCCCCCCACACCAATATCATCATATCATCCCATCCATATACATCTACAATAACACATGAGAAATGCATTTGATATCATCTAAGGATCTATCATCTAACATCCACAACACATGTATACATCAAACATCAAAATTAGATACATCAATGGGGGCAAGAGGGGTTGCGCATGATAAAAATCTATCCCCCCCACACCAATATCATCATATCATGCCATCCATATACATCTATAATAACACATGAGAAATGCATTTGATATCATCTAAGGATCTATCATCTAACATCCACAACGCACATGTATACATCAAACATCAAAATTAGATACATACAAAGTACAAAATCAGATAACATCATAACGCATCCATAAGTGCTGAATCAAAACACACAACATGCAATGAGATTCAACATAGAGTAATTTCTAAAAAAGGGTATTTTACATCATAGAATTATGCCCACTCATGTCACATGCATCAGGACACAAAAACAATAAAGTACATCATCTCATAAACATGTGTATCTGAGCCCAAAAAGTAATCCTCATATATATACATGTGTGTCATATACATCTATATCAACAAAAATGGATACACATCAGTACTCTATATCAAAAATGCCTTCAGCTGAGGCATACAAAGATGCTACATCAAAAATGTCCACATATCTATACAAGTATACACTGTCCAGATTGGTACTCAAAATGATACATCATCGATACAAAATGCCATCAAAAAGGGGCATGTATCAGAAAGAATCAAGCCTTCATCACGAGGCATCATCAAAATACAAGTATACAAGACTGTACATCAAAATTGGCCTTCATAAGAGGCATACATACAAATAATCTATACAACAAAAATGTGGATCTCAACCATAGCTCTCGCCTCGCCAGGGCTCCCAGATCTGTCATCTAGACAACAAAACACTAGAGGCTGGGATGGCCCTGGTCCAACTAGCTGCTCTGGCATGGGCTATCTCACTAATCTCATGGACTGGCTTGATCTTCATGATCAAGAGCCTGATGCACTCGACCCTGACTATCGTGGTAGTGCTACTCGCTGCTCTGGAGGAACTACCCTGTAATAGGTAGTCCTGTAAAATAAGGCCTCACCACCAAGCCTCGGTGGCGTCACGTATCAGGTTAGCATCTCTAGAGGAGAGCATTACTAAGGGCAAACATTTCACTTATCTGTCACTCTGCCCAAGTTAGTCTCGGCCTATCTAGGGAAGCAGCCTGTTGGTCTCTCTCTGCAGTAGCAGTCTGTAGCTCAGCGCGGGCCTGATCCCTCTATGCAAGGAGTGCCTATGATCATGCATATACATGATCTCTCTGCGCAACAACCATCTACACCTACGACTAGGACTGATGAAGAAGGCTCAATATCTGAGCCCCCTATGTCGTTGTCTCCCAAATTTGGCTCTGCCATGCCACTCTATCATCTCCTAGGCTAGCCTGGGCCCGAGCCTGATCCCGCTCTAAAAGTAAAGTAACAATGTGAGCTTGGGCCTCATCACACTCTATTGTGACAGCCATGACACTGGCCTCGAGCCTCATCTCTCTTTGCTCTGGCCGCGTCTCTCTCGACTATGACCTCCATCAGTAACCACAACAGGTTGTGCTTGTGGCTATCTCGTGCCATTGGCAGGAGGTTGTCGGTGCCTCGGGGACTAGTTCTGAGGCGCTCTGATGATTGCCCCTACTCTAGGACCCTGCCTCTGGATGGATGCACTGCTTCCTGTACTGGGCCCTACGGCCTCATTCCCTGTGCCTGTGAGGCACCCTACCCATCATGTGAAGTACCATCGAAAGGATCCTCTAGGTCTGGCCCCTATGCCACTTGCCCTCACTCTACACTCGAACCATGCCAAGCTCTTGAATGGTGAGACACTGGGGTAGCACCGTAGCATACCAAGCTGCATAGTCGGCTGTGGTCCCTGGATCTCGCACCTATCGTACTGGGTCCCATACCTGTGGGACCACCTGCGTGAAACTCACCCTAGCTTGGGCCACCAGTATGCAAGGCCCCATGGTCTGCCTCTCTGAATCCCTGCGTGCATGCTAGATATCTGGTTGGGGGACCCCTATACCTTGTCAAGTTGCCACTGGCACCTGTCTACTCGATACAACTCAATAATATAACTCGGCTGCCAATGATAAAATGCTCCACCAAGCACATGCCGAGCTCTGTGGCATCCTCTGGCCACTGGAAATTCCTATATGGCTACCAGATAACATCTATCTCTACTAGCTCATCAAACTCTCACCTATATTTGAATAGGCTACCAAGATGGCCACGTACATCCCCACCATCTGCTACCCATGCCATGTATGATGGCTCCTCGGATCTCGGACACGTAAAGTGCCCACGGGGCGTCTGATCACAATATGATCCCATGACCATATCTGTAATAAAGAGGTTGGACCCATGGTCTTCTGACCGTGGTATGTGATCAAATGTAAGTCCCAGTATAGGTGGGCCAATATGCACTACCCCCAGCAATATCTCTCGCCGCTAAAGATGCCATGAACCAAGGGTAATAGTCCTCTCGGGAATGAGGTCCCTGTCTTATCAGTGAGTAAGAACCCACTGATAAGAGACATGATGTAGAGAGGCCCCCAATGCAATGTGGGGTCGAGATACACTCATGCAAAGCTATGGTCATCTGTCATGCGGAATGTCATCAACATCAAAAAGGGCACTGCAAGCTGCTCTAATCAGCCCTACATCTACGTTGTACTTGATCAAGGTGCCCATCATCAACATGTGAAGAATCCACCATACATCCTTGATGGTCACAGGTCATCCCTGTTGGCGCTTTGAAACACCGACTCTGCTATGCCATCGTTTAACTAGCACCAATAGGCCATGATCCAATATGATGGATAGCATCCAAGACATGGGGCCTAGCCCCACTACCTTGAGAAGTATCATTATTACTCTTCGATGGCATCGGTGCATACTACTCTCTAGCTCTACTATCTATGTATGTCTCTCCCGTGTCTGAAAACCGGTAATCATCTCTCGTAAATAACACGTCACTAGTCAATTACTTATATTTATTCTAAAAATCTATCTACCCTTTTAGGGTTAACCCAAAAATCCTAAAAATTCTTCTAAGTGTCATGTTTTTGACACTTTCCTATCTTTTCTCCGCTTTGTGCAGGGGCACCTGAGACCCTCTTGGGCGTGTGCACCTCCTTTTTGGCAATTTTTCTTGCGTGCGTGTGTCTTTTGGTTCTTACACCCTATTTTGGGTGACTACGTGCCCTTTTTGGCATGTGCACCACACATTTGGTGCTTGCGCTTGTCTTGCGTATGCTCCCATGTGTGTGTGCCCACTTTTTCATGTCTACGCCATGCTTTTCATGTGTGTGCCCCATTTCCCATGTGCACGTGTGCACATACATGTGTTTGTGTGTGTGCATGCGTGTGGGTGTGTGCTTTCCATGCCTATGCATGCGCGCGTGTGTTCTTAGGCACATGCGCCCCCAAAGGGATACTGCTCCCCCTATCGGACGCTTGCGCCTATGTGCAAGCATGCCAATGTGACTTCCTAGGGCTAAATGCCTCATTTAATGCATTAATGACCAAAATTACTAAGCTAGGGTTTGATACTCACAAAGGGGCCATCGTCTGCGTGTCGCTGGTACCCTCGACTGCATCTGCACGCCTCAATCGGTCTCATGTGATCACCATGGTTCTCATCAATATCAAAGCCTCACAGTAAAATTTCTAAATAGCTTGGTTAAAATGAATTGGTCGCAATGTTTTTAGCCCCCTAGGTGGGGTATATTAACTAATTTTTCATCGTCCTGACGATCGAGAGGACTGCTTTTGATCGCCATTTTCTTCTCTATTCACTGTGGAATAATTATTTTTCTCTTCTTTTTTACTGTATTGGGTCATATTTAGCTATCCAATACCCCTTTCTCCTCCCTCAGACAATTCTATTGCTCCCTGGCGATTTTTATTCTTCTCCAAACTATCGTAAATAATTATTTTTCTATAATTTTTCCACTACACAAGGACATTATTTGTCGCTTGTTTCTTCTTTCTTCCACCAGGACACTTTTTGTTGTCCCTAGGCCCTTTGTTCTCTTTCTTCTATTTTATTCTACTATTCACCAAAATTTTGAAAGCAACAACAATAAAAACAATACATATGTAAAAATCCAAAAACAGGCAAAATTTTTCAAAAATCCTAGAAAAATGGTACCTTTCTTATTACAGCTAAAACTTGTTTCTTAAGCATGGTATTTTCTCCATATCCTGCTAGTTTATCTCACATCTTCCCCTATTAATACGACTCGCGGATCACCGGATTCACAACCATTCACAAAGCTAGCTGTTATCACCGAATCACAGCACCCCTGTGCATATACAAGTGCGTATACTTGAACTCATGGTGTGATTGGATAACATGGGTACTATCTCTAAGTTGTGGGACTTGCTACTTGAGATAGACCTCCAAAGAAAGCTGGTTCTTGCTCCTAAACTACCTGCCACAATCTACTCTAATGCAGGATAAGCTAACTATTCTAATCTAAATTTCCAAGGGACCAGGGAGAGAGAATGCATAAAATGAAAGCCTACACTAAATCGGTGATACACCAGAAAAGGAGGGTGTGAGAGTAGTCTCCAAATGTGTGAAATACAGAGGCAAAGTGCACACTAGAAGAGGTGATGACAGTTCTCCATAATCTAGCAAAATGCATTCACAACAATATTCCAAGCACACACAATGATAATGAATTCCTGCAAGAACATAATAATAGACACAATATTCTTGTAGAAAGATAAAAGGGGCAAGAAGAATGCAAGAAAACACAGCAGGGGAAGATACATCCACAAACTTGTATTTTATTGCTTCCTGGTATGCACAGTTCAGTCTATTACAAGATAAGGGCCTGGATCACCATGCAAGGAGTCCACTACAAGGGCCTGCAACACACTGGCTTCACAAAGAAATTTTGGCAGAGCTTTGCTACCCAAAAACTCTCTCTTTACAATGAGCCCAACACTCCAATTTATAGAAAAATGAGAAGGAGAAGAGAAGGGAAAATGGAAATCCCGAAATCTGTCCTTCAACCACCTGTAAGAGGCATTAAATTGAGTGAAATGGTTATACATTACTGTCCCATACTGTCCCATGTGCTGCAGCAGAGAAAGAATGATGACCATGCCTCTTAATTGCACTCTCAGCTACCAAATAAAACACTGTTCTGAACCCGGCAGCGTTTTCTTAAAAAACTCAATCAATTTCTGATCAAATCTGGAATTTTTGATTTCTTTGCATTGGGCTCGGAACCACGATTCCAACGGTACCAATTTTGTGCGATTTCGTTGAGAAATGCAAAAGTTATTGCCTTCTGAGTGCGGGCAGCTACTTTGGGTCTGGCAGGCGTTTTCTGTCATTTGATGGGAATGAGCATTGATTGATCAAGCCAAATATGTTTCTTTTATTTAAATCAGAGCTCATTCCGTAAACTCCAATTTTGTGAAAATCGGAGCTCGGAGTCAAAAGTTATGGCCGTTTGAAGTTTCTCAGGTCAAACGTTGACTTTTCTTCTCTACCTTTGGCCGCTTCGGCTTTTCGCGTCCCTCGCGTCCCTTTGTCCCATTTTTCCCAAATGCTGCATGGGACAAATTCTTCCGAACCACCCGAAATGGGCTTCCATGTCCCTTTTCTGCCGGTGACACGTGGCGTGATCTGATTGGCTTTCGGCTCCTTCGGCTATCCGCGTCCCGTGCGTCCCTTTGTCCCACTTGGCACAGTGCTGAAATTTCCCATTTCAGCCGAACCGGCTGGTTCACGTACTCTTGTCCCGCATGTCCTGGACTGTTTGGGACAAATTTTCCCGATTCACCCGGTTCGGGCCCCTTTGTCCCAACTGTCCCGGTACTAAAGTTCTCATTTCGGCCGATCCGGCCGGTTCACAGATTTCCAGCGTACCTTGATCCAAGCTGTTCCGGGCTGCCTTAAGTATTTTCGGCCGACTTGCATCCTCCGCATACTAATTGTCCCAGATGTCCCATACTTGCTGTTTCAACAGTTAGTCAAATTTTTCCATTTTTCGTCCAGCTTTGATTTCCGGGTCCCGCGCATCCGTTTGTTCCAAATGTCCCAAATGCTTTGCCTGCATCGCCTAGCGGCCTTTCGGCTGGTTCACGCCCTTTTGTCCCAACTGTTGCGAGGACTAGGACTTAGCCATTTTTCGTGATTTTTTCTGGCCCGAGCCTGTTTTTTGCAATTTTCTTACCTTTCCTAAGAACTTGCTCTCTTCTACTTGGACAGGGGAGTTAGAAAAATATGAGGGGACCCTAGAAACATGAATTTTTTTGCCGTGACTTAATCTATTTGCCTGGGACTTGAGAATTTGATGCATGTTATCAAATTTACCTTGAGGGGTGAATTTTGGATAACACTAGCCGCTTGCTTCGCCTATATACTCTACTGGGGCACATTTGTTGGTGTCTTTGTTTCATTGCGCCTGACAAATGCTTTTCATGGATCCCATGTCCATTTTCATTTCCTCTTACATATATCCTTTCTCGGGGCATCATTTTTCACCCTTGTCGTCAATCACAAACTTGTGGATCTCTTCAAACTAATAACAAAACATTTGTACAACAGTCTTGACCATTGTTGGGTTGGATATGTGAGTTTGTACTTGTTTTCCTTGTTAAATGAGCTTGTTTCCTTCTCGTATTACATTGCATTGTTGTATGTTGCGTGGAGTTGGTATTTTCAAAAATGGACAATTTTTTTGTAGTATGGCTTTTTCATGTCATTCTACCTTTGTCTTATGCTTATATTTTTCATAAGGATCGATGATGTAGCTCTTGTGGCAATATGATGACATCAAAATTGTTCCAATAAACAATAGCTAGAGGCTAAGCTCTTCCCTCCCTCCTCCATATTTCTTCTACATCACTTCCCTTTCACCCTTAATCTTCTCTCTCACCGGGGCATCTGGCCTCTTCCCCATTCTTCTGCCTATCTCTCATCTTTTTCAATCGTCGATCAACTTCTTTCATCATCCCATCGACACTTGAGGCGCATCTCTCTCTCCTACTATTTTTTCTTCTATCCATTTAAAAAAATTCCGTCTGCTATCTTTGAAGTGGCGCCACTTACGAAACCCAAAGAGGGGCAAATGTAGACACCTATAATTACGCCCAAGCAATTTCTATACTTAAATTGTGCTAATTATCCCCTTTCTCGCAAAATGATGATATATCGTCAAAAGAGTTCATATTCCCTCTTGTTGTCGTTAATTAATTATAATACGCTAATTAATTAATTCACCTATCCAAATAACAACCTAATTAACGACCTTCTTCATTATTTTCCCCGTCTATCCGCAGGACTAATTAATTATTATTAGTTAATTAGCCTTCCACTTCATTTAACTAATTATTCAATATTTAATTGATTTAATCCCCTCCTAATAGCCTAAATTGTACTAATACTCATTTAATTGGTTTCTATAGGCTTACATCTACCTATTAGTTAATCACCTTTGATTAATTAAAACACCCCCCAACTCCCATGACTTGCTAAGCATAAATTAAACCCTTCTAAAGTAAGGTTACCTTTAATAAAGCAACCTTATCCATTCCTAATCATGTTTTACCTTTATCCCACATGCAAAGGGATGAAGTGCTTCCTTTATCCATTGGGCTATATAAGGAGCCCTCCTTCTACCTTTATACCTACACCTAATTCCCTTGAGAAAGCAAAAGAAAGCACATAGTCTTGCATTATAAGCCTTTTGCCATTCTCAAGCGCTTCCATCATCCATCTTGAAGAGCCAAGCCTCACACCCAATCATCCTTGAAGAATCAAAGCAAGAAATTTTGTTGATCTCCATTGGACTACATAGGTCCATTTGATTTAATTAGGCAATTTAGAAGAATAGAGTTCTTGATTAGCATTATGTTCGATTTCACTATTTCAATGTTATGATGCTAGTGTAGGCCTTGTTCATTTCTTCGTCTTGATGGTACTCTTTTCTTATTTCTAGCTAGGTTAGGGAACTATTTTAGGTGGTAGTTCTTGATTTCAATCTAACTTAAAGGAAAAAGAATACTTGTACACAGTTATAGTTTGGTTGTAAAATCGAGTTGGGAATTATTTTCCTATTTAGGAAACATTGTAATTCATTATTGAATAATGAATAAGGAGATCTATTTTATTTTGGAGATCAAATTATTCGTAGTATATTGAGTGTGTTCAAATTTTGGCTACATTACCTTTAGAGTCATATTTTTGTGCCTTATTTGAAAAACTCAACCCTAGTTTCAAGTAAATTTAATGACAAATATTGTACAAAATAGATAATCCTTGTGGCAAGTCTTCTATCTCTATGTCCATGAAATCATTTAAAACTTCGTGCTCTTATTTGGGAAGTTCCTCCTCGTTTGTGTAATCTTCACATAATTCCTTTGCACAAGAACATATATTTCCTTTTCCTCTACAACCTCTCACATAACTCTTTAATCTATATAAATATGCCTCATGAACATACTTCGATGCAAACTTCACCTTAATATTTATCCTTTAATGTTAATAAATTAAAATTCCTTCTATCCTTTTCTTTTCGAATAAAATTTGTGCATCCATCATGAACAACCTTCTAGTCATATTTAAAAGGTCTTCCTAATAGTATATAAAAATATATATCAATATCACATCACAATGGAAGTCACTACAATTGGTCCCAATCTATAACTTAATGAGAATTTACACATTCAACAAAAGATGATGGTCTTTATAAAATTATTAAACCTTTTAACAGTTGGAATGTGCAATCATATGCATCCCCATCTTCTCCAACATTTTATAAAAAAACTAAATTTTCCATTCTATTAATATCAACAATCATGTTGCAAAACTTACCTCCTACCTTACATTCATTTCAAAAAAAAATTTTCCTTTATGGAGGCTCTTCCTTCCTTTTCCCAATATTAAAAAAACTCCATTAACATTATATGTTTTTTTTTCTAGTCATTTTGAATACTTAGCGAATCCCATATATTATTCATCTATATGAGCTACAAGTAAATTAATTTTTTTCTTTTCCTACTTGTTACCTTTCCTCTAACACTTGTATATATGATGTACCTCTACTCCTCACTTGAAACAAGTCATGTATATTCCACCTCCCTTAACTAAACTAAATATAATTTTACCTCTTGATGAGTATGATGATTTTTCCACCCGACACTACTGCACTCATGTTGTAACAAATTTTTTTAATTAAGGGTAATATTTTTTTGTCTTGGATCCTACCTAGTTAAAAAAGGCACAAATCCCAGATAAATATTTACGAAACAAGAGACAAAAACAAGAATATCAAAATCATAGTCAATATGGAACCAAAAATCAGTGGGAAGATAGCACAATGTTAGAATAATATGAGCACAAAGTCAACCAAAATCCCACACACAAAAATAGAAGAGTATAAAACCCTCGATGGGAAAAAATAAATTAAAACATGATTAACAGTAAATGAGAATCGAAGGGGGTGTCAGATCCACCCGCTTTTGGTCCTGCTGCTTATGATTTTGTCACATTGCAGGACTGAATGCTTATGTTTTTCTCATCTCGACTGCACTATGTTCTACCCATCCTTAGAATCATCAAAAACTTCCCCCTAAATTATATTTTTATATAATCTTTATAGTTCTCTCTATCCCAGAAGTATAGAACCCGAAGGGAGTCCAGATCAAATTGGGGTTGAAACACTCTAATTACTAACGTCATTTTAACATTCTTAGTGACATTCCTTAAAACCACCTCCAAGTAGCCCTCAAGGGATCGTATTTTAGCCACAAGTTGCTTAGCTATCATGTTTTCCATTCTATGGACTTCTAATGCCTTGTTTTTTACATGAAAAAATCTCCAACGTTCCACTTCAAACAATTCAGTAGCCTCAGACTAGATTTTCAATAAAATAGGGTACATTGCTTCATAAATCACATCTTTCTTGTCCCTCTCTATTATCTTTATATTTTAATGGATTGCTATATTTCGAATTAGTTCCCCTTTTCTACACAAATTAGAGGTTATTTGTTGGGTTGTGCGATGAATATTTTATGTAAAAGATTATTTAAATTTTATGAATAACTCATAATACTCCTACACCATCTTAGTGTGCATAAGACTCAAGTCCTCTTCAATTCCAAACCTCAAGCCATTGACATATCTTGCGACCTTCTCTAGGTCAACCTATACTTTCCTAGTTTGAATCATAATCTGGTAGAACTCCTTTGTGTAGTCCTTGACTAGCATATCTTCCCGCCTTAGATTTTGTAACCTCTTACACAAAATCATATGATAATCAAAAGATAAGAAGTAACCTCTCACATTTGTGACCATTCTATCGTAACACACTATGTTGTTCTTACCTATCATTCTATGGTCATTTTAGATTTATTTCCACCGTAAGGTGACATGCTCATTAAAATTGGTCAATGTTACCTTGACACTTTATAGGACATTAATTTCATCAAAATCAAATTATTTCTCCATGTGTTTTTTCTATTCCACTCACTTTTCTAGCTCAAATATTTCTAAGAAAGATGAAAATTTGAGTTTTATCCCATGACCCATTTTTAAATAGATCTCAAGATTCATACTTCTTCATTTTTACACCTCATAATACTACTCAATCTTCACTTTGAGAATCTTGTGCCAAAAAGTCTCTTTATATATCTTCTTTTAAAATACCTAGTCTCTCCTCACACTTGTGAGTTCAATCATCACTTGTTCTTGAGAACCCATAATTGTTGTAGTTGTTGTACCTAAAATAGATATTCTATGGGGCATATTTTCTTATTTAACTAGTTTCTTCATGTTATAAATATACCAATCCTCACACCTACTTAACTCATCACCTATATTTTTAACCATAATTTGATACCAAATGTGATGGAACGTGCAAAATGAGATGATCCTACATCATTTAGAGAATTAGACACAATGAAACAAAAACACTTAGTTTATCTATTAGCTTCCAATCCTTAATATAATTCAAAATGGTTTTACCTCGATTTGGGTTTTTACAGAGTTTATAATAGAACTATGAAATATTATTAGGGTGGTGTTTAGACTAGGTACTTACACAAGATCTCTTTCTCTCTTCTCCATCTCTAACTCACTCCTTAGAAAGTTTCACTCACATCCTCATCCGTATCGCATTATCATGAAATGGAACATTGGTCATACTTTAATATACACCTATTCCCACTCTTTCCTCATTTAAAATTTCTTTCTATAGACTTCTCCTCAGCTCAGTAAAATTTAAATATTGAATTTTGTTTCATTAATTGTTTCAAACTACCCTAGTTTTAGATTTTTACATAGTTGTGTCATATCAACGTAGTAGTTGAGAAAATCCTTCTAAAACATCCTAATAGACTATTTATTTTTTATTTTTTCCTTTTCATACATGTGGTCTTACCGTTAATCCTCAATTACATCCTTTCTTACTTCCTTAGATTATCACCTAGTGCATTAACTCTATTGCACAATCTTCCTTACCCTAGTTCGACATAATGATTTTATATAGCTATGTGCATTCCTCATTTTCTATTTTATGTAATTACTTCATGGCATCTTCATGTCTTATCAACATACCTATGTGCCTAATCAAACGATTATGTAAAAACCATCAAACCATTGTGCAAAAAGTTCTACACACTCCCACTCAATCAACATTCTATTTTTATATGCCTCCTTACATTTTCTACCTCTTTTCCAAGATTGACTACACCAACACTTAGCCAATATTCTTAATTTATGAGATATGTTACATTTTCCCATGATGATCCTACACACACAGAGATATGAACATCATATACATATTTATACATATTAGTTTCACATAAAGAAACACAAGTGCAAAAAAACTCTTTAAAATATAAATACCTACCATTAAAAATTTAAATAAAACATGACATTTTTTTGTAGAATTCGAACTCACATAAATTAATGCTTAAATTTAATTACATAGTAAAACACAACCATATCACTTATATTTAAATGAAAATAAAAAATACCTAAAATATATATTTTTTAATAATATATATGTAGCGTAGACTAAATATATATTAACATAGATGCTATCCTGTTTACATGACATTTTTGTATACTAAAATTTTATCTCAGATAGATTAAATTTTTAATGTATGTAGAAACCAAGAAACCACCATTTGGCCTTTAAATATATGAAAATAGAAAATACCGATGATAAATTAATATTTGTTTATAATACATATATAGCCTAAACTAAATATATATTAAATTATGATATTTATTTAAAATAACATTTTAAAATTCATCAGCTATAATGAGAGGAGTTGTTGCAGAAGGAGCTGCTACTTGGGGTGCAAAGTTGTTCAGAGATGGGAACAGGGAACTAGCAAAGCTTCTTCCATCATGGATTGATTCAGAGCCGTGTTTTGAGATTCTGAGATCAATCATTGACAAGGCTAAAACCAGATTTAAATTTGCACTTATTGGCAGATTTGGTGGATTGAGATCCAACATTGATCTTTTAAGAGATTGGTGTAGACGGAAATGGACCTGCAGGATTGAGGTCAGGGCTCTCGCAGGGGAGGAGTTTCTTTTCTTCTTCAAAATGAGCTTGAGATACAGAAAGTCGCTCTTGGATCTCCATGGTTTTATGGAAATACAGCTCTTAGTCTTCACTGTTGGGAGCCTGGAACGCCCCATGATTTCACTTTTCATGCCGTTATTGTTTGGATTTCTCTCCCAGATTTTCCTTAAGAGTTTTGGGAGCATGAATTCCTCCTCGAAATCACTAGATCCTTTGAAAATACTGATTTCTGTAGACTCTGCAACTAAGTCTAGGGCCAGATTGGTTGCAGCTCGAATGTGCATCAATGTCCCGGTGGGATTCGAAATCCCCAAGACAATTTTTCTAAATTCTCCTTACGGATTTTGGGATCAACAGATTGACGTGGAGAGCTCTGGTATATTTTGCAGTAAGTGTAGAAGGGTCCATTATGAAAGGAAGATGTGTTGCTTGGATCTCGACCGTTACAAGAGATAGTGGTCAATCAAATGGATGATTTCTCGTCAGTAGAGCAGTCAGTTTCAGAGGAGGTTTCCTCTCCCGAGGATGATGCCCAGATCCACGATAAGGCTGATCTTGATGTCAGATATGAAGAAATTAATGTTGACAATGGTGGAGGAGAACGTTTGAGGCATTCGCTGGGCTCCAGGACGAGGTTGTTCTGCTTCAGGAAGAGAAGGATTGAACCATGGAGAACAGCGGAGAGGTGGAGGCTACCGGTCTGAGTGGTAAAGGTGATTAAGAGAATAGGTGGGATGGGTGGGATTTCAAATTTAAAAATTAACCCCCCGCGATCAGTCATTTGAATGGGGATCCCTTGAAGTTATCCTATGCCCCGATAATGATTTGTTGGTAGGATCTCTTTCTCAAGGGATTGATGAAAAGGATTGGACAAAGGTCCATCGTAAGAAACATATGATGCATAGTTGGGATTTTACTTTCGTTTCGCGCCAAGTTTGCTTGATTCAACCTTGGGTTTAGCTTTCTTCGGCCTCGTCTTATTTTCTTTTGACCGCTGGTAGAGGTTTTTCTTTTTTCCCTCAAAGCTCTATCTCTCTCCTTGGTGTCTCTTATTTTCTCGTCTTATTTATTTACTATGGTTGCATTTGAAATTTGATTGTAAAACCTAAATATTTATCATAATATTTATACAATGATTGAAAACTCTAATGTATATACATTGATTTTATTTATTTTTACTAATTATAGTGATATTTATTCACTATGACCGCAATAAAAACTTTATTTTATAACTAAATCTCTTATGAAAAGATAATACCTTACAAAGAGATATATCGAGAGACTGAATTATTTACAAGGACAAAAATTATATTTATATTGTTCTAGGTAAAACATATAGTAGTTTAATTTAGCATTATTACTTATGTTTTTACTATTTACCATTAGTAATTAGTTCTTAGTAATTTATTGTAATAAATTATAATTAGTTATTAGTTTGGTAAATTAGTAATTTGATATTTTCTATATGGTTATATAGTTTATACAATATATATTGTTTTATTCATTGACGTAGCTCTTGGTTGTACCTCTACAACAAATTTATTCTATTGGGAAAATTTTAGTGGTGAATATTAATAACTAGGAAAATATTAGGAATTTAGGAATATGAATTTGACTATTTTTACGACCACGAGAGTGAGCACATTTCGCACAAAAAATCCATAAACAATAATTTTCCCATGCAAATTGCCAATAAATCTTCAATTCCAATGCATGTTTTTATTGAATCATTCTCAATCGTGATCGGTGGGCTAGGATTTTAAAAATTCTTCAATCACCAAGAAATTTATGTAACCTTCCCGGTCACTTGGTCTCATTCATCGGGATTTTTGGTATTTTTAAAAATTTGATAAAATACACCATATATATAGATCTATATTGAAGAAACTAATCACCAATCAAACATATTTTTTTATCTTTTCCAATTTTTCAATGTTGTGAATTTCCAAACTAGTGGAAAAGGTATTAGTATATTGCAATTTTCTTACAAAAATCAAATAAATCATGTTTTTGTTCTCTACATTTAAAATTACATCCTATAAGAACTTACTATAGGTAAGACTATTTAAGACTTTTTTCTATCATGTTGTATTGATTTATTTTCTTTTGTGAGTTAGGATTTAAAATTACTATAATAAATTAAAATGTGTCATTATTTTGGTTTTACAATATTGTGAGTGTCATTTATTTCCATTTCACATGACACTCCAATTTTTTATGTAATTTTCATCCCATCAAAGGCAAATAAAAAATTTTCCAAGTTAAAGGATTCGGGAAAATGCCAACCAAAAAGTAAACTGTCTAAGGAATCCCATCCTTCTCCAACTTGAAAAACATAATAAAGGGATAAGGATATCATTCGAAATGAAAATCAAGATGAAAAATATCAAATATAATTATGGATGCTATTAATGGCAATGATGACAATTATGAAAAGCCTTCCTTTGAAGAAACATCATTGAATGAAGTTGAAAATACATCACTGGATGATTACATATCCACTCTATAGTGTTAGGTCGTCATCACTTTCCCAATTGAATGTTGGAGGTAAAAGTTATGGTAGTTAACAAAGTGTTAGTTCCACCACAATAAATACATAGGGGATACTTGTTTATGGAAGAAAGAGAAAGGTAACAAAAGTATACTTGGGAAGGTTTTTCACGTTAGAATGGGTTTCTAAGCTTCCATTTATTGGTTTAAAATTGAAATAAAGTGCAACCTCCGAAAGATCATAATTGTACAATTTGTAGCTATAAATCGGGAAGGGAAAATATAATGCAACTAAATTGGATAATATCGAAACACACATGAAAGATATATGAAAATGAAATTGCAGATGTAGTTGTGAAGAAAGTTTCCAAATGGATAAATGTGAATGATTATTTACTTAAATTAGGTATGATTTTTTTTTAAGGAAAATAAGATAAATCAAAGAATAGTTACATAGAATGGGGGAAGATTACGTATCAATTTAACAAGGCCATTCAAAACAGTCAATTAGTTATTTTTTTCACATTTTTAAAATAGGTCATCCTATAACAGAGTTTCCTAAGAAAAATAAAATGTTCCCTTTTATTGATGTCCCACACTTTCCTCATTCTCACAGTCTAAAAGTAGTGTTTGGGATTGGGAAAAATTCATCACTATGGTTGACTTAATAAGACATGAAAGAGAAACTTAATTCGACATGATACATGTGTTTTTCTATTGATGAGGTTACATCGGTAGATAATCTACTTGGGTCTCAGTATGAGTGATTGACTTGTTCAAAATCATGTGAGATAACCTCACTTACATGCTATTTATATGATTAGAGAGAACACCAATGATGAAAAAAATGTGAATTAGTTATAAGAAGTTTGAAGGAGATCGGTGGCATGGATGATTCTACAATTGCAAAAAATATGGTATGTGTTGGGCTAAATAGGGAATTTGTGATGAAATTTCATCGTAATGGCCTATGTGTAAGACTCCAAACATCTTATTTCTTTATATCATTTACATTCATTTTATGGCTCATGGAATAAATCTAGAATACAAATTAGTCAAAAAATTTAAACATGTAAAAAAATTTGAAGAACTTGTTTGAGAGGCGCATGCTTATTTCTATCTTATTCCTAACAGATTCATCGAATTTAAAATATTTGTAGATCAACTAAAAATGGCCATAAACTATTTAAATATGTTGACACTTTGTGTGGATTTCATTGTATTAACATGTTGTTAGGGTGTACGCGATGAGTATCAATCCTTAATGAGAGTAATGTGGCATAATTACATGGAAGTTGCCAAGACTCGTTATTTGATACATTGCTTGAATGATATAAAGAAATTATTTATGGTGTGTGGTTTCAAACCAATGTCGGATGAAACATGTAACGCACCAAAAATACCAACACAAGAACAACACAGTGAAATACAGGATAACTTTTTTTTTTTGACTACTTGCTTTGACTCAACACGACACAACATGTCGTCACAAGGTTACAACCAACACTTGGAACCATTTGTTACGGGGAAGACCACAAGGTCAGCACGGAAACATTCACACTTATCAAGGACAATTTATTTTTCTTTTGACGAGACAACATGGAAGTCCAACCACATGACACACTCACAGCTAGGGCAAGCCACAGTAAGAAATGGTTAGGGTTTATTTATTTTGGTAAGACACCCTTTAGCTCATGACTTAAGTTTTCAGAAGGAATCAATATATGGTTCGCACAAATTCATCTCACCAACTGAGTTAATTTCTTATACACTGAAGAGTAGTTCACTTAAAGTCTTCTCCTACTTACTAAATCTTAATATCTTCCAGAAACTAACCATTGTTTTCCTTTAAGCTTGTTTAAGAGTTCAACCCAAAGGGATAGTGTTCGCTAGTTTAGCTAGGGGTATCAATTTATAAATGTTTACTTCACAAAGGATGTTTTCATTTTGATCACTCCTGGAAGCATTTGATTTCAATAGATCACCTTTACATTTATTTGTTGAATATAAAATCATTATTTTTGTTTAGCTTCTTTAAGGGTTAACCGACTCATTTTACTTTGCTTATAAAATATTGTCGCTAAGTCTTAGAAAGATTTAACTTAATAATTTATTCTCAAGATCAAAGTTTTACAATACTCATATCAATGTAAAGATTGAATGCCATTTCTCACAAGGATAATTTCAAGCTTAACTACACAAGAACAAGACACTTTATTTCACCATTACCAAACAATACAAGGCAAGAGGTCATATCAACTCTTTTTACAAGCAATGTTACACAATTTACAACACATTGGACATTTTTTTACAAGGAACTTCATAATGGTACAGATGAAACTTTTACACTCTTTTCTTCTAGTCTACTCGCATAATCCATCTGCACAAATATTAACTAAAGTCAGTTCGCAAGAACTGAGCATGTTAAGGCTACACAATGCAATAGTAAGCTAACAATTAACAATATCAAGAAAGGAATATTCTAAATTCAGAAATGGATTAAAAACACAACTCACAACTCCAATATTAATCTCATGAGAGAGAAAACTAAAATTATCCAACAAGGAGAAAGTCCAAATACTAGTAAGAACAAAATTACATAAATCAAGGCAAGACCTTATGGGTTGGGAACAAGGAAGTCAAGAGTGTTGATATCTCCTTCATGTAATCCTATAGGTTACGTGATTGGAATCCAAAATTTACTTCATCCAACTAAGGGGTCCAAGAGAAGACAAAGCGTACTAATTATGATCGTAGGCGCGAAGCAAAAATGACGTTATCCAATTCTTCCAGGGGGCTTCAAAGTAATATGGGTTCGATGCCCTTAAAAGAACACAACTATAGTTTTGGTTTTAACCAAGGAGTTTACCACTACCTCCTTATCGGATTTCTTAAAACGTAGTACAAGTTAACCAAAACAAAATCCACTCTTCCAAAAGCGTACGAAAGAGACACAGAAAGGGCCATTATTCTACCAACTAACCCTATCCTAATCGTCAACTTCTCTACATAATATAAGGGAAGACTAAACCCAAAAGTCATTAATAATTTTTATATATTTCAGACAATGTCAATAAACATTAAATAAAAAAAAAAACTGATTTCTCTAACAAGGCCACAAAATGGGACCTTTTAGTAACCAAGTTTGAAGTATAAGGTATTCGAGTTCGAAAACAAAGGGATTCGATACGCAGAGGGCAAAACACCAACGATGCCCCAGACTCAAAAGACCTTACCACGAGTACAAGCACAACCCAAGAACCAACGCACATAGCTATCAGGAAGGTTACGCAGTGCAGTCAGGCCTAGAAGTTCTATGAACTCCTTGCCAAGGGTAAAGAAGATGGAAAGTTTTACCCGATCCATGTGGGCTTATCGAGGAAAAGTCTTAGCAAATATCAAACAGATAAATATAACAGCCACCTATGATATTATCACGGAAATCAACTGTCATCAAACAGGAAACGAGTTCACGAGTCCAGTACCATGGATTCACCTACAACTTTTGTTTCTGTCCAGCTAGAGATAGCTTGCTTGCGACCCTTAATAAAATAAAAGTAGAGATTTCATTCAGTTAAACTTACAATGTTTCCCCTTGCTTTAATCAAACAAGAGTTTACATCAAGAAATAGGTATAGTAATTCTCTCAACACGTGGAGGTCAAAATAGATGCCAGGTTATCCCTCATCTAGACTAGGTACAACAGTCAACCATATACAGTTCTAAAACAAACCCCAAATGCCATTTTCTAATCAAACATAAAGTACGGAATGCCCACAGGCTTAAACAAGTTTCAGAACACAACGTCACTATTAATGTACCTTCTAGCAAAACAAGAGATCCCTAAATAGGAAATGCGTATTTATTCAACCAAAAGAGGTATGTAGGCTTAACCTTCTATTTAGTAACCTTCAATTATAATTACCATCACAGAATTCTTTTTAAAAGAAAGTCATATAGGCAAACAAAACTCAATAATGTTTCCTTCCCTACGAACTAGATTGCATCACTCAATATTGCAGTAACCCATTTAGACAAATATGAAATAGAGTAAGCTATAAGAGCGGAAGGAACATTCCAAGCAAAATCAGCGAAATTGGAATAAGATTTAAAGGAACAACCACACAATCAGGCAGTGATATAAACAACCATGAAAACATCTAGTCTAGGCGCCATTCAAGAGGAAAGAAAATTCATTTCAAGATACTGAAAGAAGGTAGAAAACTATTACAAGGGGTAGATTTAACATGCCTGGTTTAAAACGCCATCTCCATGCATATGATTGTTTCAATTTTGGACCTCCTAACCTTGGTGCTCTCGTAGACAGAGCAGCCCTAGTTTGAGACAAAGCAAAAGGAGATGGCTTATAACCAAAAACAATCTCTTGGTACAGACTCCATATCCATAAAACAGTCCTTAGACTTAGCATCCTCAATTAAGGCTGACCAGTCACTAGATTGCTTCAATGCAGCTGCTTTGCGAGCTCGTGCCAGTGCCACATTCATGCGACGAATATCATCTACAAAGCCAACCCCATGATTTGAAGCTTGGACACAAAATAAACTGATTACATCACACTCCTGGCTCTGGTAGGCATCTATCTTATTGATGGATAAACCTTTTCCTTCATTAGATTTGGGGACAACATCAAAATCTCGGTGCAAACATTGCAGCTGTAGCTTGTAAGGTGTGATAATTCCAACAGCACCCTTTATGCCTGCCAACATAGTGACTCGTTGAAGATGCTCATATCATTGCAAAGCAAAAAGTGCTTCATAAATACTCTGATATGAAACAGATCCGCCCTTATCAGATTCTCTTCCATGAGTTACATCCTACAACAAGTAAGATCTCAATAGAGACTCTTTGTAAATAAATTTCATCAGGCCTGTTGGTAACACCCTCACTGTCACGAATCGGTTTTGGAGAAATGACTCAGTGCAAGCTCTGGATCTGAGGAATATCCTGCTACCTTCATCTCCCAAGACATTTTCTTCAACATTGCATAGATCTTCTGTGCCTGTGGGTGTGATCTGTCACCAACACAAAAAGCATGCGCCATTTTATTGGCTTTAATCTAACTACACCAAGTTCTTTTTTTTTTTTTAATTCCTCTATCCTTCATCGACCACCTACAAGCTCTCTTGCAAGCAAACTGTGCTTCAAGATTATTCCGATATGAAACAAATCCACCTCGATGAGATCCTCTTCCATGAGTAACATCATGGAACAAGCAAGATCTCAGTAGAGGATCTCTGTAATAAATTTCATCGGGTCTCCTGGTAACACTCACACTGTCACTTAATCGATTTTGATAAAAAATATCTTAAAGGAGAAATCCCGAATTGAGGATGCATTCAAAACTGAACAGAAAACAACATAGTTGGGCGGACTTCTTGTTGGAGGCGCTCCCAAAGGCTTCTACTGAACTGTAGCTCGCCAGTTGCCTAGCTCTTTACTGTTGCAGGCACTGCTGTGGATCCTCGACAAGAACACACCCCGCAGCATCCAAAGAAAGGGGAGGAAATGCGCCTACTTCACCAGCTTGCGGCTTCATCTAAAACCACCATATCTAACCCATGGCTAGGCGCTGGAAACAAAAACTTCCAGACAGCAAAAGAAAATAGTAGTGAACGCAAATCTCAACCTCACCAGCAAAACTTGCCTCAAGATTTGATCGAGCTTCTTCCATGTTGGATCCGCCACCTGGACAGAAGCGACTTTCCAAAACGAAAATGCAAGATAGTTCAACAAAAAACTTTATTTCGTTCATTCTACTACAGCTGCGGGATTTTGCAACAGTCGATCATCGCTGTGGTCGCGTGCAACCAGAACAGACTGGACAGAACACCCACGGCTCCTTGGGATCGCCCTATGGCAACTGCAACACCAGACACCCCTCACGGCTCTTTCCTAGGAGGATTTCGGTCCTACGCCCACGGATCTCGCCTGTACAGCACGATTTTTTTTTGCGAACCACACCCATTTCGCGTGGCAAATACGTCTGTTTCAGCATTGATGGAGCGCAGCAAGCATCCGTGGTTTTGGACAGAAACCACAGGCAGACCACGTGACGGAAAGGAGACATTAGGTGATTTGCAAATCCGAAAATCAGTGGGTGCGGCCACCGACAGGGAGAAAATTGAACACGCCAAGCAAAATGGTGCAGGGTTCATTAATGCCATGGCGGAAGGGAGATGAACATAAGGAAAGTCAAATAAAAAAACAGATTCCATCACATCGCACAGTAAAATCTCCACCTGCCACGCCAAGGAGATGAAGTTGGCCGAGTCCAGGTAAGTTAGGGTGGGGGCATTACAAAACACATCATTTAATTAAACAAGAACAAGAAATAACTATATATATATATATATTATTTATTTTTCTAGTTTGAGGAATTGTGTTTGTGTGGAAATACAATATATTTTTATCAACAAGATTACTTTTTCAGGTCAAAAGTTTGATGGTTGGAATAATTTGATAAATATTTGAAATGAAACTATCTTTCTAAGGTTCAATTTTTTTGGAGAAGTATGTGATTACCTATGTGGATATGAGATACCAATGCACCTATTTCAAATAGTAGCCAGTAAGTTAAAGGTAAATGTCAAAGGTATGCCCTTTGATAACATTCTATCATCATCAAGGGTAAAATTAATAAATATAATAGTTTTCCTAGTAGAATAAATAAGGGAAATTTTTAGTAGGGATGATTTACTTGAAGCAATGGGTTTAGTAACTCCCACCTATTGTAATACTGTCCAAAAGGAAACATATATTAGGAATACTAGCAAAAGAGATTAGCTACAATGATTGAACATTATTATCATCTTGTTAATATCAATGGAGTTAATATTCTATGTATTTTAAGAAATGAGAGTTTTATTCATCAATCCCATTAATTCGCCTCTACAATGATTGAACAATTCAAATGTTTGGATAATCCCTCATGGTGTGGAGTAGTAACTCGGCTATGGAAAAAAATGGGTTAAGTACTATTTGGAAAGAAACCATGTATGAGTTTTTCTCATTCGATGAGATATGCCAAAAATGATTTTGGGTTCGGTTTCAAGGATGGTAGAATTTTCAGTTCCTTGACCTTTATAAAGTAAATATTACAAAACAATCTTCACAAAAATTCAAAAAACTACTTGAGAATTTACACATCGCGGTACAAAGTGAATAGAGTTCCCTATGATAGGGATTTGTAAATATGGAATTTGATTAATTAAATGAGAGGGTATGATAGAAAAGACATCAATACAACATACGACTCTATTGCATCAATTGACTATAAAAAAGTTAGAGTAACATAACTGGTCATGAAAATGATAGAGATGATCCACCATCAATACATTGTAAGCTTGCCTTTGTGTGTGTGTGTGTGTGTGTATTCATATAGTATATTCAAATATTCAATAAATTACTTTTATAATATCATTTTCCTCATTTTTATTTAAAAATAGTTTTTATTTGTATTTTTCAGAATGAAACTTCAAATACATTGCATTGATTTGTAGTCTTCACAATAGAAATGCATTTTTAGAAAAATACTTATGTTTCTAATACACCTACATAACATTAACATAATTTTTTTCAGATTTGTGAACCACTATGTATTAAAATTAAAAATAGCAATAATCCTCATTTAAGTTGCTTGAGACATTCCTTATATGAAAAAACTGAAATGTGTAGCAATTGAAACAATTTTCAAAATTAAATTACTCTTAATTATCTCATCCTCGGTAACATATTCCTCTATTCATCTTTTGGAATTACAATTTGTTGTAATCAAAGTGACTCACATGTAAATGTGTTACAAATTCATAACTGAGAGTGGATCTTTTCTTTATTGTTGTATGGAAACTTATTGACAAGGTTATCGTAGTTTAGCGAAGAAAAAATAGTGTCTCATCTACATTGTCAAAAATTTGGTACTTTTCTTGCATTGTTTTTTCCTTCACGTTCGTACGGAATGCATCCTTCTTTATTTATTGGCGTGTTTTTTCAAAAGGAAATGGAAAACAAAGCTTTTTGAAATCGTGCACCTTTCCATGCAGCTCTCATAAAATTGTTTAGCATTTATTCAAAAATGTTGTGATTTTACTAATTTCAAACACTTCTAAATGATAGATGATGAATTTGTCATGGTATCAATCTTGTTTTGAACTCCTACTAATACCAATTCCATGTCACTAAATTTAAAGATAGCTTCAAAAAATTTCCTTGTTGTATCATTTCTTGAAACCATCACTTTTATACTATTAGATATGTATTTACAGAGCTTATTATAGATTCTCCGCAAATTATTATTTTTTTATTATTGGTAAATAGTTTTTTGAAAGGGACTATACCCTTTTACAATAGTGCTCAAAAGCAAAATGTAACCCCAGAAAGCCCAACAACAAAAAACTGCCAAGAGCCAACAAAAACAAAACAGCTGCTTCAAAAACAGCTAAAAAACAACAACTTAACAGCAACACAGCTGCCCAGCAACTGTGCAGATGGCCATATGCCCAGATGTAACAATAATAGTACTAACAACAACAAGAATCAAACCTTGTCTGGAGTGGTGGGGGGTTTAGATTTGGCATTACCCTTCTTTTTCCGATCCACCACCGTCCACTCAGGATTTCCTGCATCCAATGCAATCGAAGCATCTGCAATGGATTTGACGTGGATGTGACCCATAGGAAGGGGGCCAAAACTTCCTTAAACACTGAATCAGCAATCTGCGGACCACAGTCTGTAGGAATTTTCGCAATGTTGGCCTGTGAATCAGCCACGACGGGTGAGTCAACTTGCAAGGGGGCACTAGAATCCTCAGCCGGATCTGAGTCAATTGTGAGATGTTCAGGAAGAGAATCCTTCCACCACACAGCTTTGGTCTTTCGTTTGGAATGTTCACAATCATTTGTAACATGACCAGTTTGGAAGCAATGCCGACATCTAAAGGCAAGTCTCTCATAGTCAAGCCTTTCTCCGCAGATTATTCACGTATTAAAAAATAATAATAAAATGATCAATTTTTTTTGTTTTATTTCCCCTCAAATATTATCTATCATATTAATCGCCACCTTTTAATAAAATTCAAATAGTTTTGTGTTAGAAGATTATATTTTCTTCTATGATTTTCTCACTTCTTTTGCAATATTTAATTGTGTTTTCTGTCTTCCTTATCTAATATTTCCTTCAATTTTATCTCTTCCTTTAGGGTATGTTCCCATGTTTTGGCCTTTTCTTTCTATACCTTCATAACCTCTTGTGTTTCTCCCATCATTGTTTCTAATGTTTTATAATTAATTTTGGTTTCGTGACTTTTTCTTCACTTCTTAATATTCTACATGTTCCTATTCATTTGTAGAAAATGCAACATAGAGGCGAGATGATTTTATAATCTTATCCAACTCACCCCTTTTATCAACCGGCACTTTTCTATTTTTTCTCCTTTTTCATGTCTTCCTCTAAATTTGATTTTATTTTGTCAACTTATTTTTCTCTCTGTCTCTACCTTTAGAAATGTTTTGTATACCAGATTATTATTCCATTTTGATATTTTTTTTTTTCAAAAGGTTTCCCTCTAGTAAAATACATTTGACGAAAGGTTACTTCATAGTCAATTAAAACAATTCGATCCTTTGTTTTTTGAACTTTTGGCAAATCATACATGTATTATGTTTGGGTTATATGTAGTCAATAACTTACAGGAAGGACCTATAGTTATAGTATCCTGTGGAATTTACTTCTTGTTTCATTTACTGTTTCGATTTGTAGGGAAACTCACTTGTAATGAAAATAGAAGGATTTTGAGGGAATGGAGTTTTTAAATGGAGAAGGAATAATTAAAATTTTGGGGAATTTCCTATGGATTAGAAATTTTTAAGGGACGTAAATGCCTTATGTAATTAAATTCCTTGGGCTAGTGTTACCCTACACAAGAGTAATTGTATCTATCACCATGTTTTATGTCTTCTCGGTCCTTATTGGCTAGTATGACCTATTTTTATTGAAATTTTACAATAATTTTTTTGGTATGGTACTTCTTGACCACTTCTAATACCATCACTACAACCACTAACAATAGAAACAATATGATATATGAGCATCACTTAGAAAGGAAATCTTGTTTAAATATATCACATTTTGTCTTTGATATGTTTTAGAGGTGTCCTAAGGGTCATTAGAGTGGGTTTCATAGGTCAAAGATATCAGAAATTCAAACTATGGAGTTTCCCTCCTTTTCTCAAATTATTATTTTTAATGTCTTATAGACCCAATTTTGGTCTTTTCACTTGAAATAAGAGGTTTGAAGCTTGTACATGTCCTCATTAGGGGATAATAAAGGTCATTATGGTCTTGAAGTCACATTGGGAGTCATTTTTGATTTGTAAATAATATTTTTGTAAAGATCCTTTAGTAATGTAACCTCTAAGCATATCTAAGTGGCACTAGAAGAAAGTTAAAGGCCAAGAATTCAATTGGTTGGGGTATAAAATTACTTCATGTAACTTCTCTGGGAATTGATCATTCAAGAAGCATTTGAGTTAGATCTCTAAAAATAAAGTTTTTTGAATTCATTTTGTATTTTTTACACTGTGAAACTCGTTTTGCAGGAAACTATTAAACAGGTAAAGAGACACACTTTTACACTTGCATGATTGCATTGAACATGGATTCAATAGTTTAGGCAATGTATAAGGTCATTCAAAGTAAAATGCATTGTGGTTGAAAAGAAAATTATTGTTGAAAAGAATGTGGATGCACCTTATACATTCAAACAATTGTGGCAGAGTCCAGTAAGCGCATAGTTCAGATGTAAGGATGATGGAAACACAATTTAGTGAGTTATAGTGAGACTAGTAGTGTATAAAAAAGAGGAAACAATGTTTTGAAGGCTTATTAAAGCCACATTTAGCTATATCATGGGTACATGACCCAAATTTACATCAAAGCTATACCGTAAATCATTAGTAAACATATATTTTTAGGTAGAGAGCATACAATTTTGAAGGAATGCACATGTGTTGGGTTAAATCCAAGCCTAATGTTAAAATATTAAGTTTCTATAACCCCTATAGGCCCATTCAAAGTGATTCAAATCCTTTAACTAGAACATAATCATTACAATAATGAACCTATAATTCTCGAGCCACTATAGATGTATAGCTAAGGTTTGTAGCAATTTGGTTATTTTGAGGAGTTCATAATTGTTTCAATAGAAAATAATCAAAAGGAATTATTTTTAACTTCATATTATTATGAAAATAATGACTTTTTCCCATAAAAATATCACATGCATGAGGAAATCTTGGTAGTTTAATAGAGGGAACTGTAGTAGAAAAAGATGTGCTAAATAAGGCTCAAATTGTTTCTTTTCTAAGAAATATTCCAAAGAAAGAGAGGTTAGGACCTAGCGAAGAAATGATTGACTGGAAAAGGTGTCTACAACAAAGTGATTGGATGGGTAAGAGACTATTAGAAAAAAAAAGATACACTGAATTTTTCCTAGAAATAGGTCTAGTAGAAGAGTTGCATGAGCTTAAGGAGATAACAAGAAGAGGAGTGAATTGCATGAAGATTTGGATTAAATAATTTTCCCACACAAATATCTTGATTAAGGGAGTTCAACACTACTATCCTTTTTATCAGAGAACCTTTTGAACATTCTACCTTTTATCATTCCATGGGAAATCTTTTCAAGAAGCCACTACGCCATTTTTAGTAAAGTGAGAAAAGTTATCAATTCCTTAGTTTCTAAGGGCCTAAAAGACCAAGATAGGGTATATGAACGATAGAAAAGATTATTGTAGAATTTAATTCCTTGATTTGAGCCTATAGGACAAATTTCCAAGTTTTGAGATTCGAAGGTTAGAGAACAAGGAGCATTTTTGTATGAGTTGATTTGTGTTGAAGGTGGTTAACTAATTTTATTCTTATGAGTGTGAAGTTAGTAGATGTGACTAAATCACACTAACATATTGTTTTCAAAATCATCTTGAAATTTTAACCAAAGTGGTTGAAATGTATACTAATGATTTAACGTTGGAGAAAGCGCATTCGGCAGCCAATTTTTATATGTAGTTGTCCTTTCTCTAATGCTCGAAGGTTTAACCTATCAAAACATTTTCTATGATGTACCTCTATTGAAATACAAAATTCATGTCCTATTGAACCTAAACAACCACCAAGAAAACCAATATTTTTGCTATAACACCCACCGTAGTATATGTTTATTTTATGATTTTATTTACATATGAGTTATCTCCCCCATGAGGGAGTGTTTAATTCCTCCTCGATTCATTCTAATAATCACTAATTACCTCTTTGGGATGCACTTCATTTGATAATATACTAAAAATGCATCTTATGGAATAAAATCATACACTAAAATAGCTTTTGAAAAACCTAGGTCCTTCGGATAGACGAAAAGGAAGTCATTTTTGACCTTGTCTAATTTTTTTCTCATAACTCAACATTTATATTCTTTGGAATGTTTTTAGAAGAGGACCTATTATTATATTTTATGTAAAAATATTGATATTCAACTCTCTCTGCCTCTTTCTATGGACGTAATCCAAAAATTTGTGTTAACAAATCTTGAAACATAATTCATTTCTCAATAGCAATTTCATTCACTAATTTTTTTACCTAATCCCGAGAATTTCATTATTTCAAATTTTCAAGTAGGGGTTTTCATGTTAAATTTTTGAGGTAGAGTTCTCATTCACCACTACCCTTTCTCTAACCACCTCACATGGGTCATACGGCCAATGAGAGTGAACATCAAACTTAGCAAATTGTAAAATTTCATATGCCACATAGAATTATTTTCTCTCAATTATGATACCTAAGATTTAAAATGGTAAGGAAGTAAATATGCTCCTCTTTTGTTGAGTAAAAAAATAGAGTTTACCTATGCTTTCTATTTATCTTCAATATTCCAAGGAAAAAATATATCTTTCACGTGTATTCGTAATTTATAAGGTTATACACCTGATCCATAAAACCTTAACATATTATATTTCTCAATGAAGTACCACTTATCTAGTTGTATTTCTTATTCGATTTGAATTTAATCTCTATAGGTCATAGGAAACCTAGGAATTCTAGTTTTTGAGATTCTTTGATTAATTGAAGTCCCAAAGTAGTCTTTTAATTGAATATAGTACCTTTGATTATTAAAGATTAGTATCTTTGGGATCCACTCGATTAATGAAAGAAACAATTTTGGCTAGCCATCAACATCATTGTAGGCTTGAATGGCAATCTTGTTTCCTGTAAATCAGTGAGAAATTTGCCTTAGAAATAAAAATTAGAAGTAGGTAGTGAACCTAAAGGTCTTATTGTTAGAACCTTCCTTGACTATTAAGAATTATTTATATATATATATATTTCAGTAGTTTAGCAATGAAAATTTTTTGTCTCATCTACATTGTTAGAAATTTGGTTCTTTTATTGCATTGTTTTTTCCTTCACATTCATATGGAATGCGTCCTTATTTATTTATTAGTACATTTTTTCAAAAGGAAATGGAAAACAAATCTTTTTGACATCGTGCACCTTTCCATACAGCTCTTGTAAAATTGTTTAGCACTTATTCAACAATTATTGGGATTTTCCTAATTTCAAACACTTCTAAATGATAGATGGTGAATTTATCATGGTATCAATCTTATTATGAAGTCCTATTGATACCAGTTCCATGTCATCTTTGAATTTAAAGATAGCCTCAAAAAATTTCCTTGTTATATCATTTCTTGAAACCATCATTTTTATACTACTAGATATGTATTTGCGAGAGGTTATTATAGATTCTCCACAGATTATCCATGTATTAAAAAATAATTATAAAATCATCATTTTTTTTGTTGTATTTCCCCTCAAATATTATATGTCATATTAATCACCACCTTTTAATAAAATTCAGATAGTTTTGTGTTAGAAGATTATATTTTCTTCTATGATTTTGTTAGCATCTTTAGCAATATTTAATTGTCTTTTCCATCTTCCTTATATAATATGTCCTTCAATTTTATCTCTTCCTTTAGGGTATGTTCCCATGTTTTGGCCTTTTCTTTCTCTACCTTTAGAACCTCTTGCATTTCCCCATCATTGTTTCTAATGTTTTATAATTAATTTTGGTTCCCGTGACTTTTCTTTACTTCTTAAAATTCTACATGTTCCTATTCATTTATAGCAAAAATGCAATCATACGAGCGAGATGATTTTATAATCCTATCCTACTCACCTCTCTTATTAACGGCACTTTTCTATTTTTTCTCCTTTTTCATGTCTTCCTTCAAATTCGATTTTATTTTTTCAACTTATTTTTCTTATTGTTGGAACCTTCCTTGACTATTAAGAATTATTTATACATATATTTTTCAGTAGTTTAGTAAAGAAAAAAAAAAAGTGTCTCATCTACATTGTCAAAACTTGGTTGTTTTCTTGCATTGTTTTTTTCTTCACGTTCATACGAATGGATACTTCTTTATTTATTGGTGCATTTTTTCAAAAGGAAATGGAAAACAAAGCTTTTTTAAATCGTGCACCTTTCCATACGAACTCTCGTAAAATTTTTAGCACTTATTCAACAATTCTTGTGATTTTCCTAATTTCAAACACTTCTAAATGATAGATGATGAATTTATCATGGTATCAATCTTGTTTTGAACTCGTGCGATACCGGTTCCATGTCACTTTGAATTTAAAGATAGCTTCAAAAAAATTCCTCGTTATATCATTTCTTAAAACCATCACATTTATACTATTAGATATGTATTTGCAGAGCTTATTATAGATTCTCCTCGGATTATCCATGTATAAAAAACAATAATAAAATCATCAATTTTTTTGTTTTATTTCCCCTCAAATATTATCTATCATATTAATTACCACCTTTTGTAAAATTCATATAGTTTTGTGTTAGAAGATTATATTTTCTTCTATGATTTTCTCAGCTTCTTTTGCTATATTTAACTATGTTTTCCATCTTCCTTATCTAATATGTCCTTCAATTTTAACTCTTCCTTTAGGGTATGTTCCCATGTTTTGGCCTTTTCTTTCTCTACCTTCATAACCTCTTACGTTTCTCCCATCATTGTTTCTAATGTTTTATAATTAATTTTGGTTCCCGTGAATTTTTCTTTGCTTCTTAAAATTCTACATGTTCCTATTCATTTGTAGCAAATGCAAGTCATAGAGGTAGACGATTTTATAATCTTATCCAACTCACCTCTCTTATTAACCAACACTTTCCTATTTTTTTCTCCTTTTTCATGTCTTCCTCTAAATTTTATTTTATTTTTCAACTTATTTTTCTCTCTTTCTACCTTTAGAAATGTTTTGTATACCAGATCATTATTCCAGTTTGATATATTTATTTTGTCACAAGGTTTCCTTCTAGTAAAATCCATTTGACGGAAGGTTACTCCATAGTCAATAAAAACAATTCGATCCTCTATTTTTTTGAACTTTTGGCACATCATACATGTATTACATGGTAGTTATGTTTGGGTTATATGTATTCAATAACTTACATATGGAAGGAGCTATAGTTATAGTATCCTGAAGAGTTTACTTCTTGTTTCGTTTACCTCTTTCCGATTTGTAGCGAAATTTAGCTTGGTAATGAAAATGGAGAAGGAATAATTAAAATTTCGGGGTAATTTCCTATGGATTAGAAATTTTTTGAGGGATGTAAATGCCTTATGTAATTAAATTTCTTGGGCTAGTGCTACCTTGCACAAGAGTAATTATATCTATCACCATGTTTTATGTCTTCTCAGTTTGTTGGCCAAGTATGACCTATTTTCATTGAAATTTTTAGAATAATTATTTGTTATGGTACTTCCTAACAACTTCCATTACCATCACTACAACTGCTAACAATAAAAACAATATGATATATGAGCATCACTTAGAAGGGAAATATTGTATAAATATATCACATTTTGTCTTTGATTTGTTTTAGAGGTGTCCTAAGGTTAATTCAAGTGGGTTTCATAGGTCAAAGATGTAAGAAATTCAAACTATGGAGTTTCCTCCATTTCATAAATTAATTTTTGTTAATTTCATGTAGACCCAATTTTGGTCTTTTGACTTGAAATAATAGCTCAAACTTGTACATGTCCATATTAGGGGATAATAAAGTTCATTAGGGTCTTGAAGTCACATTGGGGAGTCATTTTTATTTGCAAATAATATAGTTTTTAAGATCCTTTTGTAATGTTGAGATTCTTTGGTAATGTAATCTCTAAGCATATCTAAGTAGCACTATAAGAAAGTTAAAGGCCAAGAATTCAATTGGTTGGGGTATAAAATGACCTCTTGTAACTTTTCAAGGAATTGATCAATCAAGAAGCATTTGAGTTGGAGCTCTAAAAATAAAGGTTTTTGAATTCCTTTTGTATTTTTTACACTCTGAAACTAGTTTTGCAGAAACTATAAAACAGTAAAGAGACACACTTTCGAGTTGCATGATTGCATTGGACATGGATTCAATAGTTTAGGCAATGTATAAGGTCTTTCAAAGTAAAATTCATTGTGGTTGAAAAGAAATTATTGTTGAAAGAATGTGGATGCACCTTATACATTCAAACAATTGTGGCAGTAGTCTCGTAGGAGCATAGTTCGGATGTAAGGATGATGGAGACACAATTTAGTGAGTTATAGTGAGACTAGTAGTGTATACAAAAGAGGAAACAATTTTTTGAAGGATTATTGAAGGAACATTTAGCTATATCATGAGTATGACCCAAATTTACATCAAAGCTATATCAGTAATCGTTAGTAAACATAGATTTTTAGGTAGATAGCATAAAATTTTGGAGGAATGCACATGTGTTGAGTTAATTCCAAGCCTACTGTTAAAATATTAAGTTTCTATAACTCCCTATAGGCCCATTCAAAGTGATTCAAATCCTTTGACTAGAGCATAATCATTATAGTAATGAACCTATAATTCTCAAGCTACTATAGATGTATAGCTAAGGTTTGTAGCAATTTTGTTATTTCGAGGACTTCATAATTGTTTCAATAGCCAATAATTAAAAAAAAAAAAATTTACCTTCATATTATTGTGAAAATAATGACCTTTTCCCATAAAAATATCACATGCATGAGGAAATCTTGGTAGTTTACCGAGGGAACCGTAGTAGAAAAAAAGATGCGCTAAATAAGGCTCAATTTGTTTCTTTTCTAATAAATATTCCAAAGAAAGAGAGGTTAAGACCTGGTGAAGAAATAATTTTATTTAAAAGGTGTATAGAATAGTGATTGGATGGGTAAGAGACTATTAGAAACAAAAGATACACTGAAGTTTTCCTAGAAATAGGTCTAGTAGAAGGGTTGCGAGCTTAAGGAGATAACAAGAATAGGAGCGAATTGCATTAAGATTTGGATTAAATAATTTTCCCGCACTTGTATCTTGATTAAGGGAGTTCAACACTAATCTCCCTTTCATCGAGAGAACCTTTTGAACATTCTACCTTTTACCATTCCATGGGAAATCTTTCCAAGAAGACACTAAGCCATTTTGGTAAAGATGGAAAATTTATCAATTACTTAGTTTATAAGGTCCTTAAAGACCAAGATAGGGTATATGAATGACAAAAACATTCTTGTAGAATTTAATGCATTAATTTGAGCCTATAGGAAAAATTTGCAAGTTTTGAGATTCGAAGCTTAGAGAACAAGGTGCATTTTTGTATGAGTTGATTTGAGTTGAAGGTGGTTAACTAATTTTCTTCTTGTGAGTGTGAAGTTAGTAGATGTGACTAAATCACACTAACATATTTGTTTTGAAATCATATTGAAATTTAACCAAAGTGGTTGAAATGTATACTAATGATTTGACTGAGAAAACTGCATTGGGCTGCCAATTTTTATATGTAGTTTTCCTTTCTCTAATGCTTAGAAGGTATAACCTATCAAAACCTTTTCGATGATGTACCTCTAGTGAAATCAAAAATTCATTTCTGTTTAAGCCTAAACAACCACCAGTGAAACAAATATTTTTGCTATAACTCCCACCGTAGTATATGTTTATTTTATGATTTTATTTATACTTAGTATAAATGAGCTATCTCCCCCATGAGGGAGTGTTTAATTCCTCCTCGATTCGTACTAATAATCACTAATTACCTCTTTGGGATGAACTTCATTTGATAATATACTAAAAGTGCATCTTATGGAATAAAATCATACACTAAAATAGCTTTTGAAAAACCTAGGTACTTCTTTATAAAGAAAAAGGAAGTTATTTTTGACCTTGTCTAATTTTTTTCTCATAACTCAACATCTATATTCTTTGGAATGTTTTTAGAAGAGGACCTATTATTATATTTTATGTAAAAATATTGATATTCAACTCTCTCTACCTCTTTCTATGGATGTAATCCAAAAATTTGTGTTAACAAATATTGAAACATAATTCATTTCTCAATGGCAATTTCATTCACTAATTTTTTTACCTAATCCCAAGAATTTCTTTTTTCAAATTTTTAAGCGGGGGTTTTCATGTTACATTTATGTGGTAGAGTTCTCATTCACCATTACTTTGTCTCTAATAACCCGACACGGGTCATATGGCCAATGAGAGTGAACATAAAACTTGAAAATTTGTAAAATTTCATGTGCCACATTGAATTATTTTCTCTTAATTGTGAAACCTACGCTTTAAAATGTTAAGGAAGTAAATATGCTCCTCTTTTGTTGAGTAAAAAAATAAAGTTTATCTATGCTTTCTATTTGTCCTAAATATTCCAAGGAAAAAAATATATATCTTTCACGTGTATTGGTAATTTATAAGGTTATACTTCGGATCCATAAAACATTAACATAATATATTTCTCCATGAAGTACCACTTATCCAACATTGTATTTCTTATCCCAGTTGAATTGAATCTCTATAGGTCATAGAAACCTAGGAATTCTAATTTTTGAGATTATTTGATTAATGGAAGTCCAAAGGAGTCCTTAAATTGAATATAGTACCTTTGATTATTAAAGATTAGTATCTTTGGGATCCACTCAGCTTAATGAAAGAAATTTTTTTGGCTAGCCATCAACATCATTGTAGGCCCGAATGGCAAGCTTGTTTCTTGTAAATTAGTGAGAAATTTGCCTTGGAAATAAAAATCACAAGTAGGTAGTGAAACTAAAGGTCTTATTGTTGGAACCTTCCTTGACTATTAATAATTATTTATACATATATTTTCAGTAGTTTAGCGAAGAAGAAAAAGTGTATCATCTACATTGTCGAAATTTGGTAATTTTCTTTCATTGTTTGTTCCTTCACGTTAAATGGAATGCATCCTTCTTTATTTATTTACACGTTTTTGAAAAGGAAATGGAAAACAAAGATTTTTGAAATCGTGCACCTTTCCATGTAGCTCTCGTAAAATTGTTTAGCACTTATTCAACAATTCTTGTGATTTTCCTAATTTCAAACACTTCTAAATGACATATGATGAATTTATCATAGTATCAATCTTGTTTTGAACTCCTACCGATACCGGTTCCATGTCATCAATTTAAAGATAGCTTCAAAAATTTTCCTTGCTATATCATTTCTTTAAACCATCACTTTTATACTATTAGATATGTACTTGCAGAGCTTATTATAGATTCTTCACATATTTTCCATGTATTAAAAAATAATTATAAAATCATCAGTTTTTTTGTTTTATTTCCCCTCAAATATTATTTGTCATATTAATTGCCACCTTTTAATAAAATTTAGATAGTTATGTGTTAGAATGTTATATTTTCTTCTATGATTTTGTCACCTTCTTTTGCAATATTTAATTGTGTTTTATGTCTTCCTTATCTAATATTTCCTTCAATTTTATCTCTTCATTTAGGGTATGTTCCCATGTTTTGGCCTTTTCTTTCTCTACCTTCAAAACCTCTTGCATTTCACCCATCATTGTTTCTAATGTTTTATAACTAATTTTTGTTCTGTGACATTTTCTTCACTTCTTAAAATTCTACATGTTCCTATTCATTTGTAGAAGAAATGCAGTCATAGAGGTAGATGATTTTATAATCTTATCCAACTCAACTCTCTTATTAACCGGCACTTTTCTATTTTTTTCTCCTTTATCGTGTCTTCCTCTAAATTTTCTTTTCTTTTTCAACTCATTTTTCTCTCTGTCTACCTTTAGAAATGTTTTGTATACCACATCATTATTCCATTTTGATAGATTTATTTTGTCACAAGGTTTCCTTCTACTTAAATCCATTTGACTTAAGGTTACTTCATAGTCAATTAAAACAATTCGATCCTCTATTTTTGAACTTTTGGCACATCATACATGTATTATATGGTATTTATGTTTGGGTTATATGTAGTCAATAACTTACATATGGAAGGACCTATAGTTATAGTATCATGTAGAATTTACTTCTTGTTTCATTTACACTGCTTCGATTTGTAGGGAAACTCACTTGGTAATGAAAATGGAAGGATTTTAAGGAATCAAATTTTTAAATGCGAAGGAATAATTAAAATTTCAGGGAATTTCTCTATGGATTAGAAATTTGTTGAGGGATGTAAATGCCTTATGTAATTACATTCCTTGGGCTAGTGCTACCTTGCACAAGAGTAATTGTATCTATCACCATGTTTTATGTCTTCTCGGATCCTTGTTGGCCAAGATGACCTATTTTCATTGAATTTTTGGAATAATTTTTTTGTATGGTACTTCCTGACCACTTCTAATACCATCACTACAACCGCTAACAATAGAAATAATATGATATATGAGCATCAGTTAGAAGGAAAATCTTGTATAAATATATCACATTTTGTCTTTGATATGTTTTAGAGGTGTCCTAAGGGTAATTCAAGTGGGTTTCATAGGACAAAGATGTCGAAATTCAAACTACGGAGTTTCCCTCCATTTCACAAATTAATTTGTATTAATTTATTGTAGACCCAATTTTGGTCTTTTGACTTGAAATAATAGGTCTGAAGCTTGTACATGTCCATATTAGGGGATAATAAAGTTCATTAGGGTCTTGAAGTCACATTGGGAGTCATTTTTGATTTGCAAATAATATAGTTTTTAAGATCCTTTTGTAATGTTGAGATTCTTTGGTAATGTAACCTCTAAGCATATATAAGTGGCACTAGAAGAAAGTTAAAGGCCAAGAATTCAATTGGTTGGGGTATAAAATGACCTCTTGTAACTTTTCAAGGAATTGATCAATCAAGAAGCATTTTAATTGGAGCTCTAAAAATAAAGATTTTTGAATTCCTTTTGTATTTTTACACTATGAAACTAGTTTTACAGAAACTATAAAATAGGTAAAGAGACACACTTTGACATTGCATGATTACATTGAACATGGATTCAATAGTTTAGGCAATGTATAAGGTCATTCAAAGTAAAATGCATTGTGGTTGAAAATAAAAACATTGTTAAAAAGACTGTGGATGCACCTTATACATTCAAACAATTGTGGCGTAATCTGTGGGAGCATAGTTCGATCTAAGGATGATGGAAACACAATTTAGTGAGTTATAGTGAGACTAGTAGTGTATAAAAAGAGGAAACAATGTTTTGAAGGCTTATTGAAGGCACATTTAGCTATATCATGAGTATGACAAAAATTTACATCAAAGCGATATCGTAATCTGTTAGTAAACATAGATTTTTAGGTAGAGAGCATAACATTTTGGAGGAATGCACATGTGTTGAGTTAATTCCAATCCTACTATTAAATTATTAAGTTTCTATAACTCCCTATAGGCCCATTCAAAGTGATTCAAATCCTTTAACTAGAACATAATCATTATAGTAATGAACCTATAATTCTCAAGCTATTGAGATGTATAGCTAAGGTTTGTAGCAATTTGGTTATTTCGAGGACTTCATAATTGTTTCAATAGCCAATAATCAAAAAGAATTATTTTTACCTTCATATTATTGTTAAAATAATGACCTTTTCCCATAAAAATATCACATGCATGAGGAAATCTTGGTAGTTTACCGAGGGAACCGTAGTAGAAAAAAGATGCGCTAAATATGGCTCAATTTGTTTCCTTTCTAAGAAATCTTCCAAAGAAAGAGAGGTTAAGACCTGGTGAAGAAATAATTGGCTAGAAAAGGTGTCTACAAAAATGATTGGATGCGTAAGAGAATATTAGAAACAAAAGATACATTGAATTTTTCCTAGAAATAGGTCTAGTAGAAGAGTTGCGAGCTTAAGGAGATAACAGAAGAGGAGGGAATTGCATGAAGATTTGGATTAAAGCCTAATTTTCCCACACTTGTATCTTGATTGAGGGTGTTCAACACTATTATCCCTTTCATCGAGAACCTTTTGAACATTCTACCTTTTATCATTCCATGGGAAATATTTTCAACAAGCCACTAATCCATTTTTGGTAAAGTGAGCAAATTTATCAATTATTTAGTTTCTAAGGGCATAAAAGACCAAGATAGGGTATATGAATGACAAAAACATTCTTGTAAAATTTAATGCATTAAGTTTAGCCTATAGGACAAAGTTGCAAGTTTTGAGATTCGAAGCGTAGAGAACAAGTTACATTTTTGTATGAGTTGATTTGAGTTGAAGGTGGTTAACTAGTTTTCTTCTTGTGAGTGTGAAGTTAGTAGATGTGACTAAATCACACTAACATATTTGTTTAAAAATTGTCTTGAAATTTTAACCAGCGGTTGAAATGTATAGTAATGATATGACTGGAGAAAACGCATCTAACTACCAATTTTTATATGTAGTTGTCCTTTCTCTAATGCTCGAAGGTCTAACCCATCAAAACCTTTTCTATGATGTACCTCTAGTGAAATCGAAAATTCATGTCTTGTTGAGCCTAAAAACCACCAAGAAAAACCAATATTTTGGCTATAACTCCCACTATAGTATATGTTTATTTTATTATTTTATTTAGACTTAGTATATATGAGTTATCTCCCCATGAGGGAGTGTTTAATTCCTCCTCGATTAAAACTAATAATCACTAATTACCTCTTTGGGATGCACTTCATTTGATAATATACTTGAAAAATTCATCTTATGGAATAAAATCATACACTAAAATATCTTTTGAAAAACCTAGGTCCTTCTAGATGAGACGAAAAGGAAGTTATTTTTGACCTTGTCTAATTTTTTTCTCATAACTCAACATCTATATTCTTTGGAATGTTTTTAGAAGAGTACCTATTATTATATTTTATGCAAAAATATTGATATTCAACTCTCTCTACCTCTTTCTACGGATGTAATCCCAAAATTTGTGTTAACAAATCTTGAAACATAATTCATTTCTCAATAGCAATTTCATTCACTAATTTTTTTACCTAATCCCGAGAATTTCATTTTTTCAAATTAATAAGCAGGGGTTTTCATGTTACATTTTTGTGGTATATTTCTCATTCACCACTACCCTTTCTATAATCACCTCACATGGGACATACGGCTAATGAGAGTGAACATCAAACATAAAAATTTGTAAAATTTCATATGCCACATTGAATTATTTTCTCTCAATTGTGAAACCTATGCTTTAAAATGGTAAGGAAGTAAATATTCTCCTCTTTTGTTGAGTAAAAAAATAAATTTTATCTATGCTTTCTATTTTTCGTAAATATTCCAAGGAAAAAATATATCTTTCACTTGTATTGGTAATTTATAAGGTTATACTCTGATCCATAAAACCTTAACATAATATATTTCTCCATGAAGTACCACTTATCTAGTTGTATTTCTTATCCTAGTTGAATGTAATCTCTATAGGTCCTAGAAACCTAGGAATTCTACTTTTGAGATTCTTTGATTAATTGAAGTCCCAAAGGAGTCCTTAAATTGAATATAGTACCTTTGATTATTAAAGATCAGTATCTTTGGCATCCACTCGTTAATGAAATAAATAATTTTGCTAGCCATCAACATCATCATTGTAGGCTTGAATGGCAAGCTTGTTTCTTGTAAATGAGTGAGAAATTTTCCTTAGAAATAAAAATCACAAGTAGGTAGTGAACCTAAAGGTCTTATTGTTGGAACCTTCCTTGACTATTAAGAATTATTTATACATATATTTTTCAACATGCTTAAAAAATATGTATGCACAAGGTGGAGTAATGAAATGGATATTTAATATTGTTTCAAGGAGAGTTACATCCACTTGGTCATAACTATTGAATCCAAGGAAAAATGTTAGCATAAAACTAAAATCCCTAACCCAAGGTTTAAAATTCTCAATTGTATAAGAAAGTATTCCTTTTTGTATTATTGTATCAAGCATTACTGATCCAGGATGAGATATCGAGAAATATTGATCCATGTCAATAGTCAAACAAGGGTTTATAAAAATTTTTATTTTTATAAAATCTTGAAATCTATTTTAGTAGGTTTTAACAAATTTGGTATTTGAAATTTTTAAAGCTCTTGAAATATTTACAAGGATTATAATAGTTTGATTATACTATACTATATTTTTATTTATTATATTTTCATTTCCACTCTCATATCTTTCAAATGGAATAAACAGTTCGCAAATTAGGTCAATGGGCTAGAAGATATGACCCCAACAAGGAGCACTTAAAAATAATAATATGATAATATGATAATTGTTATCACTTCTTTCTAGGTTTATGCTGAAAGGTCCTAATTATTTACTTTCAAACACAAAAATCACGACCAAGTTTTTCCTCCATAATGGAAAACATTTCTTCTTTGGTGCCATTTGCAATAATTTTTATTCCCATTGTAATTCTAGGCACAAAGCATGACAAATTCAAGGAAGGGTAAAACCTTGTGTGTCATCATGTGTCCCAATCCAACCCCCCATGTTGTCCAACCTAATGGATTCAAAGGATTATTTTCCTTATTCTTAGAAGATTATCTAAGATGTGAGCTTCTTGGGAAAATTACATAATCATGATATTCATTAGTAAAATTAGGGTACTAAGAAGTTTTTGCATGGGATTGGGGCAATATTTTTGCTATTGTGGAAGTAGATTTAGAAATTATTGAAATTTTTGATTATGTTAACCCTCAAACATAATTTCGAACCCTTATATTGAAATATTTCAAAGTGAAGGCTTATACAATGCTACTTATAAAAATATTTAAATAATCCAATGTATAAAGATGCTTACTCGAAAAAAGAATATTTTTATTCTTAAACAGACCATAAATTTTTTTAATCTATTAAAACTTAAGTTGAACTATGCCTTCTAGAATGAAATAGACATTAAATATACAAATACGATTGAGGCAACATGGTGATAACAAAAAAAGGATGCAAAACTTGGGCAACAAAGTTTTTTGGGGAGGTAAATTAGGAACCTCCCATACTCATTCCTTCGTGGAAGGATGTAGAACCACATTTAGACATTCTAAAGTTCATTGTTGAAAGAGCCAAGGAGAGATATAAATATGCACTCGTAGGAAGGTTTACAGGATTATGATCAAATATAAATTCCATGAGGGAGTAGAGTAGAAGAAAATTTTAGTGCCCACTTCCCTTTGACACCTTTTGATACCGATCATGATATTTCTGATTATATTATGGACTTTATTATAGTATGACGTAAGATGTTAGATCATGGATTATTGTTGACCTTGATTCAATTATGATGCATGATGATTATTAGAGACATTTTTATATATTGATGATAATATGCTGTTTGACATGGTGATATTATAGATGTTGCTCAGACATGTGATATTTGGATATTGTGGGTAGACCTAGAAATGGAAATTATTTGATGATAATATAGTTGTTGAGTAAAATTGCAAATAATCTTATTGGTTGCTTGGATGTTGTTGTGATTCATATATATAGATGATTTTGGAATTTTATTTATATTATTTTTGATGTTATGATATGGCCACGAGGCCGAAGGAGGTATTTATGTTTTACAGGTTATAATATAAAAAAAACATCAAGGGATTGAGACCAACCACATTAGAATTCAAGAAGAATTCAACAAGGTCACCATGTGAACTTGTTTTGTTTTTGTGTGTTTGATTGTGTTAGAGATTCCCATGGGGGATCACCTTTAAATGTGACCAAGGGTTATGTGTATTTATTTATTTGGTTCCCTTTTATTATTTTTGTATGTGTTTATCCCTTTTATTTAAATAAATTACAAAGTGTTAATATTGTGAGTAATCATGTTGTTAAGTTAATTAATTAAAAGATATCATGAGAATGTAATTAATAGAGTTGTTGGTCTTGGTTTAAGTGTTGTAAGAGATATGTAAGTGATGTGTAAGTTAATTTTTGAGTGTGAAACACTCCACCTTCTTGGAAATTCGAATTTGTCCTTGGAGGCTGATTTTGGAGGCTTGTGGGACAAGTTAAACTTGTCCCATACCTCTTAAATTTATTTACCAACCATACCTATGGTTGGAGAGTTGAATTTAGACTTTCATTATGCATTTTGAGAAGAAAAATTGTAAGTTTTAATTGCACTTTTCTTACATGGTTTAATTTCAGTCCTTTGGGTGTGGGTTGGATTTGAGTATGTAAGTAAACTATCATATTATTCACCCACCTATTTATTATGCATTGAGAATGAAGTTGAATTTTGGGTTGGGGTTGAGGATGTGTGATGTGGCATCCTACATGGATCCACCTCATCCTCTTATCTTCCTCTTCTATAAAATTTGAAATGCTTGCCTTGTTTTGGGTTCCTTCACTTTTGGAAACTCCTTTTGGGGTGAATTCTTTTGCTTGTTTTGGAGCTCTTGCTTTGGATTTTTTTTAGGAATATTGTTGCATGCTTGTGCTTGGCTAATTTGGATTTCTTGCATTGGGATAAAGCTTGTTGTTTTGGAACTTGGAACAACTCCATTATGGAGAGGTAGGAGCTTGGCTCTTGTAATGCTTCTTTTCTATTTATGAAATTGTTATTGTTGTGAATGTTTTGGCATGTTTGTGGGATGTTGGGTAGATGGCCTAGGTATGGTGTAGGAGAAGACTATGGGGTTCATTTTGTGGGAGGCACAAGTGTTTTGGGAGGTATAAGTGTGGTGGTAGTTAGGATTTAGGTTCAACCTTAGAAAGAAAGAGCTTGTATTTTTTTTACTCGTTATGGGGTTCCATAAGAGGTTGAGGAGGCATAAGGAAATGTGAGGAATAAGGGGTACTTGGGGGAGGCATAAGGGCATGTCAAGGATTTGATATATTATATTTTGGCGGTTTGAAATCAGGTGGTGATACCCATTTCCCCTTTGGGAGGCATAAGTAGCATCCCCCATAGTTTCTTTCTCCTTTGGCTTGCATGATGAAGCCTGAGTTTTGTTTGCTATGTTTTAATGTGGTTACAAACTACATTCTGTTTTGGATTGTGTTTTAAATGTGAAATTTACATGTGTGTTTGTGGAATCCTGTTATTGCCATGAGTTGAAACACATCTCTTATTGCATTGTGGTTGGGGCTCGAGGGCCAATGAAGAAGGATGGCTTATCCTTTTCATTGGATGTATTGGTTGGGTGGAGAGTATTTCCTTTCCTTTGATCTTTTTGTGATCAAAATTGAAAAGAATGATAAATCTACATGTTGTTGTTCTGGAGCAAAGGAGAAAAAAAAATAGTTTGACAGTCCCTTGTTGAAAAGAAATATTATTGTAACCTTTCCCACTTGAAGTGGATGAACTCATATATGTTTTGTAATGGAAATATGTTGTATTGAATATGAAAGTTGTAATTTTGAAATGTAAAGGAGAGATATACTCTATTTCTGTTTTGAAAGAAAGAGATGTATTTTGTATATTGTATTGTGAAAATCAACAGAAAAGAGAAGTTGTAAAAGAAGGAAATCTTGTATTTTGAATAAAATTTTCATTATTTTCCATGATTGGAACTACTCATGCTTAAAATCGAGTTTGAAATGTATTTTAAATCTCTTTTTGAAAAGAAGAAATGTGTGTGAGGAAAATACAAAACTCTATCTTTTGAAATGTGTAAAATTGAAATCAGAATTGCACTTTGGTTTTGAATAGTTTGATTTGAATTAACTAAATGTATTAGATTAGAATTGGAACAAATTCTAATACTTGGAAGATGAAAATGGAAAATAGATCCTTTAAAATTTGATCTCTGTTTTGTATTTTCAAACTACAAAATACTTTATCAAAAATGCACATTTGAACCTACAACAAGGAAATAAAAATTAAACAATTAAATTTAAGTAATATCCCTAAATGAATTCAATTGGACAAAAACACTTGAGGAATTTCTTTGAAAACTTATCAAAATCAAGCTCAACTGTTTGTAGTCATTTCTTTTGCTGTCAAAGTTGTATTTTTTTTAAATTTGGAGTCAATCAAACAAACTTACCTTCAAATCCATCCTAAATCCATCTAAGAATGATTCTCCATGTCTAATTGACATGTTGAGAGAGGAAGAAGATCAATTGATTAAAATTTCATAAGTTAAAATTTACCATCTTGACTTTTAAAATCCTTCAGATCGTTTTTGTGAAATTTACCCCTTAAACATTAACAAAATGAAAAGTTAATGATTCTTGTGCAAATAGGACGTCGAGAGATTTTTGAAAAGTCCTCGTTTTCCAAAAATCAAGTTTCCAATCAAAATTTATGGCCTTCTAATTTTTTCACTTCATTTTAGCTTCAAAATATTCTAACTGTCAAATTTATTTAATAAAATATTGCTAGGTGGACCCGTGGGCCGAAACTTACTTTTTTCACTTTTTTGGTCAAAAGTGCAAAAATCATGAAGTTTTTCCACCACTCCTGCTGACCAAAACCTTTCTTTTTCGGAAAAATAATCTAAGCTAAAATAAATGGGAAAAATATCTAAGTTTTCCCCATGTCCCCACCAGCCATAGTGAATCATTGACTAATATGTGGCTTAGAGAGGCGTTGGTGGAGGTGCAGATCTTTTTTTGCCTTAGCTCTTTAAAAGAAAATTTTGGCAAAATTTTCCCGACTTCTCCTGTACAGCTGCTTTGATCCATGACAATGGGATGGCTGACACATGTCTCCATGATGCATCGGCGGAGGTGCGAGTGTCCCGACCTTTACGCTTTAAAATTGTCAACTTTTCCCCAAATCTCCTCACCGACCTGACAATCCACAACCAATGAACATCTAACACATGGCGTCGTGATGTACCGCCTGGAGCTGCGGGTGGTGGTTTTTTAATCCCATGTTCCTTTTTAACCCTTAATGAAAAATTGCTTGTTTCTCCTTGCTAACGCACTCCCCGCGTTGGCTTGAGCGTGTGCATGTGTCCTTTACGGCCCGGGGTATAATATCATTTTTGGGTGTGGAGTCCCACCGCGGACTCACGGGCATGTGGGGTAAAGTTCACTTTTCACCCCAAGTGCCAAGAATCTAGCTTTCCTCCCCAGCTCCATTGACCCGAACGCACTTGGGGAAATTTTTCTTCCCTAGGCCCGCAAGCCCACTCTTGGGAAAATTTTCACCCCAAGGCCTGTCGGCCCATAACTTGAGAAATATAAGGAGTTAGGAGGACTTATTTATATCAACGGAAAGGTGACAAAATTTCCTATCTAATGAGAATGTTTTTGGGAAGTTTTGAGTGTGTTAATTTTGAGAAAAATCAAGTTGAATATTTTAATCTAGTTAGAGAGTGGTATAGTGAGAAATTACCCTCTTAACCTAATTGATTAATCTAACCCTAAGTTTGGACCTTGTGATATTTTATAATTTCATATTAATAAAACTATAAGCTATTAATAGTATTTGGCTTTGAAACTTGCTTGCAAAAACTATTGTCTTGTAACCTAGTTGTAGACTCTTTTAAACAAAAAAAAATTATTCCATAATTTTTCCTAACTAATCCTAGGTTGTTCTTGGGTCTCAAGTGGGTTGGTTTAGTGGGTATTACACTTGGTATTAGAGCATTTGTTCAAAATATTAGGCCATTGGGCAAACTAGAAAACTTGAGACATGAACTTTAAACCTAGCACACTTTTAAATCTAGAAAACAACTTAGTTTAGAAATTACATATTTTAGTAAACATGGAAACTAAATAAAACTTAGAAAGATGAACTAACTCTCGCCTTGGTCTGTGCAAGAGGCGCAGATGGGACGAGGGGTCTTTTCACATAGACCTAGACTTACCACCACCAGATCATGCTATAGTAGCCATCTTACCACATATTTTGCAGACTCTTCAGGATGTTAATGTGACTCTATGCGGAGGGACCATAGGGGCACATTCAGTCGGACATGATAGGGTGACATCCATTGAGGCTCGTGTACATCTCCCCAACACAGCAAGGAGCATATAGGAGAGAAATCTTATGAGGAGTCGAGTTAGAGCTGAGTCACCATAGAGGGGGCAGGGAAACTGAGTTTTAGGGCATAGTGAGAGGTCTTGGATTCCTAGGATTAGGGATGAGTATGCAAAGAGGCCTAGAGGCCGTCAAACCACAATTGCAGATCACATCAAGGAGATCCTGAAGCTTTGGCCATCACATTATTTTGGTGACACAGGTGGATTTAAGGTAGAGGCTTGGTTGGTGAGTTTGAGTGGATTCTTCAAGCTCTGTCCTTATTCTAGCAACATGAAAGATCGTGTTGTGATCCATCTCTTGAGGAATGGAGCTGGTGTATGGTGGCGGATAAAGGAGTAGAAGCTCCATGTTGATTCTAAGAAAATTACCTGGGAGCTCTTTAAGGAGTGATTCAGGAGTAGATATTTGTCACGGAGGTTCATATAGTAGTGGATAGATGAGTTTCACGACCTTCGGTAGGCGTCTCTTACAGTAGTAGAGTACTAGAGTAGATTTGTGGATCTACTCCAGTATGTTGATTACATGTAGGATGAGTAGGTGCGGATCCAAATGTTCATCCGGGCCTAAATCTAGACATTGGAGGTTCAGTATGGATCCATTGTCCACAAACATTAGATGAGGCCGTCGATAATGCCTATAGAGAAGAGAGAGACTCAAGGAAAGACACAACATGCTAGAGACCGAGTCCGTAGCCACATATGATAGATGCAGACAACAGATCAAGGAGGTCAGTACCTCTTCCTCGTGGTGGACAAGATTCAAGCAAAGTCATCTTTTGACCACATCGCAGCAAAAAGTAGGCCAACCCACCTTTTAAACCTTAACAGAGGTTTGATGCATAGATAGGTCAGAGTATTGGGCCTCCCCTAGGGGTCCCATCAGGACACAAGGTGCCCAGAGAGCTCACTCAGTAGGAGATATCTAGCAGAGACCTCGGTAGACCACAAATAGATCATCAAGATCCACACAACATACCTCCAAAGTACTAGCCGGACTCGCAACATAGGGGAGAGGATCGGATGGTTGTTTTGGTTATGGTGTTACTAGACATTTTTTGACAAACCGCCCACGAAACCTAATAACAAGGGTAAGACATAGATCTCGAGTCTACTATCGGTGACATGGGGCACAGATCACAATATTTATGTAGTGGTTGAGAACCACCATGCCGAGCACCGAGTACGCTTATTGAGACTACAGGTAGCATTGGTGGCATTCCTACCTCCATTTTGTTTCATTCTTGTTCTTCTGATTCTTTCATTACACCATCTCTTGTAGAGAAATGTAGGATAGTGGTAGTTAGCTAGGATCTTAGTTAGGATTTTAAGATGGCTTTGGGAGCCAAGATCTCTATAGACTCCATAGTCAAGGAGTGTGTAGTGGATTTGGGACCTTTCACCACTAACTTGGATCTCTCGTATCTTTCTTTGGTCTCATATGGAGTCATCTTGGGTATGGATTTGTTATCTACACACAGAGGCTAGGATGGATTGTTACCACAATATTATATCTTGTGTAGAGTATTTGGGAGTTGAGTCGGTGATATCAGGGGTTAGGAGACCCATTTCTAGTCGCACCATCTCCACTATGTAGCTTAAGTAATGTGTGCAACATGGTTATCACATTTTTGCTGTCACAGTTAGTGATTGATCAGAGGATGGGTCTAGTGGACCATCGCTAGATGACTATCCCATTTTGAGCAAGTTTTCTGATGTCTTTCTAGGGGAGCTACGGGGATTAGCTCCCCCACGTGAGATTGATTTTCATATAGATTTGGTTCCGGGAGTAGATCCTATCTCACGAGCACCTTATCAGATGACCACCCTAAACTCTACGAGCTCAAGTTACAGCTGGAGGGCCTTCGGAGAAATGCCTTATCCATCCTAGTGTATCCCCTTGGGGTGCACCGGTGATTTTTCTGAAGAATAAGGATGGATCCTTGTGGTTGTGTATTGATTACTACCAACTGAATAAGGTAACAATCAAGAATCGTTATCCACTTTCGTGCATTAATGATTTGTTTGATCAGATGAAGGGAGCCACATTTTTCTCTAAGATTGATCTTAAGTCATGCTATCATCATTTGAGGATTGTGGAGGTAGATATTCATAAGACCACCTTTCATACAATATATAGGCACTATGAGTTCACAGTGGTACCTTTTGGTTTGATGAATGCCACCACAATGTTTATGAGTTTGATGAATGGGGTATTTAGGACCTTCTTAGATTGTTTCATGCTCATATTCCTTGATGACATTTTGATTTACTCACATATGCATGAGGAGCATGAGGTGCACCTTCGCCAAGTTCTCTAGTATCTTCATGAGTAGTAGCTTCACGGGAACTTGGAGAAGTGTGATTTTTTCGAACCGAGGTGCATATATTGGGTCATATCATTTCTAGGGAAGGTATCACTATCAATCCTTATGAGATTAGAGCTATTATGGATTGGCCAACACCCAATACTATGACAAAGGTGCACAACTTCATGGAATTAGTAGGATACTACGGAAGATTTGTTTAGGACTTATCTCGGATTGCGCACCCCATCACTTACCTTCGAGAGGAAAGAGAAGAAGTTTTTTTTCGAATAGATGTGATTAGGCCTTCTTGAGACACTAAAGGAATGTCTCATTGTAGAGCACCTATTCTTGCAGTTCGGTTCATTAGGGTGAGTTTTCACATGCATGGATGCTTCTTTAGTAGGACTTGGAGGTGTATTGGTGCAGGAGGGAAGAGTGGTGGCTTTTGAGTCTCGCAAACTTAAATATTATGAGATTAATTATTTGAATCATGATCTTGAGCTTACGGAAGTTGTGCACGCTTTGGTTTGATAGAGGCACTTTCTTCTTGGTCAGATATTCACACTCAAGATAGGTCACTTGAGTCTTCACCACCTCTTCATGCAGCCCAATCTCAACGCTTGCACAGTGAGTTGGATGGAGCTGCTTTGTGAGTATAATATAGAGATAGAGTATGTGAAAGGGAAGGAGAATGTTGTTGCAGACACTCTTAGAAAATGGATACATGTGGTTATGGCCACCTCAGTGAGCATCGATTTGTTGAGAAGGATTCTTCAATAGCTTCCTTTTGACAACTTCTACATCATAGTTTGAGAAAAGATGCATGCCACCTCGAGACAGTTGTATCATTGGAGAGGAATTCATAGAGACGTGGCTCAATTTGTGTCACACTATTTAGAGTGCTAGAAAGTGAAGGCCAAACACCAAAGCATTTAGTGGCCTTCTCTTTCCTCATGTTATACCAGAGTGGAAATGGGACACCATTTCCATGGACTTCATTGTTGGGATACCAATGTCAAAATACCACCACGACGCCATCATGGTCACGGTTGATAAATTAAAAAAAGTGGCTCACTTTTCTTTGGTGAAGACCACTTATATAGCTAGTGCAGTGGCACAAGTATATTTGGATGATATTTTCAGGTTGCACGGATTCCACAAGATTATTTGTGACGGCAATCCTTTGTATACTTCCCATTTTTGGACTACCATGTAGTATGCTCTCGTGACAAGAATCAACTGCAACACACAACATATCACCCGAGATAGATGGAAATACTTGAGCGGGTGAATTAAATTTTAGAGGACATGCTCGGGATGTATGTGATGGATCAGCAATCTAGATATGAGGATTACCTATACTTAGTGGATTTTGCCTACGATAATAGTTTTCGAGTTCTATAGGCATGGCTCCATTTCAGGCTTTGTATGGCATAGAGTGCAGGACACTTCTTAGTTGGGACATGTTAGAGGACAGGGTTTCTCTTGGACCAGCTTTGTTGTAGGACATGCGGCAGAGCAGGTCATTTTGATCGACAAATATTGCAGGAGGCTCATGACAAGTAGAAGAAGTATGTAGATCAGCATAGGACCGACCGTAGTTTTGATGTGGGCATGAAGGTGTTCCTTTGTGTCAGGCCACATAAGAGCCCTATCTATTATGGAAAAGGTTCTAAGTTAGCTCCTAGATTCGTGGGTCCTTTTGAGATCTTGGAACGTATCGGCCCTTTGGCCTACCATCTATCATTACCACCTAGCTTGTCTCACGTACATGATGTGTTCCATGTTTTAGTTCTTAGGAGATATATTGCAGATCCTTCTCATGTGCTAGATTATACCTCATTCGAGGTGTAGGATCGAGGGTAGATGATGGTGGAGCCCATTTGCATTATATATTGCAAGACCTTGGGCCTTCAAGGAAGAGATATTGACCAAGTTTGGGTGTAGGGGAAAGATATGATGAGACTTGTGGCTATCGGGAGGATGCTACATTACTAGGAGTTCAATTTTGACATTTTCTCTAGTGACTTCCAAGAGGAAGTAAAGTTTAAGGGGAGGGGGATGTAGTCCCCACTTCCCTTTGACACCTTTGATATTGATCATGATACTGCTGATTATATTATGGACATGATTGTGAACTTTATTATAGTATGATGTAAGATGTTAGATCATGGATTATTGTTGACTTTGATTCAGTTATGATGCATGATTATTATTAGAGACATTTTTATACATTGATGATGATATGTTGTTTGACATGGTGATATTATGGATGTTGTTTAGACATGTGATATTTGGATATTGTGAGTAGAACTAGAAACAAAAATTATTTGATGATGGTATAGTTGTTGAGTAAAATTACAAATAATCTTGTTTGTTGCTTGGATGTTGTTATGATTTTAGAATTTTATTTATATTATTTTGATGTTCGATATGGCCATGAGGCCAAAGGAGGTATTTGTGTTTTGCAGGTTATAATATCACAACAAACATCGGGGATTGAAGACCAACCACATTGGAATTCTAGATGAATTCAACAAGGTCACCATCGCAACTTGTTTTATTTGTGCATTTTTTATTGTGTTAGAGATTCCCATGGGGTCGATCACCTTTAAACGTGACCAAGGGTTATGTGTATTTATTTATTTGGTTCCTTTTTTTATTGATGTTTGTATGTGTTTATTAAGTGATATTTTTATCCCTTTTATTTAAATAAATTGTGGTGTTAATATTTTGAATAATCATGTTATTAAGTTAATTAATTAAAAGATATCATGAGAATGTAATTAATAGAGTTGTTGGCCTTAGTTTAAGTGTTTAAGAATAAGAAGAGACATGTAAGTGATATGTAAGTTAAATTTTGAGTGTGAAACACTCCACCTTCTTGGAAATTAGAATTTGTCCTTGAAGGCTGATTTTGGAGGCTTGTGGGACAAGTTAAACTTGTCCCATACCTCTTAAATTTATTTACCAACCATACCTATGGTTAGAGAGTTGAATTTAGACTTTCATTATGCATTTTGAGAAGACAAATTGTAAGTTTTAATTGCACTTTTCTTACATGGTTTAATTTCAGTCCTTTGGGGTGTGGGTTGGATTTGAGTATGTAATTAAATTGTCATATTAATCACCCACCTATTTATTATACTTTGGAGAATGAAGTTGACTTTTGGTGTTGAGGTTGAGGATGTGGGATGTGGTATCCTACGTGGATCCACCTTGTCCTCTTCTCTTCCCTCTTCTATAAAATTTGAATTACATGCCTTGTTTTGGGTTGCTTCACTTTTGGAAACTCCTTTTGGGGTGAATTCTTTTTCTGTTGTTTTGGAGCTCTTGCTTTGAAGATTTTTTTTGGAAGATTGTTGCATGCTTTTCCTTGGCTAATTTTTATTGCTTACATTGGGATAAATCTGTTGTTTTCGAACTCAGAACAACTCCATCATGGAGAGGTAGGATATCGACTCTTGTAATGCTTTTTTCTGTTTATGAAATTTTTATTGTTTTGAATGTTTTGGCATGTTTGTGGGATGTTGGGTAGATTGCCTAGGTATGGTGTAGGAGAAGACTATGGGGTTCATTTTGTGGGAGGCAAGAGTGTTTTGGGGAGGTATACGTGTGGAGGGAGTTGGGATTTGGGTTCCACCTTAGAAAGAAAGAGATTGCATTTTTACTCGTTATGGGGTTCCATAAGAGGTTGGGGAGGCATAAGGAAATGTGAGGAATAAGGGGTGTTTGGGGAGGCATAAGGGCATGTCGGGGCTTGATATGCTATATTTTAGTTGTTTGAAATGAGGTGGTGATACCCATTTCCCTTTAGGAGGCATAAGTAGCATCCCCATAGTTTCTTTCTCCTTTGGCTTGCATGATGAAGCTTGAGTTTTGTTTTCTATGTTTTAATATTGTTGAAAACTACATTCTATTCTGGAATTTGTTATAAATGTGAAATTTGCATATGTGTTTATGGAACCATCATTGTTGTTGTCATGAGTTAAAACACATCTCTTATTGCATTGTGGTTGGGGCTCTGGGGCCAATAAATAAGGATGGCTTCTCCTTGTCATTGGATGTCTTGGTTGGATGGAGAGCATTGCCTTTCCTCTGATCTTTTTGTGATCAAAATTGGAAGCATGATAAATCTACATGTTGCTATTCTAGACAAAAGGAGAAAAAAAAAAGAAAAAGAAATGTTATTCTTATTGTATTCCCACTTGAAGTGGATGAACTCATATATGTTTTGTAATGATAATATGTTGTATTGAATATCAAATTTGTAATTTTGAAATGTAAAGGAGAGATATACTTTGTTTCTGTTTTGAAAGAAAGAGATGTATTTTGTATATTGTATTGTTAAAATCAACAGAAAAGAGAAATTGTAAAAGAAGGAAATATTGTCTTTTGAATAAAATTTGCATTCTTTTCCATGATTGGAACTACTACTATTTAAAATTTGAGTTTGAAATGTATTTGAAATATATGTTTGAAAGGAAGAAATGCATGTGAGGAAAATACATAAATCTGTCTTTTGAAATGTGTAAAATTGGAAATCAGAATTGCATTTTGGTTTTGAATAGTTTGATTTGAATCAACTAAATGTATTTGATTAGAATTGGAATGAATTCTAATACTTGGAAGATGAAAATGGAAAATAGATCCTTTAAAACTTGATCTCTGTTTTGTATTTTCAAACTAGAAAATTCTTTATCCAAAATTCACAGATTCGAACTCGTACCAAGGCAATAACAAATTAAACGATTAAATTGAAGTAGTATGTCATAAATGAATTCAATTGGACAAAAACACTTGAGGAATTTCTTAGAAAACTTAGCAAAATCGGGCTCAAACCGTTTGTTGTCATTTTCTTTCCAAAGTTGTATTTATTAAAAAGATTGGGAGTCAATCAATCAAAACTACCTTCCAAATCCATCCTAAATCCATCTAAGAATAATTCTCCATGTCTAAGTGACATGATGAAAGAGGAAGAAGATCAATTGATTAAAATTTCACAAGTTAAAATTTACCAACTTGCCTTTTAAAAGCTTGCAGATTGTTTTCATGAAATTTACCCCTTCAACATTAAAAAAAAAAGGTTAACAATTCTTGTACAAAGAGGACGTTAGAGCTTTCCGAAAAGTCTTCATTTTCCAAAAACCAAGTTTCCAATCAAATGTTATGGCCTTCTAAAGTTTTCACTTCATTTTGGCTTCAAAATATTCTAACTGTCAAATTTAGTTAATAAAATATTGTTAGAGCAGACGCATGGGCTAAAACATACTTTTTCACTTTTTTTGTCAAAAGCACAAAAATCATGAAGTTTCCCACCACCTTGCTAGACCAAAACCTTCTTTCGGGTGGAAAAATAATCTAAGATAAAAATAATTGGGAAAAATTTCTAAGTTTTCCCCGCGTCCCCACCACACACCCAATCATTGACTGACACGTGGCTTAGAGAGGCATTGGTAGAGGCGTGGATATTTTTTTTCCTTAGCGCTTCAAAAGAAAATTTTGGAAAATTTTCCTAACTTCTCCCATAGCCCCACTGACCCACAGTGAATGGAGTGTTGACATGTGTCTCCACGATGCATCGGCGAAGGTGTAGAGTATCTCAAAGCTTTATGCTTCAAAAGCCAACTTTTTTGCAAATCTCCTCACTGACCCACCAATCCGCAGCTAATGAACGTCTAAAACGTGGCGTCGTGAGGCACCAGAAGAGGAAATAGTGGTTTTTAATCCCATGCACCTTTTTAACCCTTAAGGCAAAAATGCATGTTTGTCCCCGCTAACCCACTTCCCCGCATTGGCTTAGAATGTGCCACATGTCCCTTGCGGCCCGAGGTGTACTATCATTTTCAGGTGCTGAGTCCCACCACGGACACATGGGCGTGTGGGGGTAAAGTGTGTTTTTTTCCCCCAAGTGCCAAGAATCCAACTTTCCTCCCTAGCTTTGCCAACCTGAATGCACTTGGGAACATTTTTCTTCCCTTTGCCCACAAGCCCAATCTTCGAGAAAATTTTCACCCCAAGGCCTGTCACAAATTGCCCATAACTTGAGAAATATAAGGAGTTAGGAGAACATCTTTATATCACCAGAAATGTGAGGAAATTTCCTATCTAATGATAATGTTTTTGGGAAGTTTTGAGTGCGTTAATTTTGAGAAAATTTAAGTTGAATATTTTAATCCAATTAGAGAGTGGTATAGTGAGAAATTACCCTCTTAAACTATTGATTAATCTAACCCTAAGTTTGGACCTTGTGATATTTTATAATTGTCATACTAATAAAACTATAAGCTATTGATAGTATTTGGCTTTGAAACTGGCTTGTGATAACCGTTGTCTTGTAACCTAGTTGTAGACTCTTTTAAACAAAAGAAAAATTATTCCATGATTTTTCCTAACTAATCCTAGGTTGTTCTTGGGTTTCAAGTGGGTTGGTTTTAGCGGGTATTACAAAAATGTTACAAAAAAGTTTAAGTTTGTGTGTCTGGAGATTTTTTTAGCTTTTGTTTCTAGAATGAAGTGAATTTGCAGAGAGTGCCATGGGAGAGGCCTTGGTTTTTTAGAAATTTTGTATTTATAGTCCATAGGTGAGTGCCTAGAATGCAACATGATATTTTCCTTAAGGCCCTTCCTGTCTAGATCTACCTTTCGGAGCTTCCTTTCAAGTTCGAGGAGCCAAAAGTTTTTCTTGGGATCTCTAGGTCAATGGGTATGCTTGATTGTAGTTGATTCGACTACCTAGGCTTGATCTAGGCTGATTTTTGAGAGGATCTGCATAAATTTTCCTCTGGGGTTCAAGTTCCAAAATGATATTTTTACACTCCTCTGCTAGAAAATGTGAATAGGAGATTATAGTTAAAAATTCTCAAACTTTTTTGCATTGCAGGAAAGTCAGATATGATAGGAACGAATGTTGTGTAATAGGTGAAACATCTCAGAAATTAATTTTCCCATGGGGATGACATGTTATGTAGTATTTTGAAGAATTATGATTCAAACTCTCGGTTGGCAAAGCCCTCTAAGCTCTGCGAACCAATCTACAAATGAATCTAAGGATGATGTTTCAATCGTAGACAATGTAGAGACTAGTGTTGTTGAAATGGAGGCAGGGATTCCCTAGTTACGTCGGTTTTGGATCACGTCAAAGGTTTAGTGATTGATGATGATGAGTGGGAAAAGAATATGTCTATAGATTCAATGCCTAAGGATCATGTGGTAGGTGTGGGTTATGGTGTGATGTTTTGGCGGGACAAATTTTCAAATGAAATTTCAAATTCTATCTTGGACGTTGGTGAGGAATTTAATGGTGATGGTAAATGCAAATTGAATGATTACTACCCTCCAGCTGGAATCTCAACTTTGTCAATGGATGAAAAAATTGAGGTGCTCCTCGATTCAAGATATGGGGGCCCTCATCCCACAAATCCATCTTAGATACATTGATGCATAGTGCACATATGGGGAATTGGACTCTTGATGAATGGTTAACTATGGTCCAAAGACAAGAAACATAAAGTGATTTCTTCTAATTGGGTTATGTTAAGTCGCTATTCGGTGGCTTCTAGTGGAGCTTTTTAAGGTTTTATATCTTTCTTCAGTTTGGTTCAAGCCTCCTTGATTGAGCTTTAGGATCAGCTTTCCTTTTTTCATGTTTTTCTTCTCCAACCACTAGTAGAGGTCATATCTATCACTCTTCAATTTTTTATCTCTCTCCTCGTGTTCTCTCACGATGTATCTTTTATTGTTCATATTTTGGGTGCCTTAATCCATACTTTTATTACCTAATCTAATAAAAATAAACATTAAATATCACCTCACATGAAATAGAAAATGATTAGAAATGATTATGTCTTCCACTGTAGACATTAAATTCAATCTCTTTTCAAGTTACATTTAATAGATGACAATTGTCACTTGACTAGGCCTATTTTAGGAAATTCCATTAATAATGTAGGTGTGTCATGCCTTCCTCTTAGAATATATCCTATTCCATTTGTCTTATAATATCAATAAATGAATAATAGTTTAAATAATTTAATAACAATATACTTCGCATCACGTATTCATATGTATGTATACATGGTAATGTCACATGTGGAAATACCCCATCACCAAATAACATTTCCTTGCATTGGTTTGTGATTTGATCATAATTGTATGGTGATTATAGTTGTAATTAAGTATTGTGAATAAAATACTATTAATTTCTAAATCATTCATCCGTTTATATCCTTTTACATATGGGTGATTGATTAGATTGAGTATATGAATATTAATGAATGATTTTATCTTCTATAATGATCATACTATTATCACTCATTAAGTATATGCATGAGTGTCCTATTAACCATCATGATGTATCCAAAACCAATGGGAATTGGTCTTCTCATATGCCTCAAGTGAGCACACAAGGTGGTCAAGTTGTGTGATATGATAGAATGGGGGAATTGCATGTAATAGTGCATTGTATGTTGTTTTATTTTGCATAGATTGCTTATGGTTTTGGAAAAATTATAACTTCATTTTGGTTCCATTGTTAAGACCCATTACATTACTATTCACATTTGATGGTGATGTACGAATTGTTTTCATTTTAGTTAAGACTTAAGAGAATATTAAGCACTTGTTGGAGTGGTATAAGAGGAGTTTTCACTTAGATACCCGACTCACAAGAACTATTCACCACCGAATGGGTGGAGAGACACCTATATGATGCTTAGTATGAGACATTATTTAGTGAAATCCATGAAAACTTACATGTTTTGTTGGTTTCCTATGATACATGATGAGATTTGAAATTGGGATGAAAGTACCCTTAGGTGGAAGAACACCTCTAGAGACTCACATAGATAGACACCACAAGGACCTGTATAGGTGACATTTGGTCAAGTGGAGCACTTTTAGTTATGTATTTGAGTATATTGTGTCTACAAACTCTTTCCCTAAGGAAGTGAGATTCTAATTTCTCTTTGAGCCACGTATAACTTGTTTGAAACATTATACACTAAAAATAAATAAGCTAATAGTGTGTCTTGGAAGTGAAAATATTCTTATGGAGGGATAAATTCCTATGTGCATGAAAATAATGAAAGGGAGGAAATATGAGGTCATTGATTATTTATGAATTTAGCATGGATGCTTTTGGAAATTAGGAGCTTAGTATAAGATGATATTATTAAGACTCGATGAAGGAAATAGGAGAGAGGTTGTATAACAAAGAGGGAGATAAAATTTGGAAGTACCAAAAATACCTAGGGTGATTGTGAATGGCATGATTATGACCACCACAAATGAGAAAGTATTAAAAGAGAGTTATGCCATGTTGTTAGGTAACAAAACAATATAATAACTATTAAAAATCAATAAAATTTGATGGAATCACTTCTCAACTCAATACATGCTCATGTGAATGGATCATGTTATATAGGAAGCATTATGAGTTGTGAAACTGAAAGTAATGATGCAAGTTATTATATAGAGAAATTAGATGAGAGGAAAGATAATGGAGTATTGGATGTGACATCACATATTTTTCCAAGTTTTACTCTTTCGACCATGCAAAACAATACATGTAAGTTTATGATGATGAATAATCACCCTCTTAACTAGGTCCCCAATGATATGATGTATTGAGGGACCATAAAAATTACTAAAAGGTAGTAATGAGTGAACCAAGTGATAACCCAAGGAATTTGGAACCATAAAACTATGTCAAATTTCATGAAAATATTTTTAACTAATCACATATATAAATGGTGGTTGAGAGGGAACATCAAGAAGATGACTAATACTGGGTACACTAGAACAAGGTAGCATTATTTCACCACACAAGGGTTTGGAGATATTATAACCTAGATAATTTATGAGATGGTTTTACATCTCCTAAAGTATCATGGGGTGGAAAATGTATCTGATCATGTTCACAAGTGTGAGTTAATCTGGTGTGTGAAATGGATCACTTCCCTTAAACATAATTAGGTCAATTTATCCATAACACTTTTAGAATCGATGCATAATTGGTATCAAAAGTATGACTTGAAACAAGATATAGTGGATTATAATTGGTTAAAATAATCCTTAAAAATAAATCATTATGCATTAAAGGAAATTTTAAGAGATTTGTTAGAGAGAGTGCATGTGTATGTCGTGATGTTCAATAATTTTATATCCAGGATTTCATATGAGATTACTCTTATTCAACATCTTTAGTGATTCACAAGTCTCTCTCTACCATTTGGATGCATACTTTCACATAAAACCTTCATAGATCCTAGAGAAGCTATGGATGTTACATTTTGCATAAAATACATTGATAACAACAACACTATACTAAACCTTTTTATTGAAGTATAAATAAAAAAGCTGATATTTAGTCGAAATAATGACTACCAATAGTGCACATTATACACATAGTAGGATTTTATTTATTTATTAAGAATTCAAGCAACATGACAAGAAAAATAACGGTAATGAAGTGTGTCCATCTTGTTTCAAGCCTGTGATATTTTTTTAGAGGACTATGATGTCTAGAATTATCTTTTTAGTTAGAACAACACTCCAAAAATGTCTCCCAAACTAAAAATCTATTGTGTGCATATGTACAATATTTTCAATTGTCATGTCAACTATTAAACTTATGAGGGACATGCTATTGGGTTGAGATATGTAATGGTGGGTAATGATTAAGAAGAATTAAATGGGATTGTTTCTCAATTTGGTATATGTAGATGAGGACATTATGGAGGAGGAATATTTTTGCATTGTACTTGGCACAAATATGGGTCGTGCAATCCCAAATTAATGCACCATAATTAATTTAGATAACCCATTTAAAATGGCCTAGGACATTCGAATTAAGTTCAAGTTTAAGCAAAAAACAACATTTCATTGGGTAATTTTGACACTTCTCACATATTTTGGGCTCCAGTGGACTGAAAGCCATAGAATTAACTGTGGTGAATGAACTTTCAGGTCCAGGTGGCAGGATGACAAAGTTGAAAGGTCAATGTTCTAGTAGGAAGATTCCTAGAAGAGAAAATGGATAACATATGGTGCAATCTCAAGCATTCAAGTGAGAAACAGTTCACTATTCCTATGAGCCTCAAAGTGATTGGCTTGAGAAGACTTCACCCCACGAAATATGCTACATTTAATAAATATTTCACATCTATCATCCCCTCATATACTCAACAGATTCACCTCGTATCCAATCAAAGTTTGACATGTGGAATTCCAAGGAAATAAACACATATTAAAGGAATATTGTGCTACAAATCAAAAGTTTTGACTTGTTAACTTCCTATTCATATTGACTTGTAAAACTTCAAATGGCCTTAACTTCCTCTAGACAACTCCAAATTTCAATAAACATATCCTCATGCTATTAATTTTTAAAATTATCAAAAATAGAGTTTTGTGAGCTTATGTGGGTGAAAAGTAGAAAAATGGTTGGGGAATTAAATTTGTAGATATAAGTAGCTCAACCACAAGAATTGATGAAGTATGGAAATATTATCTTCTCCTACAAGTGAAATGACATGGAATGGTACTGTAAGGGTGGCCATATTTTTTTCAATGATTTAATGCATTATTGTTTCTGGTTAAAGGTGTAAACATTGTGCACTCATGCTGATAATAAAATTTTACTTGAAAGGAAATGGTTTCCTACATAGTTTTGAGTATCCGAATTCCATTTAGACTTAAAATGTGTTTTGTGCAAGAAATATCTTCATGTCAATGAATTATTGTTCATTTGGTGCTCCATGCAAAATTTCCTTGAAAATATATATCCTATTTCTCTAATGCGATGAATAATGATTTTAGATAATTCACCAAAACAACAAATTTGGTTTTGGTCATATTCGCCATGATTTTAATATTTTTTTAGGTAGGTTCCTTAAAAGTTTCTTTATATTTTCCATTAAATACCTATAAGTATTTCATATATCAATCTCTTTAAATTTATCATTTACATATCAATATATTGTCGGAATCCTCCCTATATGATCCTTAAATTTATTTGAGTAGGTAAGCATCGTACACATAGAAAAAAATTGTAAGAGAGATTGCAGAAGAGTGTGAGAAGTTTTGGTGAATAAATATTCCCCATTGGAGAGCCTTTGCAACCTACCACATCTTCGCAACCCCACCCCTACATCCCCACACTCTATAAAATCCATTTCCAGCAGTATATAAAAATTTATGTGCACTAGACAAGGAGTAGTCCCTAGGCATTGCCTCTTGCACTAGACTCCTCTCTCGAGAAATATTGGTTCTGAAAATAAGTTGTTCCCCAATAGGGGTTTTCCACTAAATTTAGTGGACCGTAGCTACAATTATCTTTATAGGTACAACTACATTTAGTGGTCTCGTGTTATATTTTTCTTCATCGAGCTAAAGAGCAATTTAACTATACATCAAGTGTGTAACTAATGAGCTATCCTCTACATTGGATGAGTAAGGTTTTTCTACACATATTTTGGTTAAGGTTATAACTCTAGGAGGAGATCTACATCAAGCCAAGATATGCAGAGATCTAATCCCATTTGCCTATGATGAGATGAGATCACAAATGTCTCCAACATAGGTAATCAAAGCCACCATTTCTAGGGAATCCAAATATAAACTATATCCAAGATGTGGAAAGTGAATCCATTTCATTGGATTATAAACCATGTTTCACCAATCCCACTTTTGACCACAGTTAGTTTATTAATGGTTGGATAGAGCTACTAAAAAAATACATTGTTTACACTGTGTCATGTCTCAACAAAGATGAGTTGAGTTGTATTTTCAATGAGCATAGTTTTGAATCCTCGATAAGTTAGGCATATTAAATGTAACAAGATCACCCTACCAAATGGTGCATCACCCTACATTTCAAAGAAACCTTTATCAAAACTTTTGAAGACACCAAATAGTTATGGAGGAAAAAAACCAAATGATGAAATATCAACACGAAAATTTATAAAGCCTTAAGCGAGTGGTTTTAGTAGAAAACCTAAAATACAACGTTTTCCATCAATTTTTCACATGTTCCTCTTTCTCACAACCACATCTCTTTTTGTAGTGTAAGTATATTATGAACATTGGTATAATACATTATTGTCAAATACATGACTGAAGTGCTTAATTCATTAGGTTGGATATTTAAAAGTGGTTAAGTCATTTTTAAGTAATGGGGTAAGGGTAATAAACACACCACACCTACCATTTAAATTTTTGATAGGATCCATTATAAATTTAATGAAACCTCTAGATCTAGATGACTCAAAACCATTTAGCTATCACTCAACCCCCTCCAAATTTAGCGGTCAAAATTCTATTTTGGGGGGAATTATTTTTTCTTCCAGGTTTCTTAAAAAGAGATTTATATTCACTTTGGTAAAAGGAGGGGTTCCTAAAAGGTTCGTTTAAAAACTATTTTTGCATTTTTTTCACATTTTGAGAAATTTTGAGTTCCAAAGGCCACCTGAGCCCCAATAATAATTGTTCTTCATACCATTTCATTTTCCCACATAAGCATATGCAATCAAATATTTTCAATGTATTTTTTAATTGTACTGTGCTAACATACCCTATAGTTGGGAAAAGTGTAACAACCAAATATGGAAAAAAATGCTCTTCAATTTGTTGTTCCTGACTCACAGCTATTTTATGGTGACAATTATGCCACATGGAAGAAAAAAATTAGAACTAAACTTGAGTTTGAAGAATTTTGTTTAGGTATAAATGGCTAAAAAAATCAGTAGATGATGTAACCCAACCACATAAGATTGATAGCACCAATCATAAGGGAAATTTGATTATCTTATTCATAGTGTTTGATGAAATGCATCCTCATATTTGAGATGTCAAAACAACCAAAGAAACATGAGAAAATTCATACAAAGTGTACGAGGATAACAATACTAAATTTTTAGTGTTACGTGCATAGGTTGAAATTCAAGACGAATAAGAAATTTAAGGCCTAATTGTATAGAGTTGTAACGTTAAGGGATTCATTTCTAGAACTAAGAGAGGAAATATCAAACACTTATTTCATACCAATTGTTTAAGAGCACTTACTCCCTCGAATAATTTTTTTCGATGACAATAAACTTCTTGATTATACCATAAATTTTGAGATGTTGTTGAATTTCCCAAGCAAGAAGAGTCACTATACCACAAAGACAAAGAAAAATAGTGTGAACCATCTTCTCATAAAAAAAGGAAGAATAAAGCATAATTTTTTCAAAATTCCTAAAAACAACATCGATGGTGACAAACAAAAGAAGAAATTTCATATCTGCAAAAGAAGACATGAGATAATATGTTATTAGTATAACACATAAAATAAAGGGTCATAAATAAGTTCTTGACCTCACAATCTATAATCACAATAGGGACTATATGGAGGGTAAAAACCTTTCTAAAAACCATGCGTCTTATGATCCATTCAACCAATGTATTTGAGGAATCAAGGAACACACAAACAGAGATAGAATTAAAGGGGTTATAGGGCTGATATGATCGTATACCCCAAAGGAAGTAACCCTTACACTAGGAATATAAAATGTTTGGAAGGCCCTAGGTTGAATAAGAGGAAGGAAACCTATGGATGTGCCTATACTATGGGGGTAATAATGAACAAAAATAACATGTAAAGTCTATGCTAACACAAGTAAAAATGTAACGTTAAATAAAGAACTAATAATACTATATGTTAACCTATCATTTCCGTAAAATACTAAGCTAACATAGATTAAATATTTGGTGTAAGGAACTACTCTATAGAAAATAACAAATTTGGTTAAAGCACTTACCCTGTTGGGGGTGGTTACCGATGCATCTATCTCCCAAATGACCATACACCAAGAGAGAACAACTTTGGGGAGGAGAAGGGGAAAAAATATAGTCAAGATCACTATAGATGACCAAAAAGTGCATGGAAAAAAATCCAAGAAAGAACAATATCCAAGCCAAGAGTGAATATGTAAGAAATGCGAAGCTAAGTGACGAGGTGCAAGTTGGCGTAAGAGAGCAAAGCTAATGGAGATTTCCTAGTTATCTCATTTGGTTCACTATGACACGAAATATGAGTGGGGTCTTTATACCAATGCTATATCCTATGGGTGAAGGCATCGACCATGAGTTTAAATTTTCACCAACATTCTCGTCCATGGGTGATGGAAATAACTAGAGTTAAAAAAAAAACGCAAAGGGGAGTGTGCCAAGGTCATGAAGGGCGAGAATAGTGAAAGACGTAATAAATGGGAAGTCATAACAACGAAATATTTCCTAAGAATGAAGGATGACACGAGAGGATAAATGAAGAATAAAAAACATAAATGGGAACAAAAGTTTTCTCTCTCATTGTACTATCCCTAACCCAATTGTTATCATACCCCTATCCCACAACAAGTCGTTTAAAGCACATGATCCCATAAATAGATGCATTAGTGACCTCCAACCTAGAAATAGAAATTTTTAGTAACATGTATGAAAATAAAAAGCATGAAAAATTAGGTGAATATGTATGCCCCAACCATTTATTACGACATGTCGCCATAGTGAAACATGGGGTAGTCAACGAAAGAACAATACATAAAAAGAAACTAAAAGTAAATGATGAAAATAAAAAGGACTATCTGAAATGAAATATAACCACTAATGTGCACCTGATAATGTTGATTATCCTACCACATATGGGTGCAAACCATGCTTCGGAACCTTGGAAAAGTAAAATTGACAGAAACACTAGAGGAACATCAATAGAACTAGACATAAATAACCTAATTAGGGACCATGGGATGGATGTCATAGATTTGGAATTTAGAGATGAATTGTCATAGTGGTAAAGCCATATCACAGTAGCAATGCAAAATAGTAAATAAACCATATTGTAGAAGTTACAAAGAGGAAAAATCATAAAACCCAAAGGTGTACATAAAGATAAGATTGATGATTATCCAAAAGGGTGAGTAGTAATGCTGAAAAGCATAAGCAATAATGAGGTAAATGTTATAAGAGAGGTGAATATATGTAAAAAGACTTTGGTCCTAAGAGAGGATAAACAATACCATGGTGATCCTATAGGAAAGGACAAGGAGAATTGAAACCAAGATTTGTTACTTGTCTTAGAGAAAAGAAAGGTTGACAAAGTAGTGAATTTTAAAAGAGGAAGATAAGATATGCTAAATGATTACCGACACTTTAAATCTCCCTTAAGATCCATGCTCCATGCTCCATATTCACCATGTAATACAATGATGCAAGTCAAGTACATATAGGTGGTGAATGTAAAACCTCCTCCTAGATGAGAAGTGAATAAATATCACTAAGTGATACTAGAAGTAGATTTGACTCAACACAACTAGCGAGACGATTGAATACAACTAGTAAGCTAACCCAACCTAACTAGTAAGATAACTCAATACCACTACTACAACTAAGAAATAATATCCCATGAGTGTAGGAAAGCTCAAATTAAATAAAACAACAAGGAAAATAAATATCCTACATTAACACCCCCATAAGCACAACTTAGGTGGGTAGTGAAAAGGAAAGTGGGTCTTGGCAACAAGGCCTGATGAGGTACCCACGTACAATGAAAATATCTCATAAATTGGAGAAAAGGAGAAAACCCAATGTGAAAAAAATTCCCCCAAAAAAGAAACCTGAAACTCACTCAAGAAAACTAGAGAAGGAGAAGTAGTGTGTCCCAATAGTTCATCGTGATGAGGTACCCATGTAAAATGCTCATACTCTATAGTAGAGAGAGAAATAATTGAGGACATGAAGGTCCCCTAAGAATAGCATTGATGATGTGGTCCTCCACGTAAATACTAAAGAGAATTCATCTGCGCGAACAACGTTCCTTCCCTTAGAAAGGATAGAAAATGAGCACTAAAAGTCAGCACCATCCACAGAGGAACAAGAATCATGAAGTACTCGATCTCTGCATCTAGTCTATAACTGAAAGGTGGCATAAGTTTGAAAAATGTGTGCACAAAATACAATGGTAATGCCACTACAAAGTATAAAAGTTTGAGAGAGAAGATGGTGGGGGCCCAATAAACCTTAGAAAGGGATCCATAAGAACAATTGGATCATGAAAAATCTCTGAAATAGTGGAAGTGACGAATGTCCCAAGGTGGGAAATTGCAATGAGAGATGAATGGGTCCTCCAAAATGTGTGATGGCTCAATCGAGCATATTATTGTAATGCAACACAAGTGGAATTTGCAAATAGACAACTCAAGTTGGGAAGATACTCATCCCAATGGGGTTTCTCAATGAGAGAAATTTCGACATGAATGTATAATCATCATGACATGAAGTAGGAGGAGAATAATGTTGCAAAGAGATACTTTGGAAGTCAAAGATGAATTAAAACTACACTCAAGGGTAACAAACTATGTATGTGGAATGTCATCATCCGAGCAATGAAGATGTAATGGAGCACAAGAGGAAATGATCACATTTGTCTTATAGGAAGGTTTTCTAATAGAAAATTATTGGAGAGAGTGAATGGAAGCATGAACATGGGCGACAATGACCTCTGTGGAGGCAACAATAGGGAGAGTGTGCTTAATAGCAATATCCTCTGGTGAATGGTCAACATGGGACTCATGAGTAGCAACAGGTGTAGAGGAACACTAAAAAATTAAAGGGATGTGAGAGGGGAGTGAATCCATGGAGGCACTAGGGTGTTCCAAGGAAGCGTCACTCTAAGATGGTGAAAGGGAACTCAGTGTTCTCAAACAAACTATTGGATAATGGTCCATGAAGTGAAATTTCACTCGGTGTGCTCAAACAAATGCAATGTATCCTAAGAAATAGTAATACCGATAACACCATAGACCTCATAATTTTTTTAAACCACTCATACTTCTCTAGAGGCTCGTCAGGATTAGGAACAAGACCATGGAGATAGGGAAACAAATCATTTGTAATGCAATGATTGATAATGCATGCATTCCTAGACAGAAATTTTTCGAGTCAAGCATAACAACATAACGGTGAAATTGAAACTCCATAATGCGATAAACCCCAAAATTATCCCACATGACACTTTATAACTTAGTTTGAAAATTACAAGTCCCAAAGAGTTTTGTGAGAATCCCCAAAAATGTGGCACTTTATAAAGTAGTGTGTTTAAAAAAATAAATGAATCCATCATGTAGAGTACGAGAAACATTCACTTTTGACCAAAACAGTTCTCAAAACCGAGCTATTGATCAAAATTTATAAAGCAAAAACAATTTCTCGCAAATAATGGTTTATTTAATGAAAAATTTGTAAACTGATTATAAAGTTTCCATAATCGAGGGAAAGGGGATCATGCATATACTAAATGGAACTGATATGAGATGATGTTAGTGTAGCAACTAGTTAACACAATGAGATCCCTTTACACCACAATTTCGAGCTTTTAGTGTGACGGAAAATTGTAACATGGTATCAAAGCCGGATGTTAAGTGCACCCGACCTGGGTAATCTTGGGATAGGTGACCTACCAGGAAGTCCTGGTGTCATTTCATCCTCTTTATGTTAGACCTACTTTGGTGAAGACGTCATGGGCCCAGGGCTCACGTGGTTTCATCTAGCTCCATCATGTGGGGGTGTGTTAGCGTAGTAGCTAGTTAACATGATGAGATCCCTCTCCACCAAAAGTTTAAGCTTTTGGTGTCACGAAAAATCGTAACATGGTATCAGAGTCAAGTAGTTAAGCACACCTGACCTGGAGTAGTACTGGGATGGGTGACCTCATTGGAAGTCCTCGTGTCATTGTCTCCTAATGTTGTTGGACCTAATTTGGTGAATACATGGTGGGCCCAGGGGCTTATGTGGTTACATCCGGCTCCATCATTTAGGGGTGTTTTGGTATAGAAGATGGTTGACACAATGAGATCAATCTCCACCACCACTCAAGATTTTGGTATGACAACAAATCGTAACAAAAGAAAGGTTTATGAAGTAGTGAATTTTAAAAGAGGAAGATAAGATTTGCTAACGATTCTTGACACTCTAAGGGTGATTTTTTTTAGAAATTAGGAATTTGTTTGTTCTTTGAATATGTGGCCTTTATGGGTTTACTAGAAACATGTGTTAGGTTTGATGATATCTTTGATAAAGATGGTATTGAATGAAGCTTTAATTATCACTTTCCTTTCTTTTCTCATGCATGTATGTGGTAATACTCATGATAATTTAGGAAGAACGATAATGATATTGAGGCAAAAAAATTTAAGGAAAAAAAAATCCAAGAAAATTTAAGGACCTACGTTAGGATGCACAAGAGTGCACTTATTCATTAGGAAAATCCAAGGTGAATTAGAGCGGAAAAAGGTGGAATCAAGACCATGGCATTCCAATTGTAGGAAATTTCTGGAAAAATAGAAATGATGATAAACCCAAGTGGGGCAAAGAGCCCAAGCAAGGATGAGATCGGTGTAGATGTGAAAAACCTAAAGGGGGTCGAGAGCCAAATCGAAGGTGAGATACCTAACCAAAGATGAAATTAAGGAAATGTTGTGTAAAATAACCCCGATCTATTTTAACAACCCACATCTTGATTTTTGGACTTTGGAAAAATTGTAGTTGATTAAGTGACGATGAATTCATTTTTTAAGTGTGTCATGTTTCCAAGATTTTCTTGTATCCCCATGTTCCATGTTCCTCAATTTCTGCCACTCAAAAAAATATTCTAAAAATCCCAAAGTGTTAAAATTTCCTTTATATTACGAATTTCGGTTTCGTGGATCAAATTGCAGCTTACATGTGAATTGATCCTCAAACCCCGAATCCAAAAATACAAAGGATTTAGTTTATTTCATGTTTCAGGTTTCAAATTGCATTTTTCATGCAAACAAATACCGAAATATGATATCCAAAACCCAACCCTCCCATTGTATTTTGGATTTCAGATCCCGATTTGTAATTTGCATGTAAATTGCAAGTTGAGTTCTAAAACCTGAAATATAGAGAAAATAGTGCATTTCTAGTTTCGTGTTCCAATTTCTAATTTGTATGCAAACCGCAACTTGAACACTGTAACCTAAAACCCGATAGGCTACAACTAGGTGGCCAAAAATTGACCTTGTTTTTTAAGGTCAACGCATGCATCACACGGGTCAAAATTTTGTGGAACACCTTTTTAGAAGTTTGGAGGTGCATTTTAGGACCCAAATTCTACCCTTTACATTTTGGGGGCCAATGAGTGAAAATCAAGATAAAACTTCTTAACAGAGGCATTATTTAATAGTTCAACCACTCACATTTATTGTAGTATGGCACCCTAAATTTCAAATGGCCATAACTTTCTCTTAGATTCCTGAATTTTCCTGAAATTGGATTTTTTTGTAAATATTAGCATCCCCACGCGAAAAAGGGTAATTATTTTTAAAATGGGAAAAAACGTTCACATTTATAGGAACAAATCCAAGTTTCTCAACCACCAAGTTTGATGAAGTATGGTACCCATTCCTTCTCCAATAAGTAAGTTGACATGGGGGAATGGATTTGAAAGTGTCCCATGATTATTTTCAAGGGGCATTCAATGCATTATTTTGGTGGGTGGAAGGAGGAATTCGAGTTCCCTCAATTTTCCCTCCTCTCTCTTTCAAATTTTCTATAGAATGTAAAGTTATGTTCATTCTTAAGGGTGGCCCATTCTTGTAATGCTTTTGCATTCATTTTAAGTTTGCACATGTGTGTATGAGATGTAATCCTTCGATTTTGGTTTATCCATAGTGAATCTTCATTTCACCTTCATTGTAATGTATTGTGATGATTTAAAGTAATAAAATAGTTGTCTTGTGGCTCCTTTATGCCATAGATATGTTATATTTCATTTTTTCTTCCTTTCATTTTATTTGTACGTATTTTGTATATCTTATATTCTTCTCAAGTTTAAATATGTTGCGATTGATGGATATGGTAGTTTCAAGGTTAGTTTATACTATCACACTTATGTATGTCCTTCATTTCATCATTTTGTTCATATTCTACATCATTTTAGAGTATCTCTCCACCCTTTTATTTGTTCTATCACCTCTTTTAGTGTAGGATTTTCATCTCTCTCTCTCTCTCTACCTAGTACCTTTGAAATTTAGAGTAGGTTTAGATAGTTGCATTTCCTTCCTTAGGAGTAGTTTAACACTAGCATTACGAAGAGGAAGCTGGAATTCTCTGGAGGATTGAATGAACAACAAAATCCCACACTTAGAAATGATTCCCTATTATTCCAAAACACTAATTTCTCATCTATAAATGCATGAAAAATTAGAGGGTATTTTTTTTTATGATAATAGGTATTTATATAGAAGGCACTCTATCACAAGGGGATAATCAATGTAGAGTATCAATAATATTGTCATCTACTTGGTTCAAAATGTGAATGTGAGCATGAGTCATAATATCCTCGATAGCATGTTGTGCAATAGCTTCCTATCACTAGACTTCACACCATGTGGTAAATAAATTATCGTCAATTATTTCCTCCAACCGAGTGAGGATTCCATGCTGAACGTCATTAAGGGTATGATGGGAATTAGGGAGAGGTGAAGGCCCACGGGTATGTTGTGGTCTAGGTGGTCTAGGGGAATGTGGGAGGCTTTGAGAAGATTTAGATCTACACTTATTTCTATGTGAAGTGGACTCGTGAACCGAACACCTGCTGAGCATAACCTGAAATTCTATGTTATTATGCAAGTAGTAGTGATAGTGGGAACAATATAACAGGGATGAAACAAAATGTCATGTGGCATCTCGAGCTTGATATCATCTAACTTTATCTTTGATATTTTCCATATGTTTTCTATAGGATTTATAATAAGACACACCATTTCCTAGAAGCTCATGCCATGTGCAATATGACTCTACTCCAGAATTCTAAGGATTCATAAGGGTGAGAGGTAGGGAAGTATATAAATTACTGTTATAGGTAGGAATGGATGATGTCAACACACATGGTTCTTTTTCATCCATGAGGTCATTGCATCCAAAGTCAAATAAAAATATATTCTCCCCTTCCTTAAGATGAATAGGTATGTCGAATGATATAGTGTTGGAGTCATGAGAAGAGGATGAGGCTGGTGGAGCTATCTAAAGCTCGGGAAAAATAATGTTGTGAGGAGGATCAAATGAATGTGAAGAGACTTCTTGGAAACTTAAAACATTAACATCACAAGTGATTGTACTCTAGATGGTGTTTTGGTTATTTCAGACCTCTCTTTCATGAATTTGGTCATAACTAGCCAAATGGGGATCGTCCAGAGCATAACTATCATCATAGTAAAAATTAGTGGCTTATATTGTACGTACATCAAATGTAGTTTCTAGTTTAAACTTTTTCTCAAGTGTAGGTTGACGCATGCTTGAATTGGTAATGGGAATAGAAGGATTCTTTTTGTGAGGTCACAAATTTAGGAGGAATACGTGAAATAACCTAATATGGTAGACTAAAAACATTGATTATAACGGTAATATTATCGGTCTAATCATCATCATAATCAAAGAGGTTGGGAGGTATAAATCCGACCAATTCTTAATTACCAACATTGTAACAAAGAGATTGGAAAAGATAGTTAAAGTGTTGATATTCACATAATAGAATGGGGTGCATCTCTTAAAGGGTGGGGAACTTATAAGTTTCATTTTTGTAGAGAGTATCATAGTTCAAGGGATTTGGGTCACTTTGGATTTTATAAATTTCCCCTAGATATGTAAACTTGAAACATTGGTACGCAGAAGAGGAAGTGACACACATGTGGTGGGTCTAAGGAGAATGTTGTATATATGGGGAATTTGAATACCATAAAATTCGTGACGTTCCATCCTAGCAAGGATAGTGATAGGAAGCCAAATGCAACCCATGGGAGGAATATTTGATGATCATACCCTTGAGAACTAGTACATGTGGTTTTGAGATTTTCGTTTGAGTATCAAAATGATTTAATGAATTCTAAAGAGGCCACACATGTTTTATCACCCTCTTAAATGAGGGCATGCTTGACTGTGTTTTGACCAATTTATATAGAAGTACATATTAGAGGATCATCTGTCCAAATCAAAAGCTTGTCTAAAATCATGGTAGTCACGGGAAAACAAATGCATGTTTGAGTTTTATTTGTATGATCTGTAAAAATATAGAGTTCCTCAAATTGATAATAGATATTTTCCTCTGAACCACACAATGTAGGATACTACCCCAAATTAAGAAGGAATTTTCATGTCAAACAATGTAGTCATAAGACACTCATGACAAAGTGAGGTGACATGTGTATGAGATATAAAAAAGGGGATTGGACCAGGAATCTTAGACAATGCTTTCGAATGATCCCACTCAACATGGATAGACTGAGTAATAGGATGATAGTGTATAAGATCCATGGGATTAGAGTCAAAATGAAGAGTGATTAGAGATACTTCAAAAATTCTATTTTTTTATTCTTAATTTCATCATCCTAGTCAAGGCATCTATGGTTGAAGAAACAGCTTTGAGACTCCTTTGGTTCTCTAATAGTTTTTTCACAGTGTTGATGACATCGGTATAAGGTGAGATTTTTCTTTTTGGAGTCCGGTTTTCGAAGACACAAGGGAAAATAACTATGTGAGTTTGAGGCTAAATTTATGAAGGGTATTCAGGGCTTTATACAATCACATACCTAACATAATTTATATGCATCATGTTCTCGGGGGGATAGTTAGGATCAACCATGTTTTTTGTGGAATTTTTCTAGGTTCCTAGAGATTTCAGATGAGCTATTGTTTGGCATACAAATATAGAAAACTTTAAGCTCTTCATTAGCTTGATTAAGAGCATTATGATGATTTGTATGTCTTTGAGCATCTTGAACCTTGACCGCTTCATTCGGAAGCTCTCTAGTGATGGTTTTATGGTAAATTTGAGGTCTTAACATGAAAGTGATGGCATTCATGTGAACGGCACATAAATTATTTTTAGAAAGGCCTCAATAGGCATGCCACCAAAAACACATTTTCACAATTTCATTTTGGGATAGGTTTGTAGGATCAATAATTTGACTAAATGGTTTAGGAATACACTTTTGCAACTCATCTATTGTTAATGGTTGATAATAAGTAGGTTGGTTCTTATTATTATTAGCATTTTTTCCATTAACATATACATTTCTACTTGTAGAAGCCATAAGAAGAAGGGTATCTGAGACGGTGTCAATCGTGGAATTCTTTTTCTTTTATTTTTAAAGGGTTTTTATCTTCTTATTTGTTTGATTCTTAGGAATAACCTTCTCCAAATCCCTAATGAGGTGATCTTGTATTTTCATTTTTTCAAAAGCTTCATCTAAGGAATTAGGAGAAAAATACCTAACCTTATATTGAAAGCGAGGTTCTACGACTCAAAAGAAGAGTTAGAAAAGGTTATCATTCAACATATTGTGTTATTCCTTGGTAGATAAGGTCTTCCAAAAAATTTATGAATGCTTGAGGTGATTCAGTCTCATATTGTTTGCAATAAATGAGAGCATTGATTTTATTTTTAGGTAAATCTTGATATTGAAACTCATTAACTAAGGTTGTTACTAGAGATTATAGCTCCACTATAGAGTTAGGGGGTAAAGTTTGATTCCATTACAAGGCATGTCCTGTAATACTATGAGTTAATATTTTAGTGGAGGCATAATCATTAAATATGATCGCTTTCCTTATAAATTTTTCTAACTTGGAACTATTTTGTAATTTAGGATTGCTTTACCCTTCATATGAGATAGAAGGGAAAATGTTTCCAATATCGATGCTAGAAATGTAGGGTGATAGAGGATCTTGTTGGAGTGCCTCAAAGACTTTGTTATGGATGGAAGGTTGGGTAATAGGTGCCCCATTAGTTACATTGAGTAAAGGAGGAGGAATTACACCCCGCAGATCCTGGGTTAGGATGGTTGACCATTTGGACCATATTGGCTTGTATTTAAAGGAGTTAGGTTAATGTGGCATTTTTTACGGACTTATCTTGTCTATGGAATGAAGGATAAGTTTAGTGGGATCAGAGCTAGAGGAATTTTAATTTGAACTGTCATGGTAGCCTTCGCACTATCCACCCTATTGAAAATTTTCTCAAATAGAATGTCGAAAGTGTTTTTGGATTACTCGACTCAAGTTCCCCTTCTATTAAGGAAAATTTTAAATGAACTTTTGAATATCATGTGGAAGATTAGAGGTTTTCTCAATCTAAATATCTTCCTATTCATCACCTAAGATGCTACTATTGTGTGTGTTGTACTTTTTCCTATTAGCTTCTTTCACAAAAACATACTTAGTAGACAAAAAGATGGATTCTGGGAGATTAATTTATGAAAGTGATTTTTAACAAGAGCTGGAGATCCCTATGCAACCATAATCTATTATGGAGTGTGGATATGACCCATAAGAAGCTCGAGAAAAATAGGCTACCAACATAATAAAGCTTACAAAAAGTATTTCAAAGGGTCCAATGCGTCTAGGGTAAATATTGGTTAGGACAAAAAGATCAGCCATGTATAGAAATTTCAGAGTGGTCGATGAAAATTTTGATGAGGTTAGGATAGGAAAGACAAGATTAGACTTGTACATAAATGATACATGGGATGATAACATTTGGAAATATTTATTTTAAGTGTTTTATATATTTTAAGAATTAAAACAAGACAAAAATGAAAAATGGGTTCTTTTAATATGTTTTTCTCAATCAAAAGGTGAAAATTAACATTCACGTCGGTGTTCACGAATGATGTATCGAGGCAAAATTTATATTTACACACCATGTACTCTTATCATTCATTCAACCAAGGTATTCAAGGAAATGATTAAGGAACACAACAAGACTAGCCCACAAATAGATAGAATTGAAGGGGGTACATGGATCTCTATAATTGCATATCCCAAGGCAAGTAACCCTTACACTAGGATGATCTAAGGTTTCCAAGGCTAGGAAGGAAACCCATGGAGGTATCAACAATATGAAGGGTAATAATGAAAAAAATAAGCATGTAAAGTGTATTCTAACCTAAGTAAAACAAATAACATGAAATAAAAAGCTGAAATACTATATGCTAGTTTATCACGTCCATAAAATACTTATCTAACATAGAGTAAATATTGAGTATAAGGAACTACACTTTACAAAATGACAAAAATTGTTATAGAACTTACCTATTGTGGGGTGGTTGCCGATGCATCTATCTCCCAAAGGAACATACACTAAGAGAAAAATTCTTTTAGAGATTTAAAAGGGGAAACAATATAGTCCTAGCTCACTATAGATGACCCAAAAATGAAAGAAAAAAATCCAAGAAATAATATTCTCCAAGAGAAGTCAAGATGTAATAAATCTAGAATCTAAGTGAGAAGTTACAACTTGGTGCAAAATAGAAAAGCTAATGTTGAGTTCCTAATTATCTCGATCTAGTTCATTATGATGTCAAAATGTGAGTTGGTATAATTATACCGACACAATCATCCATGGGCAAAAGGCGTCAACTAGGAGTTTAAATTTTCACCGATGCAATCATTAGATGGTGATGGTATCTCATAGAGAGGTGAAAATGAAAAAGTTGAGTGTGCCAAGATTCATAAGTGAAAGAATAACAAAAGACATAATAAATGGGGAGACTTAAGAAAGCTAGATGTCGAAAAAATGAAGGACAATATAAGAGGATAAAGAAAATTAAAAACATAAATGGGACCAAAAGTTGTTCTCTCTCCATGTATCATACCTAACTCAATGGTTATGTTAATAACCATACCCCTATCCTATAATGAGCCTCTTCATAAGTGCGTTCATAGAAATAGATGCCTTAGCAACCTCTAACTGTTATCACCAAATCACACCTGTAAATTACATGATTTTGTGACTGAGGCATTTGGTGTGATTGGGTAACATTGTTATCATCTATCGATTTGAGACATGCGTGCTTGAGATGGGCCTCTAGAGAAGGATGAATTCCTCTTACTAATCCTAATACTACCACTACTCCTAATGTAATAAAAACACCTAACTAAAGACCTATCCTAGTACTTCATATCACCAAATCACAAAGACCCCCGTGTTTATACAAGTGCATATACTTGAACTCACGATGTGATTGGATAACATGGGTACTATCTCCAAGTTGTGGGACTTGCTACTTGAGATAGACCTCCAGAGAAAGCTGGTTCTTGCTCCTAAACTACCTGCCACAATCTACTCTAATGTAGGATAAGCTAACTGTTCTAACCTAAATTTCCAAGGGACCAGGGAGAGAGAATACATAAAATGAAAGCCTACACTAAAGCGGTGATACACCAGAAAAGGAGGGTGTGAGAGTAGTCTCCAAATATGTGAAATACAGAGGCAAAGTTTACACTAGAGGAGGTGATGACAGCTTCACCATAATCTAGAAAAATGCATTCACAACAATATTCCAAGCATACACAATGATAATGAATCCCTGCAAGAACATAATAAATAGACACAATATTCTTATAGAAAGATCAAAGGGGCAAGAATAATGCAAGAAGACACAGCAGGGGAAGATACATCCACAAACTGGTATTTTATTGCTTCATGATATGCACAGTTCAATCTATTACAAGATAAGGGCCTGGATCACCATGCAAGGAGTCCACTACAAGGGCCTGCAACACACTGGCTTCACAAAGCAATTTTGGCAGAGCTTTGCTACCCAAAAACTCTCTCTTTTACAATGAGCCCAACACTCCAATTTATAGAAAAATGAGAAGGAAAAGAGAAGGGAAAATGGAAATCCCGAAATCTGTCCTTCAACCACCTGTAAGAGGCATTAAATTGAGTGAAATGATTATACATTACTTTCAAAAGGCTCCCCATACTGTCCCATGTGCTGCAGCAGAGAAAGAATGATGACCATGCCTCTTAATTGCACTCCCAGCTACCAAATAAAACACTGTTATGAACCCGGCCACGTTTTCTTAAAAACTCAATCAATTTTTGATCAAATATGGAATTTCTTGATTTCTTTGCATCGGGCTCGGAACCACGATTCCAACGGCACTAATTTTGTGCGATTTCATTGAGAAATGCAAAAGTTATGGCCTTCTCGAGTGCTTAGCAGCTATTTTGGGTCCGTAGGCATTTTTCTGTCATTTGACGGAAATGAACATTAACTGATTGGAGCCGAACACGTTTCCTTAATTTAAATATATATACCCTCATTAAAAATAAGAAATCCAATTTTTGTGGCGTAGAGGAAATCGTGCTCGTTCCAGAAAGTCCAATTTTGTGAAAATCGGAGCTCGGAGTCAAAAGTTATGGCCGTTTGAAGTTCCACGGGTCAAATGTTGACTTTTCTCCTCTGCCTTCGGCCACTTCGGCTTTTCACATCCCACGCGTCCCTTTGTCCCATTTGTCCCAGTGCTGAAGTTCCCTGTTTCGGCCGAACCGGCCGGTTCGCGTACTCGCGGCCCAGATGTCCCATTTGCTTTCGGACCGTCTGGGACAAATTTTCCCGATTCGCCTGGCTCTCGGCCGGTTGCGCCCTTTGTCCCGTGCGCCCTGGGATCGAAAGTTCTCATTTCGGCCGATCCGGCCGGTTTGCGTACTTCGCGTACCTTCGGCCCAACTGTTCCGGGCTGCCTTGACTCATTTCGGCCGATTCGGCCGGTTCGCGTACTTTTTGCCCAGATGTCCCAGACTGCCTGTTTCAACAGTTAGTCAATTTTTTCAACTTTTCGGCCAGTTCAGATTTCCGCATCCCGCACGTCCCTTTGGTCCGGATGTCCCAAATGCTATGCGGACCACCTGGCGGCCTTTCGGCGGTTTGCGCCCTTTTGTCCCAACCCGTCCTGATCATGCTATGCGAGGACTAGGACTTAGCCATTTTTCATGATTTTTTCTGGCCCGAGCCTATTTTTTGCAATTTTTCTTACCTTTCCTCAGAACTTGCTCTCTTCTACTTGGACAGGGGAGTTAGAAAAATATGAGGGGACCCTAGAAACATGACTTTTCACCCTAAATCAATATAATTGCTTCGGACTAAAGAATTTGATGCATGTTATCAAAATTACCTTGGGGGCGAATTTTGGATAACAACTTCCAAGGAGACAGGGAAAGAGAGAGTGCACAAAATAGAAAAATACAACACTAAAGGGTTGATAGTTCCAAGATAAGGGGTTTCTAGAAAATCTCCCCATCCTAAAAATGGAGAAGGATGACCTTGGAGAGGGTAGACATGGACCGATACCAAAACACATAAATTACACCAATCCAATAAACACAAACCATTGGATCCTGTAATGAAACAATAATATGCAAAAACACTTGATTTATGATGAGAGGAAAGATAAAACAGTAAAACCATGAAAGAATAGAAATATTAACACAAACATAGTTTTATTGCTCCATAAGATATGCACAATACATCATATGTAGGGAGAGGCAAGATTTCCATTACAATATTCGAGTGAAGGCTTGAAGCCCCAAAATTCACAATAGTCCAACTATGGAGAAGAGGGGAGCATGGGGAGAATAAATGTCTAACTCTTCAAATTTTCATCCCCTTTACAATTTATAGAAGAAATTTTGCAAGAGGGAGGAAATTTTGGATTTCTAAGAATTAGATCACCCACAATAGGCACGATCGTTTCTTACATTATGATATGGGGTCTCTTGGTGTTTCCCATGCTTCAAGTACTTTGCCCCATTTTGAAAAACGGTTGACCATGATCCATTAATGAACCCTTCACCCACCATGTTACTATTAACCAACGGGGAATTTATAAAAATTCAGGTCTCATAAACCTTCAAAATCATCTTCCTGATGATTCCATCTTATAGACTCCCGAATTGGCTCTCCATCGACTATGATTTTGTGAGAAATGGATAAACACAACAAAAGTTATCTTATTTTTAGTGAAGGGAAAAAAATTTCATTATTGGCATGTGCACACCACTGGATGAGTAGCTCATGAGATGGTTGGTGAGTTGGGGTGGTGAGTTTCACTAGTTCCTTCTGGTAGTCTCCGTAGCATGACCCAAATCCACCGCTTCACGCCGCAACTCCCCACAAGCTCCAAATGAGCCGTTTTGTTATCATCGAGTGCATAGCTCATACCGCTTCCCATGCCATTTTTAGGCTTGCACATGTAGTAGTTTCCTCACGCCCCTTTCATCTCCTTTCTTCACACCTTGATCATGGCCACACTCCATAACTCATCAATGAATCCTAATCCCTACGTTACATGTTGGAAAGCTCCCCTTCACATTTCAATTTGATCGATCCTTGAGCCCACCTAACTCTCTTACACCTCGGGCGACTCCCGAGCACTTAGGACATTTTTCTTTTAGAGATATCCACCTCGCGTGCATCATCACTCGCTTCAACACCCAACACCTTGAGAACCCCAAACTCGAGATCCCGAAATTCAAATTTTCTCGACTTCAGTGCTTCGGACATTTTACCTCCTTAAGCACTAACTCGATTACCTCCTTTCTGACATCTGACACACAACAAAGCTTAAAATTGGCCAATCCCTGAAGTTGACCTCTGAGCTCAAAGTTTACTTCTGAAACACTTGCATCAAATTTTGGAGTCGTGCCGCTTTGGAATTCTCCCTCCGAATTTCACCCAACTTTCTCATAAATCCCGAAACCCAAACTTTAGGTTCCCAAAATATTGAGGCCACCTCACCATTACAATCTTCTCCAATACCTCAACTTCATCCATCCCTAGCATTGAACCCGATGAGTAACTCACCCCGAGCCTTTCGCTCATCACTCTCCATGTGCCAAATCGTTGATGAGGTCCCCGCTCGCCATGTAAAAATTCAGATTTGAGCTGCTACCTTTGATTTCAATTCAAATCATACCCGCGCCACTTCACTTGAGAACTCATTGACATCCAAAATCCTCGACACCCCGATCTCCACACCATACCCTCCGAGAGCTCCAAATAACCTCGTAGGTCCTCAAATTCCATGGAGATTAAATTGACCATAACCTCTGCCTATGCATTATACCATTGAGTGGCTCAACTTCAACTCGAAAAATTCCACCCTGGGACCTCTATCACAACTCATTTCTCACCGCATGCCTCGATCATAACTCGAGTAACCAAGTTTCATCACTACCTCATCCAAGTTGGCCCTTCCGTAATGCTTACAATCTCCAAAAGGAGCTTGCCCTCCCTTCTCCTCGCAGTAATTCCCATGGCCGACATAGTCCTATTTCCTTGCACCGCCAACTTCCATTCCACTCTACCAAGCAACTTAGCTCCTTTTATCATGTTGTCCTAATGTGAGCTCGTACTAAACTCCTCATGCATTTCGCAAGATAGCTTACCCACCTATCCTCTTGGCTAGTTGACTGAGCCCTCCGAATTTCTAACGTATCGCCACTATATCAACTCACCAAGCCACTCACTTGACTCGTCTTGATCCCCCTAAGGCCATCAGCCCTCTGTGCTAATTCATCTTGTGATACTTCAAAGTTCTATGCCATGCATAGCTCAACGAGCTATACTCCGAGACGTTTTCATACGCATCTAGGGATGACCATATAGCTGGTTCACCTAACCTCTTTTTCTTGTTAATGCGTTAGCTGTTGGATTTTCAAGCTCTCCAAAGAGCTTGGTCAAGCAATGTTTTTTCCATTTTACGAAATGTGGGCCCACCGTAACCTAATTCAACCTATAGGCCAACAAGTGAGTCCTTTTAAACCCAAAAGAGGAAGAAATTCCTCGAATGATCCCGACTCTTCCAAAACACCGCAACTAATCCAAAAACATAATTTTTTCCTTGTAAACCCCGCATTCACATGTGAGGGCCCTATTCAAGTGTTTGGGTCTTGTCCTACCCTATTTTCCATTTTGCATGGGGAGTAAAATTGATAACAATTTGGCTACTCGTGGGGACACCTTCCCGCTAGATGTGTTTGACCAGTATGCTTAAGCCTACATTCGGCATGGAATCATTATTGATAGCTTGAAACTTATCCAAACACTTGAAATTTTTCCTTGAGCCACCCGAATGCTATTGCATTGGAATCAAAATAGAATGTTGCTCACATTTTCCATATCTTTCATAAGAAAATATTAAAAATTGCATGAGTGGAAAATTATTTTTATTTAAGTTTTCTTTATTTTCTCTCGTAATCCTTATTTGCGAGACTAAAATAGACTTCCAAACCTGTCCCAAAACCTTATTTTTAAAAGTATGAATCACACTCAAACCAATGATTTCCTAACATACATAACACTTTGCATAGTTCTCGAGTAAAACATTTGCCGAGTTTGAACCTCATGGAACTCTCTCAAATTATAATTTTTCCTTTATTTTAAACACTCTACCTCCAATGCACCGTGAAAGATAAATGACAAAATATGCAAGGTGTCTAGAGAAACTTATTATGCTGAAAAAACCTACTCCTACCCTATCCTAAGCAGAAGCACAAGAAAATTTTAAGCCAACCCTGAGACTGATAAGGTGAACTAACTTTCCTTCTGCACAATGGGCAGCCATGTAGATTATTTGACAAAATACATGGCTTAAACTGAGAGTGAAAACCTGATACAAGCCCAATTATTCACTTGGTTCATCAAGGAATGAACTTGAGAGAGAATGCATGCCTCCTTTATTTTCTTTGAATTTGTTTCACATAGGCATGACAACTAACCCTTGATACTCGTGAAAATCACCCTCATGCTCGTAAAGGGGCATGACCATTAGTATCTCGCTTCTTTGGCTCCAATTAAGCCAAATACATTATGGGGAAATGTTTGATCTGCTATATTTTTCCACTACTCTGAGTCTCAACTTCAATAAGGAAGTCTTCTTGAAAACTTTCCTAGAAAAGGTGACTATCTGTGAGTTGAGTCTTTCCTTGTTTCTCGCTATAGAAAAGTGATCTTTTGCATGGATGAGTTTTATGTAAGTTTTTTCATCCTTGTTCTCTTTCTCTTTCTTGTCCGATGTAGATATTGGAAGATCTAATTCCTCTAATCTTTGTTCAAGAGGAATATTTGAAGAAATGGGTTGTTTTTTGGTGCTCTCCTCCATGGCAGCAGGCTCATGGGCAGAAAAAATAACCAATTCCATAGTCTATTCCCCATCAAAACACTTCTCAAAATACTATAAATAAGCATCTTCTTCATTGTCTACTTGTGCCGAGATTTCTCCTCCTTCCACGATGACCTATGAATCCACAAATTTTTCACCATGGTCTCCCCATCTCGAACAGGAAGTTTGAGAGCTCAAACTTATCTCCGAAATCATAATTTGGAGAGGATGAAGTGAGAGAAGGGATTGAATTTTCTTGCACGGTCTACCTTAAACTTGAGACCTCTAAAACAACTTGGTTCTCATCCATGTGCTCCCTTCTTGACTTGCAGCTGATTTCTCCTCCCTCTCAATTGATTATGTATTGGATAATGGATCTACAACCTTTGAAAATAAAATTCCCATATGAACATTGACTTCTCGAACAAACCGATTTTTGATCTTATTCTTGTTGTCCTTGATTTTCTACTGCTCAAACTTGGTTTTTGCCACCAATTTCCCAACCTTAGGCTCTTTCAAATGCTTGACCAAAAGGGGATTTTATCTATTTCAAACCTTGAAGCATAATTCCTTAAAAATTTCCATTTCTTCTCTGTTGGGCTCTTCTCTTTATTTTCCCTCTTGACTTGGTTCCCCGAGTCTCTTCGCAACATCGTTTTGGGAATGAAAGAGGAGGGGTGGTATGGGTCTCAACTTTTTTCATCATTTGTGATGGAGGGAGAGGTATTACTTTCTACTCTTATGGAGGGGACTTGGGTTTGGAAGGGAAAAGGGTAGAAAAATCAAGATGAGATAGGAGACTAGGAGATGGAGAAGGGGATTCCACACTAGGGGTAGCATGTAAGAAGCTAGAGTCATGGTACTACTGAAATGATGTCTTTTGGGAAGGAGGAAAGGAAAGATCGTGGGGTGGTGGTGGACCTAACAATTGAAAAGGTAGCCTCACATAAATTTCATAATTTTCTATCTCCTTACTCCACATTTCAAGTAGTGGAAGCATTTAAACCATGAATACAAGCTTCTTATGAGGGTTGAAATGTCTTTACATAGGTCCAACCCATGGAGAAGGTGCCACAAAACCAATCCTAAATGCTTGCATCTAAGATGTAGTTGTTATTTGTAGCATCTTAGCCTCCATGGTTTGAATTTTATTCTCCAAACCATCATCTCCATATGTGGGATGGCCTCAATAGTCTACATTTCATTTCTCTTGAATAGCTCTCATGTGGCTTGGTGGATTGCACAAACCGACCTACATTTTTCTCATAGGAATATGCGTGCTCACATTGATTTTCATCATAAAATACATTTGGAGGGGTTTGAAAATAGTTGTGCGATGAATTTTTCAAACTTAGAGGTGGGTGGAACTTATATGGATGCTTCTACAAGTGTTTATTCCATGCAGAAATGAATTCATGACTACAAAACTTCATGGATTGGAATAAAATGTAAATATATTGAAGGAAAAATCGATGGAAATGGGTGGAAAGAAAAGAAAAGTCTCCAACTTAGAGATTGGGTTACATAGACCAATGGAGTCACTATATGTGTTTTGCATGTGCCTATAAAGGCTAGGATTTTACCGCATGCATCACCTCTTGGAAAAATGGAAATGTAACCTTGAAGGCCCCAAACCTGATTAAAGAAGTTGGACCTTATTCTACAACCGGTGATCTCCAAAATCAAAAATTTAAAACCTTGCTCATGCAATGCAATATCCGAAGTCTAAAATCTAAAAAATAAGAATTCTAAACTTTAAAATCTCCAAACTCTAAAGTGCAAAATTCAAGGGTACTTCCGAAATCTGAAATTAACCTCTCAAGTATGAAATATAAAATGCAAAATAACCTCGAAACTAAAAAAGCAATTTTCAAAAATTTAAACCACTTTTGTAATCTAACACCCCTAATCTATTCTTTTCAAAACTTTAGGCCTTTTTCGAACACGTGAAGCCCCTAAAAATAAATTTCAAAACTTATATCTTATTGTGCAATCTCTAAATTCATTAAATCTAAAATCCTCAAATCAAATCCAGAGGGATTTCCGAAATCTGAATTTTTGTTCAAAGTGCCACCAAAGTTGTGAAGATATGAATTATTTGTCCCACTAGGCATGCCATAACTATTATCAATGAATCACAACACCCCCCCGAATTGACATCCTTTTTTACTAAGGAATTCAATGTTATTGGGTAACATGGGTACAATCTCTCAAGCTATGCTACTTGTGGGCTTGATATAGACCTCCAAAGAAGGCCGAATTCTGCTTCCTAATCCTAATGCTACAACTAATCCTAATGTAAGAAAAATACCTAACTAAACATATCCTAGTACTTCCAAGTAGACATGGTAAAAGGGATTGCATGAAATAGGGAAATCCAACAAGAAAGGTATGATAACACCAAGAGAAGGGGTTGCTAGATAATCTTCCCACCTTATAAATAAATAAGGATGAACTTGGAAAGGGTGGACATGCACCACGCATAAAGGCATATGCATTAGACCATTCCAATAAACATAATCATTGAATCCTGAAATGAAACAATGATTTGCACAAAAGACTTGATTTATGATGAGAGGCCAGATAAAATAGTAAAACCATGAAAGGCTAGAAAGATTAACACAAACACAATTTTATTGCTCCATAATATATGCAAAGTACATCATAAGTAGGAAGAGGAAAGATTGCCATTACAGTGTTCAAAGTGGAGGCTTGAATCCCCAAAATTCACAACATTCTAGGTGTGGACAAGAGGGGAACATGGGGAGGAAAAATATCTAACTCTTCGAAATGTACATCCCCTTTACAATTTATAGAAGAAATTTTAGCAAGAGGGAGGAAATTTCAGATTTCTAAGAATTAGATCACCCACAAGGGGCACCATACTTTCTTACATCATGATATGGGGTCTCTTTTTGTTTCCCATGCTTCCAATATTTGGCCCCATTTTGAAAATTTATTGCCCATGCTCTATATATGGCCCCTTCACCTATTGTTTCATTATTCACTTCCCGGTAGTTTCTGAAAAAAATTGGTCACATAACCTTTTGAAATCCTCTTCGATTATTTCATCTTGTAGCCTCCTAGATTATCTCTCAAATAACTATGATTTTGTGAGAAATAGATAAGAAGAACAAAGCTTATCTTAGTTTTAGTGAAGGGGTAATTTCGTCATTGTTTTCCTAAGCACACTGCATTGGATGAGTAGCTCGTCGAGATGGTCGACATGCTGGGGTGGAAATTTCCCTCATGTTCCTTCCCTTATGGTCTCCTTAGCATGACCTGAATCCACCGCTCCACACCGCAACTCCCAAAAGCCTCAAACAAGTCATTTTTATTGCCCTTGAGTGCAGGGTTCATGCCACTTCCCATGCCATTTGTTACGATTGCACATGTGGTAGTCACCTCACCTCCCTTTCATCTTCTTATTTCACACCTTGACCATGGCCGACCTCCCTAACTCATCTATGAAATTGAATCCTCGCATTGCATGTTAGTAGGCTCCGCTACACATTTCGAATGGCTTGGTTCTTGAGCACACCGAACCGTCTCGAAACCTCAAAACTACTCCTAAGAACTTTGGACATGTATCTCCACTGCACTTTAGAGAACTTCACCTCACCCGCATCGTCACCGATCATCACTTAATTCGCTAGATAACACCAAACTCCGAGAGCCCGAAATTCAAATTTTCATACTTCGGGCTTCATACAATTTTCCTCCTTAATTGCCTCCCTTCTAACGTCCGACACATAACAAAGCCTAAAATTGGAAAATCCAAAACTCTTGCATCATATTTTGATGTCACGTTGCTTTGGAATTCTACTTCCGAATTTCACCTAGCTTGCACATAATGCCTCAAAACCTGAACTTTGGGTTGCAAAAATCCCGAGGGCACGCCACCATTATAATCTTCTCCAATGCCTTGACTTCATCCATCCCTCGTTGTTAAACCTAGGGAATAATGTGCACCTAATCCCCTCTTTCATCACTCTCTGCATGCTTTGACCGGCTCACGATTTCCCTTCTCTCCATGTAAAAATTTAGATCCAAGTCCCCGTCTTTGATTTTAATTTGGCTCATGGCCGCAAAGACTTCGCCCGAGAACTCACCGACATCTATGAATCTTGGAACACCCCGATCTCCGCACAATACCCTCCATGAGCTCTAAATAACCTGCAAGTCCTTTAATTCCATGAGAGTCACTCACCAATAACCTAGGCCTCTACATTATGCTGCTTTGAGCATCTTGGATTCAACTCACCAACTTCCACATGGGACCTCTATCATAGCTAGTTTTTCACTACATGCCTTGATCATAACTCGACCAAACCAATCTTCAACACTACCCCGCATGAGTTGGCCTGCCTATAATGCTCGTGAGCTCCACAAGGTGCTCCCCCTCCCTTCTCCCCATGGTAATTCACATGGCTAAGTTTTCCCTATTTCCCTTACTACCAACTTTCATTCCATTCTGGCTGCGAGCAACTCGAATCCTTCTATTCTATTGCATCGACATGAGCTTGGCCCAAACTCCTCATGCATTCCGCCGATGGATCGCCCACCTATCCTCTTGACTTGTTGACCCGAGCCTTCAAATTTTTTTATGAGCTCGCCTACTATATCGACTCAATGAGGCACTTGCTTGACCCATCTTGATCCCCCTAGTACCATCTCGCCCTCCATGCTTATCCATATTTTATTTTTTTTAGTTCTATACCACCCATAGCTCGACAAGTTGTGCATCAAACTATTTTCCAATGCACCCAGAGATGACCATATAGCTCATCTCGCATATCTTCTTTTCTACTCACCAGTTGGCTCGTTGAGATCTTGTCGAACCTAATTCCACCTATAGGCCAACATTGGGTCCTTTAAAACCCAAAAGAGGAAAAAATTCCTCGAATGATCCCAAATCTTCCCAAAACACTACAACTAATCCCAAAACATAATTTTTTCCTTGTAAACCCCATATTCATCTTTGAGGGCCTTGTTTAATGTCTAGGTCTTGTCCTACCCTATTGTCCATTTTGCATGGGGGTAAAATAGATAACAATTTGTTTACTTTCGTGGGACTTCTTCCCGCTAGATGTGTGTGAAAGTATCTTGAAGCCTCTATTGTGCATGGAGTCATTGTTAATAGCCCGAACTTATTCAAACCCCGAAAAATTGCCCCGAGCCACTTGAATGGTCCTGCGATGGACTTAGAATTGACTTCGCTCAGTTTTCCCAATCTTTAATAAGAAAATATTAAAAATTACATGAGTGGAAAATTATTTTGATCTCAATTATATTTCTTTTCTCTCTGTAATCCTAATCATTAGGACTTAAAATGGACTTCTAAACTTTCCCAAAACCTAATTTTTCCAAGTATGAAGCACATTGAAACCAATGATTTCTTGGCATGCATAACACTTTGCGAGTTCTAAGTAAAAACATTTCTGAGTTGAAACATCATGGAACTCTCTTAAATTATATTTTTCCTTTCTTCTCAATACTTCACCTCTAACGCACTGTCTAAGAGAAAAAATGAAACACAACACACACTATGTACAAAACTAAAAATCATACATGATTCAAGTGAAACATATAGGGTGTCCAAAGGAACTTATTCTACTAAAACCTAGCCTAATCCTACCCTATCCTAAGTAGAGAAATGAAAAAAATTTAAACCAACCCCGACACTAATAAGGCGAAGTAACTTCCCTTTCTCACAATTGGTAGCCATGCAGATGATTTGACAATGGAAATGGCTTAAACCGAGAGTGAAAACTCCAAACAAGCCCAATTCTTCATTTGGTTCGTAAAGGAATCAACTAGAAAGAGAATTCATGCCTCTTTTATTTTCTCCATATTTGTTTCACAGAGGCATGACAACTAACCCTTGATACAATTAAAATCGACTCATGCTCAGAATTAAGCATGACTGGTAGTAGCTCCTCTTTTCGATCAAATTAAGCCAAATTTCTTTTGGGGAAATATCTGATCTACTGGATTTTTCCACTACTCGAGTCCTAACTTCAATAAGGAAGTCTTCTTGCATACTTTCCTAGAAAAGGTGACTATCTTTGAGTTGATTCTTTCCTTGTTTCTCGCCTATAGAAAAGTGATCTTCTCCATGGATGACTTCTATGTAAGTTTTATCATCCTTGTTCTCTTTCTCCTTCTTATCCATTGTAGAGATTGGAAGATTCAATTCCTCCAATATTTTTTTAAGAGGAATATTTCAAGAAACAGTTGTTATTTTGTCTTCTCCTATTTGGCAGCACGCTCTTGGTGTTGGAGGATGAGTGATAGGGTTAAAAAATTACCCAATTCCATTGGCTCTTCCCCATCAAAACACTTTTCCAAATCTTATAAGTAAACATATTTTTCATTGTCTCCGCTTGTGTGCGAGAGTTCAACTCCTTCCATGATGACCTATGAATCCACAACTTATTTGCCATGGTCCCCTTATCCTTGAACAAGAAGTTTGAGAGCTCAAACTTATCTCCAAAATCATAATTTGGAGAGGATGAAGTGGGGGAAGGGATTGAATTTTCTTGCATGGTCCGAATTAAAATCAATACCTCTAAAACTACATGGTTCTCCTCCATGTACTCCATGCTTAAACTCGGAGCTGATTTCTCCTCCCTCTCGGTGATTCTGTAATGGATGATGGATCTATAACCTCGTAGAAAACAATTCCCATATGAACACTACATTCTTAACACACTGATTTTTGATCTCATTCACGTTGTTCTTGATTTTCTACTACTACTGATTTTATTTTTTCCACTAGCTCCCCAACCTTAACCTCTTTCAAAGGCTTGACCACCGGGGTATTTTCCCTATTTCGAACCTTAAAGCCCAATTCCTTAAAAAAATGTCATTTCTTCTCTTTTTGGATTTTCTCTTTCCTATCACTCTTAACTGGTTCTGTGAGTCTCTTCCCAACATCATTTTGGGAATGTAAGAGGAGTAGGATGGGTCTCAATAGATTTTTTCATTTTTTCGATGGAAGGAGAGGTATTACATTCTTCTTTGGTGGAGGGGACTTGGGTTTGGAAGGGAAAGTGTCAGAAAACTCAAGATGAGATGGGAGACTAGGAGATGGAGAAGGGGATTCCACACTAGGGGAAGCATGTAAGAAGCTAGAATCATGATATTATTGAAATGATGTATTTTGGGAAGGAGAAAAGGAAAGACTATGAGGTGGTGGTGGACCTACCCATTGATAAGGTTGCCTCACATCAAGTTCATAAGCTTTTATCTCATTATTCCACTTTGGAAGTAGTGGTACCATTTCAACCATGAATTAAAGCTTCTTCTCAGGGATGAAATGTCTTGGCATACAAAGAAACACATGGACAAGGTACCCTAAACAAATCCTAAATTCTTGCATCTAAGATGTAGCCCTTAACTACACCAACTTTGCCTCCATGCTTTGAATTTTCTCCTGCAAACCATCACCTCCATATGTGGAATAGCCTCAATAGTCAACATATTGCTTCTCTTCAATATCTTTGTAGCTTGGTCGATAGCCAAACCGGTCTACATCTAACTAATAGGAATGTGTATGCTCATATTGATTTTCATCATAAAATAGATTTGGAGGGGTTTGAAAATAGCGGTGAGATGAATTTTGTGAACTCTGAGGTGGTTTGAAGTGATATGTATGCTATTTTAAGTGTTTATTCCATGCGGGAAATGAATTCATGATTGCACAACTTCATGGAATGGAAGAAAATGAAAAGATATTGAAGGAAAATTGCATGGAAATGGGTAGAAAGAAAAGCAAATTATGCAACTTAGAAAATGGATTACTTAGACCAATAAAGTCACTAGATGTGTTCAACATGTGCCTCTTAATTCTATGGTTTTACCAAGACATGCATCACCCCTTGGAAAAATAGAAATGTAACCTTGAAAGGGTGCCAAACCTAATTTTGAAAGTTGGACCTTGTTCTACAACCGGTGATCTTCAAAATAAAAGATTCGGGACCTAGCTCATGCAATGCAACCTCCGAAATCTAAAATATTAAAAATTGGAAGTTCAAACTCTAAAATCTCCAAATTCTAAAGTGTAAAATGTAAGGGGACTTCTGAAATTCAAAATTAACCTCCGAAGTCCAAAATCTGAAATGCAAAATGACCATGAGAGGCTAAAATGCAATTTTTGAAACTTTGAACCACTTTTGTAATCTAAAAACCCCAATCTACTCTTTTTGTAACTTCAAGCTATTTTTGCACATTTAAAACCCTTGAAAATCAATTTGAACTTGGACCTTAAAGTGTAACCTCCGAAGTATGAAATCCAATATGCAGAGGGACTTCCACAGTCCAAATTTTCTTGCAAAGTACCTCCAAAATTGTTAAGATATGAATTATTTGTCCCACTGGGCATGCCAGAACTATTATTATTGGCTCACAACATCCCTTGAATTTCCAAATTTTGTGACAAAGACATTCAATTTGATTCGGTAACATGGGAACAATCTCTCAAGTTGTGGGACTTATGGGCTTGAGATGGACCTCTAGATAAATTTTGATTCCTATTCCTAATCCTAATGCTACAACTACTAATAATGCAATAAAAACACCTAACTAAACCTATCCTAATACTTCCAAGGAGACAGGGAAAGAGAGAGTGCATGAAATAGGGAAATCCTACACTAAAGGGGTGATAAAACTAAGAGAAAGGGTTGCTAGAAAATCTTCCTAGCCTTGTTAATAAATAAGGATGAACTTGGAGAGGGTTGACATGCACCAAAGACCAAGACATGCATTAAACCATTGATCATTACACTAATAATGACAACCACCAAATCCTACAATGAAATAAGAATGTGAAAAAAACATGATTTATGATGAGAGGAAATGTGAAATATGAAAAATCATGACAGACTAGAAAGATTAACAAAAACATGGTTTTATTGCTCCAAAATATATGCATAATACATCATTTGTACAGAGAGTCAAGACTTCCATTACAATATTCAGACTGAAGGATTGAAGCCCCAAAATTTGCAGCAGATCAGCTATGGAGAAAAGGGGATCACGGGGAGGAAAAATGTCTAACTCTTTGAAATGTTCATACCCTTTAAATTTTTTTGAAGAAAGTTTAGTAAAAGTGAGGAAATTTCAGATTTATAGGCATTATATCACCCACAAGGGGCACCATGCTTAATTACATCATGATATGGGGTATCTTGGTGTTGCCCATGCTTCCAGTACTTGGCCCCATGTTGAAAAAATGGCTTCCCGTGCTCCATTAATGACCCCTTCACCTACCTTGTCATTGTTCACTTCCTGGGATATTCTTCAAATTTTGGGTCTTAGAACCCTTCGAAATCTGCTTCTAATGATTCCATCTTGTAGAGCTTCAAATTAGCTCTCCAACGACTATCATTTTGTAACAAACAAAGAAGCACAAAAAAATTATATTGGTATTAGGGAAGGGTGAATTTTTCCATTGATGGCTTGTGCACACTACATTCAATTAGTAGCTCACCAAGCTCTTTGGGTAAGCTAGGGTGGCGAGTTCCCAGGGTTCCTTCCATGGAAGTCTCTTTGGTATGACCCGATTCCACTACTCCTCATTGCAACTCTCACGAGCTCTAAATGAGTCATTTTTGTTATTCTTGTGAGCTCTACAAGGAGATCCCCCTTGTTATTCCTGATCGAGTTGGTGTTTCCAGTAATTCTTGTGAGCTCTACAAGGAGATCCCCCTTCCTTCTCCCCATGGTAATTCCCTTGGCCAAGTTAGCCCTATTTTCCCACACTTCCTACTTGCATTCTACCTTGCTCTATCTTGTTGTGTTGACATGAGCTCGACCTGAACTCCTTGTGCATTATGTGAGCTAGATCTCCCACCTTTCCTCTTGGCTCATGTACCCAAGCCCTCTGAATTTCTTTTGAGCTTTCCCATTGTACCAACTCACCGAGCCACTCGTTTCACCCGAATTGATCCCCAGCTTATACATTGAGATGTTTTCCAATGCACCCCTAGTGACCATATAGCTTGACCACCTATCCTCTTTTTATTGTTAATGGTTCAGTTTTTGGATTTCCTATCTTTCCAAAGAGTTCAAAATGTGGGCCTGCAGAGACCCAATTCCACCTATATACAAACACTACGTCCTCTATAATGTAGAAGAGGAAAACATTCCTTGAATGATCCCGACTCTTCCCAACACTACAACCGATCCTCGAAACATGATTTTCACCTTGTAAACCCCATATTAACCTATGAGGGCCTTGGTTAGTGTCCAATTCTAGTCCTATCCTATTGTCAATTTTTCACGGGGTAAAATGTATAACACTAACTTTGAAATATAAATTCTTAATAATAAGTATGAAAGTAGAAAGCATGAAAAATTAGGTGTATACAGGGAAAATCACACTACAAGAAAGGGTATAAGAAGTTGAACTAGAGAAAGAAACACCATCTTTAAGGAATTGTTGTTGAGAAATAAGACTATTTGAATGATGAGGATTTCTTATACACTAGCCATTCTAGTGAAGAAACCATGTCATCAAGTGTAATATGGTACACTGATTTAAGAGTCACTCGACACATGACCAACTGTAGAGTATTAATATCCACTATACAGGACATACTCTATAAAAATCATGTTTCATTGGGGAATGAATCTTCCTACACAGTATAAGGTATTAGGGACATTTATCTACCTCTTTGTTGACATAATTATAGGTTATCATATTTTGTGGATGTACCTTGTTTGACAAAGAACTTAATATTTTTCATTGCACTTGTAGATCATAATACAAAGATTGATTTTTATAGTCATTTAAAGTAAGAAAGTATGCTTTATTCGAGATAAATCAAGAGTCTTGTAAATTTTTGTAAGATATTCAAAAGTAGGATAGATGATTTAGATTGATTTTTTTCGTAGAAATGATAAGGAGCTAGCGGCTAAGAATACTTCTTCTCGCATTACTTGTTGCATTAGAGACTTGTTCACATCATGTTTGCATATTTCAATGCAATTCATTGGAAAAATATGTTGAGAGGTTTGAAATATCTCAAGAAAGATAAAAATAAATGTCATGCCCCAAAATTATAACCACTAAAATACTATTAAACACCATAAAATGAAACCTATTGTGGAAATGGAATATTTTATTTAATAAAATGTGTCGTTAACACAATTAGTTATTGTTATGTTCATCACTAAGACATTTCAAAAATATATTAAAACATGATATTATATTTTAATTTTAATCAAGGTATTACTTAGACAAAAATGGTAAATAGAAGGAGCATGATATTTAGTAAAATCATTAGTTTTCCTTCCAGCTTTTCTTATTTCCTTCTAGGGTGATATTTAAAAATCACATCCAAAACATTATAATATAATCGTTAAACATTTTTTATTTCATGAGTACATTTCATTAAGGGTTTCAATTTAAATGAAATTATAATAATAACATTTTGGTTTGATACGTACATGGGTTCCATTTGGGCCATCCAAATGAACCCATGCCATATTATTTATAACTTAAGTTTCTAAAACATTTATAACATATCAAACATACTAATTTTATTTAATTAAATTATGCAATTATACTTAACACTATTTCCACCTAACTAAGTTGTTATGATTTATTATCAGCCATTAGATTGTTTTAATTCTCGCCATAGGTCCGATGGATCTTTTAGAAACCCTAATCCTTCTTATAATTTCATATTTCTTTTCTTTTTCCTTGTTTTATTTTAGTTTACATAGGTTTTTTGTTTTCTATAGGTAGGAAAAGGAAGATGGAATCCATGGAAATCAAATGGGACCTCATAATGTTATCTCTCGAAAGTGCACCCAGTAGAGAGATGATTGGTGTTCTAATCTTGCTATGGATATCTCTCTTTCGTAGATACATGGAAACACCTCGGGTATATGGGTATACCTATTATGAGGTGAGTCTTTGGTATCGGTTGCTTATTGATATATCCTTAACTAATTTTTGAGGTTTTGAGAGTAAAAAGATGGTTGTAAATGAATTGGAAACGGGGTGATACACCAAATTTTTTGAGGGATTTGAATGAGTACATGCAAAAATATATGAGAATGGATTCTTGGTGTACAAACCAATAGTTTGTAAATGTAATATTAAGGCAAAAACTTGATGTATTGAGGGAATGATTCACAAAAATACTATTAAGATGAACATGCACACTAATATTATGCAGAAATAACTAAATTTGCTGCTAGGTAAGATGATCAATAAGGGAATTTGACATTCAAAAGAAATAAAAAAGTATACATGACACTCGCAAATAATTGGAAAGGCAGAAATCAACTCTCATACAAAGGGGCAAACTGAAAAATATGCTTCAAAGACTCATGTGTCCAAAAATTACTCTTTTGTGCTTTTCCAATGCACATGATATATAGCAAAAATTATACTCGCCCATGCATCCTAATTTTATCCTTTATCCGAGAATAAATAAAGTTATAAAAATAAGCATGTTACTACAATGAGGCATTAATAACGTTGTTTACAAAAATACAACTCACTCGAACTATAGTTGACTATTCTATTTTTAATAAAGTTGGGTGAATAATTTTGCTAATAATAAACTTTTCTTGATGAGAAAGTCTTCTCTAATGCATGCAATTTATGTCTTCTAGCTGATGATGTGGCATCTGCAACTTGATCCACTTGCAATTGCAAAAATAGCACTTTAAAATGCCCTTTGGATGCACATGCAAAAATTAATCTCCCTACAAGTAAAAATAATGCCTTTTCTCTTACACTTAGCAAAATTTTGATCAATTCCACATCACCCATTATGGGGACCACTATGAGCACATGTGTAATAATATTCTACTCTTATTTTTGTAGAAAATAAGGTAATAGGCCTCCAAAAGGGCTCCTTGTATTCTGATGTTGACCTCTACTTGTCTTCTAGTGGTCACATGAAGAATGCACTTGTGCACACCATGCTATTGTTTGCTTCTAAAATATCCCACTATGGGGACCACCTATGATGTGAACACTTTGTCTCCATTCTAGATTTTCCCTCTTTTTGAAGAAATTGAGGATGCTTTGGAAAGTATAAGGTAAAGTGGTCATGCTTTGATTTGTTTGGAATATACTTTGATCAAACATCACATGTTTTAAAAAGGCCCCTCTTGATTTGATCATGGCCATACTATAATACTCGGCCACCTTTTGTATTATCATTGCATTGTGATTTGTTGTCGTTATTTGATTATTTCGGTTTATAATATAAGACCTTAACCAAGGTCAATGCAATTATTGTTTTAAATGACGTGGGATAGCCCCCTTCTCTTGGTGAATCACCTCTTGGAATATTTTCCGATGGCGTTCTCCAACTCGGTTGAGTTAGGGTTTCTCTGGACCATGACAAGTGTATTGCTTTTGATTGTGGTTGAGTAAAGTAACACTATGGTTGAATGGTGGTTTGCAATGTAAATCATTGATTCTGGTACTTTCTTCATTTCTACCATTAATGCTCTAATCCATGATTAGGGTTTTAACCTTGTAATTAATATGGTCGGTGACATTGTAACCATGGTGGTTTGCATAGAAGCTGATGATTGATTCTTGATCGTCTATCTTCTGGTACTTGATTGATCTCCACCGTGGATCTTTTAATCCCTAATGATGGGGTAGTTGGTTGTAGTTTTTTTCTTGATTGATTGTTGCACGACTTAGCCATTGATGATAACTCCAGATGACTTAGGTTTTTAAAAACTAGTTGAGATTATTACTTGTCATTATCATTTTCTCGATCCGAGTGGAAAAGCCTTGGAAAATCTTTATCAAACCACCATTATTTGATCTTCGAACTTGATTCTATAACTTTGAACGCATGCATTCTATGGCTTTCACTTTGTTTGAAGCTCTGTGAGATTATGAGGCTGTAATTAGAGCACCTTCAAGCTTATTATAGAGGGGGTCCGTAGATATTAATGGCTACCATGGTTGATCTATCAAACTCTCTGTTGCTTTGTAAATCGGTCTTCTGATCTCGTGTAATATCCCACTTTTGGGATATTATAAAATAGAACAACCAAAAACTCTTAATCACTCAAAAATAAAATGCACAGAGAATCCAATCAAAATTTACTTGATCCACTCAAATAAACGACTCAATAAACCCAATGATATGGGTTTAATGGTCTCTATCAAGCAACTCACATCATTATTTCTCGGTTGAACTAGTAATCCACATCAAACAAGTAATAACACAAGCTGTAATGAACATTCTCAAATACTCTTAAAAAAATCCTTCATACAACTCTTAGCTATGCATGTTCATTCAAGAGTACAAACCCAAATTTTAAACTCCTAATAATAGTCACTTGAATATATATGATATGATCTTATATTTTATATATAGATAATATGTGAGATCATCAAATACCATGAAATAGTTAAAACCTCATAAGTCAGTTGAGCAAATAAGACTATGAATAACAATTTCTTACTTCTAAAATGCCCCAAGACCGTCACAAAATCATTCCCAGGTTGGTTGCTGTAATTAAGAAATTAAAATCATGCACTGGTATGGTCGATCCATTCCCAAATCAGTCCATATTTAGAATATAATAAGTCACTACCAAGGAGGACTACAACACACCATACAAACATGTAAACACCTAGTCGTATCACTCCACATAATATTCCAGATCAGTCCATATACACCCGATATAGTAGTTGAAGTTAAAAATATAACCAATCAATTTACTGGGCATATAGACTTCCGAACATGCATTCAACAGTGAATATTCACCATAAATGAAATCATAGATTTTAGAGAGAGTTGCAAAAGCTTAAATCTAACCATGAAAAATCAAAATACATCAAGGTTCGGAACCAAACCTATCTAAAAGAAGTCATTGTAGCAAGGGCATAAAAACATGTATAAATATGACCGAGTCACATCAAATAATTCTCTAAAAATAGTCCACAAAGATCATAGAAGAAGTCGCCTAGGGTTTAGAGAGATCATACACCAAATCGATTTGCAAAGCACTCACAAAACACTTCAACTTGATAACCAAAAACCAGCTGCTACAGTGACATTGCTACAATAGAAAATACAGATTTTCACTTGCAAGTTTGACCAGATATTTGCCAAATCCATAAATATGGATCTCACAAATAAATACTTCAATCAAATCTCAAAACCAGCTCAATTCAACCTCCCACACATGAGAGAGAGATAGAACATTAATGGGCATACATCCCAACTCCAAGCATGGAGCATAAAATAAATATCATCATAACATGCTCATCCAAGGAAATGCAACCCTCTTCTTATAGAATAAGAGGTGCAAATACCAATGTTCAAACATTTAATGTTTTCCCCCTAAATAAAAATATTTAATAAGCTATTACTTGTGCACTTTATTTAATTTCTTAATTTAATATTAAGAAATTCCTATCCTAGGTGCACTTTTCTAAACTAAGAGGGCCCTCAAAGGGTTACAAAAGAGATAATGAATATCTTAAGTTGAAATATGAGCCCAATCCTCAAACCCATTGGGTTGAGGGCCTTCGAATCCTTCCATGCAGATAATGTCCTGAAAAGGGGACATTACAGTCCTCCCTTCCCAAGATTGCTTGTCCTCAAGCAATGCCAATGTGTGCATCCAAATGCAATGAAGTAGTTCTCCCACAATCTTTCTCCCATGCCAATCAAGTGAAGAAGTATTTGTAACAACTTGTGTTGCTTCTTCTTCTGGAAACTCGGGAGTGTCTTCGGTTGCACTTTCTTTTTTAAGCCTGCACATGGAACAAACATGTTAGGAAAACAAGTGTTGAAAAGCACTTTTCTTTTTCCTCATCAAGTCTCCATGATGTGAAAGGATCACAAGTCCCTCTTGTGTATGGGCTACCCCCAAATGTCACCAAGCTTCCCCATCTCTGCTAAAGATTTCCCTCCAGGATGTAGGGGATACTATCCCAAAATCATTCATGTAACATAAAATAACATCCATGTACCATGAACTTTTCTTGTGAATGGTGGAATACTGAACTATAGAAGGAACCAAAGAGCTGAGAACAAATAAAATTTTATGGCAACAGCTGTTATGTTCCAAAATTAGCAACATAAAGACGGGAATGTGCTCAATTAGGATAGCAATCTGAACATCTATTCCCCAAACATTAATCTTAGCATGTTGGGCAGCAAACCAAAGAGATAACCAGCTGAAAATTGAAGGCATAGCAAACAACAACATTGACCATTCATACTTTTGATTATCCTTCCAATTTCTCATGTCTACTCTTATGATATAAAACTGAAAATCAGTCATACATACAGCTGGGAAGGAGTGGAAGGCAGCAAGATTAGTTAACATAAGACCATGACTTCCATTGTGCTTCACCAAGTTCTCACCTTTACCATTTGTGGGAATCTTTCTTTGCCTTCCGTCAACTTGCATCTCCCAACATCTCTTGAATCTAGCATAGAATGGACAAGGTAACATACTTGTGTTTTTCGAAAAGAATTGATCAAAAATATTACCTTGTTGTAGAAGATCATTTTCTTGCCTACATGTGAAAGCTTGGAACATGGAAAAGGATCTTCCGGGCTGCAAACCTTTTACTGTCCATGATCCCCATGCTTTTCCCAACTCTTGACTAAAATTGTGTTTACCATAATCCCAAGAAAAGGCAACAACTGAATATGCATCATAATTGATTAGAACAAACCTGAAAAACTGAAAATTTTCAACCTTTATGGCTGCCTCATCATGCACATTGTGTAGTCTTCCACCTTTCTTCCATGCAACATATCTTGGAGTCATCCCTTTGTTGCTTTTACTTTCTCTTGGACTGAAAATTATGGGATGTTGGTTTCCTTGCCAATGATCCGGGGCTGCCTTGAAAACACCCTTCACCTTGTCTTTGTTGTTAGCATAATACTCATGATGAATATGGTAAGATAAAGGTAAAGTATGATGATACAACAAATCAAAGTGCTTACCCTTGGTGGCTGCCATAAATCTCTCAATCTGCAAATCATCATTAGGACTTAGAGAAAATCCTTTCTTTCTTACTTCCGGATCCCTTAAGGCCAAGTCATGCTTGCCCATACTCATGCTTGTCATATAAAATTTAGTATTCCCATTTGTGCTCATAAAGTTGGATACCCAATCAAGCAAGTTACTTCTTTTAACAAGCTGCCCATGACCCCACTTGCTAAGGCTCAACATGAAGGGAGAAAATTTATGTGAAGTAACATACCTTAGGCTGCCCCCAACTCTTTCACAACTCAGAATTTTTGAGTTTTCTATAGCATTCTTTACCTTGTTGTCTTCTTCATCCAAGGACTCCTTTTCCTTCTTAAAAACATTCAAATGCCTATCTTCCTTCATCTCATCTCTTCTTTCCTCAAGGGGAGGAGCCATAATAATGTCAACTTGCTCCTTTGTCATCATTTCCTCTTCATTACCACACATGCAATCATTAGTAGGAAAAACATCTTTGTTCAAAAGCACACCCTTACCTTGATTTGTGTCCTCTTGGGGCTGCATATGGTGGAAACCTTTCCTGACACCTTGAAACTTACAGTACCCTTGAAAAGACAAGAGTTCCTTTGTAGCCAAACTTAGAGATGCATACTCTTGTTGCAAAGTCTCGAAAAAGTCATCATGATGAGTTGGCTTACCCCTCTTTGGTTGTCCTCCTTGGTGATGATTATTTCTTGGAGTTAAGGTATCTTTCATCATGGCTTCCATGGTATGTTGCACATCCTTGTGCCATTCTCTGAACAACCCTTGCAAAAACTTTCTTGCTTTGGAGTGAAACCTCCACTCTCCATTCCCATCTCTTTTTCCTATATGCAACAAACTCACAGGTGCAGAGGAAAGTGGATCGATACCACTATAATATCCCACTTCGGGATATTAGAAAATAACAACCAACAAACTCTTAATCACTCAAAATCAAATACACATAGTAGAATCCAATCAAAATGTACTTGATCCACTCAAACAGATGACTCAATAAACTCGATGATAGGGGTTTAGTGGTCTCTATCAAGTAACTCATGTCATTATTCCTCACCGAACTAGTAATCCACATCAAACAAGTAATAACACACTGTAATGAAAATTCTCAAATACTCTCAAAATAATCCTTCATACAACTCTCAGCTATGCTTGTCCATTCAAGAGTACAAACCCAAATTTTAAACTCCTAATAACAAATACTTTGAAAATATATGATATGATCTAGTATTTTATATATAGATTATATGTGAGATCATCAAATACCATGCAATAGTTAAACCCTCATAATTCAATTGAGAAAATAAGACTGTGAATACCAATTTCTTCCTTCTAAAATTCCCCAAGACCATCGCGAAATCATTCCCAAGTTGGTCGCTACAATTAAGGAATTAAAATCATGCACTGGTATGGTCGATCCATACCCAAATCAGTCCATATTTAGAATAGAATAAGTCACTGCCAAGGAGGACTGCAACACACCATACAAACATGCAAATACCTAGTCGTAGCACTCCAAATAATATTCCAGATCAGTCCACATACATCTGATATAATAGCTGAAGTTGCAATCAATTTACTGGGTATATAGACTTCCTAACATGCATTCAACAGTCAATATTCACCATAAATGAATTTGCAGATTTTAGAGAGAGCTACAACAGCTTATATCTAACCATGACCAACCAAAATATATCGAGGTTCAACGCCAAACCTGTCTAAAATAATTCTTTGTAGCAAGGGCATAAAAACATGTATAAATCTGATCGAGTCACATCAAAGAATGCTCTAAAAATAGTCCACAAACATCATAGACTATGTCACCTAGGGTTTAGAGAGATCATACACCAAATCGATTTGCAAAGCACTCACAAAACACTTCAACTTGATAACAAAATACTAAGCTTCTACAAAGGCGTTGGTATAGTAGAAAATATAGATTTTCACTTGCAAGTTTGACTAGATATTTGCCAAAGCTATAAATATAGATCTCACAAATAAATACTTCAATCGAATCTCAAAACCAACTCAATTCAACGTCCCATGCACGAGAGAGAGATAGAGAGAACATTAATGGGCATACATCCCATCTCCAAGCATAGAGCATAAAATAAATAACATCATAACATACTCATCCAAGGAAATGTGACCCCTTCTTATAGAATAAGAGGTGCAAATACCAATGTTCAAACATTTAATGTTTTCCCCCTAAATAAAAATATTTAATAAGCTATTACTTGTGCACTTTATTTAATTTCTTAATTTAATATTAAGAAATTCCTATCCTAGGTGAACTTCTAAACTAAGAGGGACCTTAAAGGGTTGCAAAAGAGATAATGAATATCTAAATTCAAAATATGATCCCAATCCTCTAACCCATTGGGTCAAGGGCCTTCGAATCCTTCCCTACATGTAATGTCTTGAAAAGGGGACATTACGACTCATCAGATATCTGTACTTTTTGTTGTTTTTACCCTCGATCTTTCCGAGTGTGATCATTGTGGTCATGGCCACTATTGTTTATTCTTTGAGCTCATTGTTTGATATTTATGAGCACAATCTCAGGCCATTATTCGTTCTATTCTTTGCAATCAATAGTTTGGGGCTCTATAATATTTTCAGTTCTCTTACCGCTTCTGCTAAAAAACGAGCCATGGCTCTGCTCATGGTCACTTTTTTTTCATTCTAGAGCTTATTTCTCATGGTTTTCGAGCTCAAAATTTTTTCAATGATTTTGGCGAGTTCAATGAGTACTCATTTATGAAAATTTCCACGGTTTGGATATGTGGTGCTCCATTCAAACTCTATTGTGTGGTCTTCATAAAACAAAACAAAAAGGTGAGCTTTTGATTCTACAAACTTGAAAAATTTCATTCTTTAACCTGTAACTTGTAACTGATACTTCGAACTCATTATATTTCTTTGTCTCTATGGTTTGGTCAAGCTCAAAAATAAAATCCATGGACATCTTGCTTCATTCCACACTTTGAGGGTTTCGATTGTCGATTCCAACTGGTAAGTGCATAATGATGCCATAACTTGTAATTTGTCAAATGGGTATTCTATATTTTGTTCAAAAATCATAAGATTTGTTGTATAAGTGACATGGGTAATCAAGTTTTTGGCTTCAACCTTGTTATGATAGTTTCCATTTTCACTAAGGTCACCATGTATGAGCTTTCTTCTTTTGATGTGTTGTTATCAATGTCTGACTTGTAGCATGTATTCATCTGATCATGTTTTTGGGTATTAAATATTTTGTATCTGTTCTGAATTTCAATGCTCTCTCTCGAATTGAATCTTCTGTACTTGATTGATTCTTCCCCTAGGAGAATTTATAAGCTAAAATAAAACTTGAAGCTCCTGTTGTGTTTTCTCTTGGTGATATCGTTTATTGAGCTCCCATGAAAATGCTTCCGAAGTTCTATAAATTGTAGATTTGAGTGTGTTTGTAGATATGTGTGTATCATCTTATTTCACTGCAAATGTAGATTCTATTATTTTTTTTTGTTCTAAAATCTTGAGAAATGATTCCATTCTTATTACTCTAGAGTGAGGAGATGAACTTTTTCCTCGAAAGTTGATGGTCATGAATTTTGATGCTTTGAATACTTGTTATTTTGATACTAACGCAATCCTTGATATCTGTCACTTATATCTCCCATTATACGGCATGTTACTCTGAAAAGTGAAATCTAATGTGTTCCATTTTGTTTCTATTCACTTGAAACTCTTATTTTAGATATTCACTAAGGTAGGATTTTGTTCTTCTCAATCTTGCTTGATCTGAAGCTGAACTGTCATTTTGCTTTATGTGATATTATCAGTGAATACTCCTGTTACTTTGATATATCCACCTTTTTTTGTAGCTTAGTATTTTGAATGCTACCTGATTTGTTAATGCTACAGTGGTGTTTGATGCTCGGAGTCCCTGTAGCTCATTCTGAAAAACATATTCTTTAAATTTGATGAGCTTTGAATGCTCTGAGGTAGTTGAAGGTTCTCTCTAGTGTTGTGAATAGAAGAGACATGATTTCTTGTATATGTTTATTGATATCCTGAGTTATGTATCTTTTCAACAACTGTAACATCAGAGCTTGTAGGGGTTTACTACCTAGTTTGCAACTAGAGCTTAATATGATTATCTGGATTGAAGATTTCTTGTATTATACTCTGACCTTGTAATAACTAGAAATTTCTCTATTGTCAAAACAAAAGTTTCATTCCCAGTACATTTTTCTATCTATAGATTAGAATCTATAAAATGTGCATTATGATTGTATCTTGATCTATATTTTTGCACTTTTAAAACTGAGAGTCTTTGTATATTGTACTTCTTCTTTTGGGTCCTTTCTGAGTGAATGAGTCATGCTGAAACTATGATCTCTTTGAATTTAATATCTTCACTTGTGCTATGAGATTCTTAGCTGAAACACATGCCTACTACTTTGAGTACTTACTCCTTACTTGCATTAGTTGTATCTTGTGTGTCCATACTTCTCTGTTAGTTGGTCTTGTAGATGTACATTGAGCTGGTTGCATTGTGTATTGTATCTCTTCATCATGAATTACCCTCTGCATTCTTAGTTGTACTATAATTGAAGTTGTTCTTAATAATGAAGTAACTTGTATTTATCTGAATCTATAGCTTTGACTATACAATGTATTATCTCCTTTCTTGCATACTATTTGATTAGTACAGTAGTTTATATTTTGTCAAATATTTCAAACATGTGTTAGTTGTGAAAGATCAATTAAGAATTCATCATAAAAGGGATAATATTGATTAGTTTATCCTGGGAAAAACAAGGTAAATATATTTTTATTGCATAAGCTAGTTTCCTCTTTGATCACCAAAGGACCGGAATTTATCAAGAAGAATACATCTACATTAATTTATTCGTAAGCATATATTTTATCTTAAATTTTATAAGGATCATCCAACCATTTATTATGCTTAGAATCACATTGTTACTATGTCTTAGAAGGGTTTACAACTAAAAATTTTATCTCAAGATTTTTTTACCATTACTCGTTTGTGAAAAATATACATGGTTACATCAATTCTTTCCAACATGACGCATAACCGAAAGGGAAAAACCAACTCTATGGAACCAATACTAGGGAACAAGAAAGTAATAACATTGGTCACGCCACACTATATTATTCTTAGAATTTATGTAATACATGACAATCACCCATGACTAAACAGTAATAAAATTTAATATTTTCCATGATAACAAATCAAGCCAAATTTTCAATGGTCATGACATCGTTACTCCACAACACATAATAGTAAGGAACTGATTTTCTTCTAAATTCCTTACATAACCCATACTAGAGTTTTACAACATAAAAGTATTCGTAAAAAGAACTTCACATCCACGTTTGATGTAATATTCTACAAGTCTTTCCCTCATCTACTCACATAATCCATCTACAAAAATTATTAACTTGAGTCATTTTGTGAGAACTGAGCAAGATAAGACTACACAAAGAAACAATAAGCTACTATCTAACAATATCAAGAAAGGAAACATTTTATTCTAAGAATTGGATCAAACCTCTAAATACTAACAAAACCTTAAGATAAATAAAATTTCCATCATGCCAATCTAATAATAAAACCTTATACTTCAGTTATGAACATTATCTCAAAAGCAATGAAAATTTAACAATCATTTGAGAAGGGACCATTGGCCTAATAAGTTAGAAACAACAGTCTAGTGTAACAGGATTTCCATCAAATAAACAATTAGGTTAAAATATTTCGAAATGATATTCAAACCAAAAATCTAAATTCATAAAAAGGTACCAAAAGCACAAGCTACAAAACTGATTTTTGAAACGAAAAAATTGAACAATTAATCTAGGAGGAAGCACGAGATTCAAGGTTAACACGAAAGGTTGAGTGTATTAAAATTTTAATCATGCAATTATATAGACTATATAATGGAAAATCTAATACACGACCACCACTCAACATTTTTTAAAAGGGAAGGAAAATAATTTTAGTTTTGGCCATTTACTCCAAGAAATTTCATAGTCATTCAAGAAGACACCATTGTCCTTATAGGAAAGTAACGAAAATCGAGAGTAAAAGAGAGTTCCCACATACAAGCTAACATTTAAAACATCAATCCAAGTTTTACCACACTATGGATTTCCAAACCTTCTCTATCAATCTATAGTTTTGGTTTAAAACAATGTGGATCAACACTTTCCATCAACAATCCTTTTAAAGTACCCCTCATTAACATATTCAAACCATTCAAAAGGAAATTTTCATTTATAAGTATCACCAAAATCCATTAAATTAAATTCAAATTCAAATATAAATAAAAATGCATCTATATATAAATACCCCCAATATCCCTAATGCTTTTAACCATTCTATCCTAAGTCAACAAGATATCAACGCACATATGTCATCCAAAAGTCAATTAAAATCAGTGAGATGTAAAATTATAAAAATTACACCAAGAGTAATAAAAAATAGAATTATTTCAAGGTAATTCTGACAATAAAGGAATAATATCCATAACACACACATTAAACTACAAATCTCGGTAAAAAAACCTTTTGTAAGGTTTAATCTTCATATGGGATGGTCAAAATTCCCATCATGGAAAAACCTTAAACATTGTCGAACTATACTAATGTTCGACAACAAAAAGGGTATATGTCAAACGTCATAACAATTAAGCATAAATACTCAAGGTGCAAGAAAACTAGAAATCTGGGTACCTTAGCCAAGATACACCCTCCAAGCATAAATCTAACCACAAAAGTCAACCACACATAAAGTTTTGCAAACCTACGGGATAGTTCAAAGGGGACATTTAATTGGTTTGAGAAAAGAGAACATGGAGATCTAACAAACCTCGATAACAAAACCAATCCAAGGTTAAGAAACACCAAAGAACAACTGACATTACGATATTTACGACATAATCCAAGAGGGTGATTAAGTGTCCATAAAATGATGGTCAACCCAGATCGGGTTCCCTCTAGTAGTTGTTTGCTAAAGCAAGGTTTTCATACCCGTGAGAACTGTACTCAACATACCCGCAACGACAAGAAAAAATATTCACTTGTCTTGATTTCACTAAAAAAATTATTTAAGGAAAATGAATGATTAAAACAACACACATACCTAGAAGGGACATTTTTAGATAAGGTAACTACTTGAGTAATTAGATCTAGGATTCACGGAATTAGAGGCAACTTGATTATCTAGGAAGAAAATCAAATCCAAAAATATATAATAAGCTCATATGAAAAGCAAGAGGTTTTTAAAAATAAATGCAATAGGCTTTCTCTCACAACAGAAAATTACTAGGTATAAACACCATGTTGAACATGATGCTCAATCAAAGAAATGTAGAAATTAATGGTAGAAGGTATATTATGCAAGCATGAACATGCAATAGCCCGAGATAGGGGTTACATCTATATTGTCCATTTTAACACCGATAACTAATAGATAAAACAAGAAGATAACAAGAGGAAAGAGACATTTCCTAGCTTGAGGTCTAAACCCACAAACAAAACTAGTAGAGGAAAACCAAATTTAGGGAAGAGAAGGCTCTATTTCATGATATTTTTAAATTTTAGGAGTTGTAGCAATAGTAGGGTTATCTTGCCTATTTCTCCAAAACTGCAAGTAAAATGGACACCTCACGAGACCTATAGCAAAACTTCTTGGGTCGAATCACATCTCTTCAACTAGCCGAGTGCTAAAACCATGCTCACTACCATGTTGGCACAAGAAGGGAGCTCCAAAATCCATGAGATGCATCGGGCGAAAAGAAATGTGGCTCAATGACTATCATGACTACAATAAAACAACAATGGGTTTATTGTAAGAGGCCCATGGACTTCAAAAGAAACACGTGAGGAAGGTGGGGTAAACCGAGGACCCACAACAATGAACATCCTCACAACCTCGCATAAAAATGGAATTTGAGAGCAGGACATACATCCATCAAAGCACAAAGGATAAAAAAAAATTCAGTTGTAGTCGCAGGATCCAAAGACATCATGAATGCCCAAGGAGGAAGTATACACATGGCCTGTAAATTGATGACAAGGATTCCTCAAAGATTTGTGGTCGTAAGGAACTGCCATGATGTGGATGTGCACCAAAGGTATCTACAAGAACCATGCTTCACCCACACAACCAATAGGTGTACATAATTGTCATTGCATTTTCCATCATGTATGCAGCTAGGGATTGTTAGCATAGTCTACATAATATTCCATTATTCACTCCTATTGTTAGAAAAACTCCATCCATTCCGGGAGTATTGTTCATACACAAATCCTATAAATATGTATAGAGGTTTTGATATTTATAAGATGAATAAGAGATATCTAATCTCTATTTTGTCTCCATTATTTCCTCCTCACAATTTTGTAACAGAGTTATCGAAGACTATAAATTGTGTGTATGCATTTGAAGAGAATCTTGTTTGATTAGCATGGACATCTAAAGATTCTTGGGGATTTTTTTTTGTATTTGAAAGATGACCATTGTTGTTGCTGCGTTGTAGTTTTGCTGCACTATTGAGTTCTACGTGAAGGTTGCTAATCATTGTGTGGATGTTGCCAAAGCCTTGCGTGGAAGTGTTTTGATGTTATGTGGAACACTAGTAGGTTTTTTTTTCCTTTTTGTCTTCTACCTCCTTGCTAGATGTGTAACCTTACTGCTGCATGAAGACTGAAGTGCATGGAGATTTACAAAAATTGCATGGAAATAAGTATTTACTTTTGTCTTTGGTGAAGACCCTATGTGAAAGTTCCCGTAACCTATATGAGGATATTTTCTTGTTTCTCAACATATAGAAGGAGAACAGTGTGTGGAGGTAGAACATAACACCAACACACCAGCGTGAAAACATTCCCCTGCTTGTGGCCACGTGGGAGGAGTCTCATTGGTCTGCGTGGAAGTTTATTCCTTGGTGCAATTAAAATTTGCTGTGCATGGAGTTTTAGCACCCAGTGCAAGAGAATTTATATATTTTTTACAAAATTTCAAATAATTTCTCTCTGCTATGTGTTCATAATCTTCTTTTGGATGGAAGTGGTTGCTATCAAACATTACGTAGAGATTTACAGCTTGATGTGTGGAGGAGACCAATCATTCACTTGGTGGAGTGACTTCTAGTGGAGAGTTTACTTTCTATTGTACATGAATATTTGCAACTTGCACTCATCCACAAACACGCCCAAATCATACACTGGATTTTCCATCCTTCTAATCACCTACATGTGTCAATCATGTGAAAGAGGATAAGACCAGCATGAAGTAGGAGATTAAGTGTGTAAAGCAAGAGAAAGACTATTCATGTCTGCATAAAGAGTTAGAGTGGCATGAGGAGAGAAGATTTGGCTACATGAAGCCTGAACATCTCCTACTATAATTTAAAAAGTGCCATTAATTACCTAGAGAAGAAACTTGGAGTCTCTCAAAGCCAACGCCGAATGATGAGCGTGAATATCATGATTGAGATTGTTAAAAGCTAAAACATCAACGAGATTGCTCATAAGTGGCAACATCAAATTTCACACCAAAGAAAAAAATCAGAAGCTCCTGAAAGCTCCCGATTCTATTTTTCCTTGCTCAACGAGCTTCAAAACACAGGCAATCTAGTCTTTGACGAGCTAGTTTGTAAAGGGATTCTTGAATATTTCCTTTTTGATGTTAGTTTCCAAGCAAAGTGAGTTCGGGAAGAACTACAAGCCGGGTATGATGCCAACTATGAAGAATAAGAATGCCCCCAAAGCATCACTTTCTCTCAAAGACACGAGTATCATGAGCATCTACTAGCTGGTACTTCTCATCAGTGAGTAAAAGTTGTAATAACTCTTGAAATAAATAAATAAATAATTTTTTTAATTTTATTAAGATGTTTTCTCCAAAGTTGCTTCTTTCCGATGCTTAGTTACTTAAAGGGCCAAATTATGCAGCCTAGAAAACAAAATGCATACAATCCTTCAGTTTGAGGGATTATGGAGCATTGTCATAGGGTCTGCACAAGTTCCAACAAACCCTGATGAGCTCATTAAATATGAGATCGCAAGTGCTAAAGCACTGATGATGATAATGTTAAGTATCACTCATGACGTGCAACTGCATGTTCGGGATGCAGAGAAACCAAAGGAGGCATGGGACAAGATAGCTACCATATTTGAGGTGAAGAACAAGACTAAGGTTCTCCATCTTCAGTCAAAATTGCATACCCTATCTATGGGATTCAATGATAAAGTTAAGGAGTTATTATGTCAATTTTTTGAGATCTAAATGGAGTTAATAACTCTTGGTGAGAAGGTAGAAGATACGATTCTGTTTCGATCACCTTGAGGGCACTCCCTTCTCAGTTCCGAGTCTTTGTTATGACATTGAATGTATCCAATAGGGTAGTGACATTCAAAGAACTTGTGAACTTATTGCAGCAGAAGAGGCAATCAATTCAGTCCAAGATGAGGCCCAAGACAAAGCCCTTTTCTCAAGGCCCCAACGTGGCCAGAAGAATCGAAAAGGTCCCCCAGTGAAGCAATCTCAAGTAGATCAAAATCAAAATCCACAAGCTCAAAATTCCAAGCGATGGTGTCAAATCTATAAAACCAATACTCATGACACTGATCATTGCTGGTATAATGGCTTGAAATAGGGGTCTTTGAGTCAAACAAGCACATCATGACGTGATGATTTTTAAAATTCCAAATGATGTCCTTATCGGAGAAAGAAGAAGGGACATCTCGCAGCCCAACAAGATGATGACTCTGATGAGGAGACATCAGAAGGAGCCAATTATGATAATAACCTTGTCCTCATCTCTCAAACTTCACATCCCACAAAGAAAGTATGGTTGATAGACTCTGGTGCAAGTAAGCATATGTCAGTTGACAAGAAACTATTTGATTCACTGAATGAACAACCCACTAGAGATCAAGTTTGGATAGCAGATGAAAAAGAGTATGTTGTAGAAGGAATAGGAAATGTCACCATTCCTTTGGGACCATGAAAATGTACACTTAAAAAGGTACTATATGTTCTGGCTTGACCAGCAATCTCTTGTCAGTAACTCAACTCCTGAATCATCACCTAAAGGTATAATTTCTTATCCAAAATGGCATTAAATCTTGCTTAATCTCTAGGCAAGTTATGGTTATTTCTAGAGAATTTCTTAAAGATAATTTATTTTCTTAATATACTATTTCATCTTCTATAGTAGCTTTATCTTCCTCAATAGTAGAATCTACAACCCTCTGGCATTTTAGATATGGTTACTTGTCGGTTAGTTCATTGCAATAAACGAGTTAAAAAGTAATGGTCCATGGACTACCTAGACTGTCCAATTCCTTCCTATTTTCCGTTGCTATCTTGCGAGAAAAAACAACATAGGGATCCATTTCAGGTGAGTGCCTTCCATGCCAGAATTGTCTGGAGGTAGTTGATACCAAACTGAACAACCCGCTACTTGCCTACTTTATTTTCAGGATACAAGTACTTCCAACTATTCGTGGATGACCACTCTCGTAAGATGTGGGTGTTTTTCCTGAAGAAGAAAAGTGAGGCTCTTCAACATTTCCATAATTTCTATCATCGTGTTGTGAAAGAGACCGGACAACCACTTCTTCTACTTCGCTCATATTGAGGGGGAATTCACATTAAAGAAGTTCTTGGCCTTCCTGAACCAACAAGGTGTTAAGAAGAACCTGAATGCTCCCTACATACCCCCAGCAAAAATGGCATTGTTGAACTTTGTAATCGCACAGTGATGGAGATGGCTCGTTGCATGCTAACAACAACAAATCTAGAGAAATGCTATTGGGCTGAAGCAATAGACCACTATATATCTTCTCAATAGGGAACCGATAAATATTCTACAAAATAAAATGCTAGAAGAGGTATGGAGTGGTAGAAAGCCATCAATTTCTCATTTACGAGTATTTGGTTGCACAACATACATGCATGTCCCAGCTCAGAAGAGAAAGAAGGTTGAGCCAAAGATGCTCCCGTGCATCCTACTTGGCTATAGCACTACCTCAAAGGCTTACCATCTCATGGATCCTGAGACAAAGAAAATATATGAGATTCGAGACGTGGTTTGTGACGAGTCATCCTTTGACTCAGTAGTGACAATTGTAGAACCATTACCAACCACCTCTCACCGACTAGTCTCTGAATTAGATGATCAGCTAGAGGAGACTACTCGAGAAGAGATGTCTTTGCCAAGAGAGCTATTTGTTGACCTTGGAGAACTAGAGAATGTGACTCCACATCAATCCACATGGAAATGACACAGTTCTTCTCAAAAGAAGCCAAGTTCTCATCCGAAGTGGGTATAAAGCACCATCAAGGACTCACATTTGCAACTCCCAAATACATCATCCGAGTCAAAATAAGGAATCAAAAAGAAATAAGGTAAAATTTGCACTCATGAGTTCGCAGATTGATATCTCTAAGCTCGTAATGTTCAGAAGCACTTAGTCAACCTCAATGGAAGGAAACCATGGATATAGAGATTGACTCGATTAAGAAAAATCGACATGGGAACTTGTCGATCTCCCTACTAGAAAGAAACCTATAGGTTGGAAATGGGTTTTCAAGAAAAATATAAGGTAGATGGATCCAACGATAAACACAAATAATGACACTTAGCAAAAGGATATGCTCATAAAGAGCGCATTGAATATGAAGAAACCTTTACACCCACTACGAAGATCAAGACCATCAGATTTGTTTACGCACTCATGCAGCATAGAAAGGATGGAGACTTCAGTAGATGGACATCAAGATTGCTTTCCTAAATGGTGATCTGAAAGAAGAAGTGTACATGACCCAACTTGAAGGATTTTTGATGAAGAGAATCCTAAGAAGGTATGTCGTCTCATCAAATCACTTTATGGACTGAAACAAGCTCCAAGGGTATGGTATATCAAGATCAATGATCACCTTTTGCAGCATGGGTTCACTCGTATCCCCTCAAATTCAAATTTTTATATAAAGAAGGTAGGAAAATAAATTTTCATTCTTGTTGTGTATGTAGATGATCTTGTGATCACTGGCAGTTCAGAAGATCAGTTTGATATTGTAAAGAATGATCTCAAAATAACCTTCGACATGACAGATTTGGGGCTACAACATTATTGTCTTGGCTTGGAAATATGGAAAAAGGAGCATCACATTTTCGTCTCCCAAATAAAATACGCCAAGAAACTCCTTGAAAAATATAGAATATCATACATGTAAACATATATCCACTCCCATGGAGAAAGGTTTGTAACTTTCAAGATTTCGAACCCGAGACTAGATCTATGCTATGTTGTTAGCTATCTTTACGAGTTCATGCAAGAGCCGAAGAAATGTCACCGGACTACGAAAATTATGTTTTGAGATATGTCCGAGGAACAACTGATTATATGGTCTGGAATATAAGGAGAATGATCAATTCTTCTTACAGGAATACGTCGACTCGGACCACGTCGGATCTATTGATGACAGGAAGTCAACCATAGGATACACTTTTCATCATGGATATGGACCTATCTCATGGATAAGTAAGAAGCAGAATATTGTTTTTATCTCATCCACAAAGGTAGAATATCATGCCACACGAGGAGTTGTGTGCGAAGTGATATGGTTACGTCATATTTTGGATGACCTAGGAATTCCTAAAAAATAGTCACATATTCTCTATTGCAACAATCGTAGAGTGTGTAAAAGCTCATGCAAAATCAAGTTTTTCATGAACGAACAAAGCATATTGAGATAGATTTTCATTTCATTCGAGAGCACATCTTGAACCATAACATTCAGCTCCAGTATTGTCCTACAAAAGCACAAGTAGTTTATATTCTCACAAAATCTCTTGGCAAAGTAAAATTTGATCTTTTCAGGGGTCACATTTGCAAGAATAATGTAATAAGGGGGGAATGTTAGCATAGTCTACGTAATATTTCTTTGTTAGGCTAGTTGTATTTATCTATTCCATTATTCGCTCTTGTTGTTAGCAACAACTCCATCCATTCTAGGGAGTATTGTTCGTACACAGTCCTATAAATATGTATAGTGCTTCTAATATTTATAAGATGAATAAGAGATATCTAATCTCTATTTTGTCTCCATTATTTCCTCCTCATACGGACAAAACAAAATTTTTGAAACAAGGTAAGATCACCCATCGAGCATCATGAGAAAATATTTATGTCCATTGTTGCAGTTGTAGGCGCCAGGAAGGATTGCAAACAACAAGCACAACAAGGGTTATGTTTTACAGCCTCTTCCCTTCACCTTCATCTGTAGGTCTCTCCTTCTCATGCTGCTAGTAGGGAAAAGGTATACGAGAGGGGAGAAATTTTAATTGCATTAAAATAAATTTTTAGGAACTTCAACCACTCCCACCCACCAACAAGGAATCCAATGTAGGAGGAAATAAGAAAAGAAATACAAGTGCACCCCATAAGAAAATAATGGTTGGTGGTTGGGAAATGATTAAGTACACCACTGACTTATTAGTTTTTTTAAAATAAATTGGATAATACATTCCCGTGCCCTTAAGAAAGCATAGTCCTCAATGTGACACAATAGTGAAGGAAGACAAGGTGGTAAACATCACGGAACAAATAAATACAAATGTACACCCTATGGTTAGAATTTCAATCATTAAAACATGGTCACGAGGTAGCCTTAGGGTAATTTTGATAGAATGTTTATCTTTCAAAGTTCTCATGAAGATTTTCAGTAACCTCTTATTCATTATTTCATTAGTTCTCTTTCCATTTACATTATTCCTAATTCAAGTTCTTTAAAATTTCATTGTTGAAGAGTTTTATTTTATTCTTTCTTGTGGGTTCCCAACATGAACTACTATCACAACACCCTACCAGGGTCATACATAACACTAATGATTCACAAGCATAATTTTACATACTTTCATGATGGTACCACACCACAAGAGCTTAACCAAATTATGGAAGAGAACATGCACAATCCACATAACATAGTACTTGTCACACATCTATGATTGACATATAAAATTTGCACAAAAGTGTACTATGACAACAAGAAATTCCCACAATTCCATAGATGAAGATTTCACATAACTCAAAATAATAGCATTAGATACATAGTGTCAAAAAAGGCATCAAATCCATATCGACAACATCATGAAACATATATAACTAACATAGTAACACATCCATCATACCACCACTCCCAAGACATCACAATAACCCAACATATGTCCCGAAGCATCAATCATACACACAAATCTCTTATGCCTCTCTCAATCTCTTATGCATCCCTCAAGTCTCTTATGCCTCCCTCAATCTCTTATGCCTCCCTCAAGTACTGATAAATAAATAAATTTTAATTTTTGCTCCCAAAGTGGTCGGTTTCCTTAAGGCCCCAAGCACATAGATTATAGACACCCCTAACCCAAGTAACATAATAACTCGTGGTTTGACAACCCGCTAGTTATCTCGTAACTCCTTGGGCATACCACCATACAACGAATCGGGTCCATAGGTCCATCCATTCAATGGTGCATCACATGACCCTATTCCACATATTACGATAATAGAACCAACATAGCAATCCAATTCAAATGCCAAGTGGAAAAATATAATCCTTGGGCAAGGCAATAAAATTTTAAAAGATGATCCAAATCCAAGAAAAACAAATGACCAAATAACCATAGTTAGTGCAAAAATCCACATGTTAGTATCACAAACCAAGGAAATGCCCAAAATATAAAACATGACAATCAAGAAAAACTACTGGTCCTTACAGAAATAAAATAAAAATTTCAATTTACAAATAAAATACATATATAAGAATAACACATTACGATGACTATGTGGCCTTATCTAGCCACCAAGGGGGTACTCAATGAGTTTCTAGCACTCAGAACATCGAGCCTCAACTCACAAAATAACATATCAATAGTACAACTATCATCATCTCTATCTAAATCATCCCGCCACCACTTCGACAAGGCTAAACATAGTCATAGCTACACTTAGGTTGCATCCATACAACAACCACATAGGGAGAGAGGAAATAAGCACATGTTGTCATCTACGAACCCAAGGTCAGCTTGAGTTACTTGGCCCATGGTACACGATTCCTCACTCCCAACATACACTTTTACCAATTTCCCTTAGGGTCGGTTAGCATAAGGTTCACAACATAACAATATGCACAATACTACACAATGGTACTTCACACATATTAACATAGTGCCTTCGCATGGTACATAAACAAGGTAAATCACATACATAACATTCATGGTTTACAACACACCACATCACCACATGCTACACCCAAAGTGCAATCATTGTACGATAGGGATCATATACCCACCATATTTCCCTAAATCACGACATGAATCATTACATGTTATATGAATTATAATTATGATGAGCACAATTACAACATATAATCAACTACCATATACATGGAAATACACACATTTCTACACAAATGATAATGAAATCATTAAGAAATCCAGTTCACTACAACCAACCTGGTCATACAACATATCAGCACACCCACATCACAAATACCAAAATGATCCAACACTCCAAAATCAACAATCACATTTCTTCCACACACACATAAAATAGTGTTTCACACTCAAATTCTCATTTAATTCCTGAAAAGCGATAGAAAGATCTCATTTCCAACATATCAACATGCTAACAATTACACACTAAGTGACATACACAACATGTGCGCTCACAATATAACAATTATGACATAGTTCACATCACGCTTATATCACATTACTCGTCCAATATCCACCACCAAAATGCAACACCATCGGTAACACCATCAAAACTCCAATATGTCCCAGAGGTTTGAGAGCATGAAGCTCTGCTCTAATACCAATTATGTAACGCACGCTAAAACACACACAACACAACACCAAAAAATCGAGATAATGTTTTTTTTTTATTTACATGGAATTTACACGATGACACAGTGACCGTAAGGGGCTCTGTCAACTCTCAACAAGTTAGACACAACATATATCATATAGGAAACAAGGAATCATACAACTCCTATCCCGAACAATTAACTTTACTCTTTAACAAGGAAGAACATTATAGACCAACCACAATACATAGTTATAATTAAGGACATCCCACAGAGAAATATGTTTTAAGGTTATTTATTTACTAAAATGTCTTTCAAAACATGTCTTACGAATTAGAAGATTCATGTTATGATTCGAGAAATTCTTCTTACAAAAGTGAACTTCTTTCTTTTATACTATTGACTGATAAGCTTAAGGTCAAATTTTTCTGAAGAAGAATCATTCTATAATATGTCAATAACTTTCTTAATTCATTTATTTAAGGACATTTTTCATTTCTTACAAGGTTAAATATTCTTATGCAAGCCATCAAACCTTTTCCACACCTTTATTGCACACAGGTGTGACAAACACAAGCTCCGATTGAGAGAAAGTATTATTTTTAGGTTCAAAAAAATGTTCTTTGTGTAAGGATCAAAAGTTTAACATTACTTAATAAAGATTAAAATGAACCAAGGCAAGGGTTAAGGGAGACAGGTCAAAAATAATTCAGCTTCAGGGTCTCATTGGTTATTAACCAATCTTTTATTGAGGCTAAGAATTTATCAAGATTTGCTAAAAGCTACATTTAGACCTTTCTTGATTAAGTTTGAAAAAGGAAAACAATTTACATTTCAAACGATTGAGAGAGATTGAAGGGTTTCTTAATCAATTTCCTCCTACTTATATAACCTTATTATCTTCCAAAAACTAATCATTTATTTCACCAAAATATCAATTAAGAATTCATCATAAAAGGGATAATATTGATTAGTTTAGCTTGGGGAAAAACAAGGTAAATATATTTTTATTACATAAGCTAGTTTCCTCTTTGATCACCTAAGGACCCAAAGTTATCAAGAAGCTTACATCTACATTAATTTATTCGTATGTATATATTTTATCTTAACTTTTATAAATTTTATAAGGATCATCCAACCATTTTATTATGCTTAGAATTACATTGTTACTATGTCTTAGAAGGGTTTACAACTAAACATTTTATCTCAAGAGAAAAGTTTACCATTAATCATTTGTGAAAACTATACATGGTTACATCAATTCTTTCCAACACGATGCATAACCCAAATGGACAAACCAACTCTATAGAACCATGACTAGGGAATAAGAGAGTAATAACATTTGTCATGCCACGCTATACTATTATTATAATTTATATAATACATTAGTTCACCCATTCCCAAACAAGAATCAAATTTTATATTTCCCATGATAACAAAGCAAGCCAAAGTTTCAATAGGCACGACAACATTACTCTACAACACATAATACTAAGGCACTGGTTTTCTTCTAAATTCCCTAAATAATCCATACTAGAGTTTTATAACATAAAATTATTCATACAAAAGAACTTCACAACCATGTTTGATGCAATATTCTACAAGTATTTCCCTCATCTACTCGCATAAGTCATCTGCAACAATTATTAACCCGAGTTAGTTCATTATAAGACTACACAAAGCAACAATAAGCTACTATCTAACAATCTCAAGAAAGGAAACATTCTATTGAAAGAAGCTGGATCGAAGCTATAATACTAACAACCCTTTAAGATAAATAAAATTTCCACCGTGTCAATCTAAGAAGAAAACATTATACTTCAGTTATGAATAATATCTCAAAAGTAATGAAAATTTAACAATCATTTTAGATGGGACCATTGGCCTGATAACTTAGAAATGACAGTCTAGTGTAACGGGATTTCCATCGAATAAAAAATTAGGCTAAAATATTGATAACTGGTATTCAAACCAACAATCTAAATTCATAAAAAGGTACCAAAATCACAAGCTACGAAAATAATTTCTGAAACGACAAAATTGAACAATTAATCTAGGAGGAAGCACATGATTCAAGGTTAACACGAAAGGTCAAGTGTATAAAAATTTTAATCATGTAATCGATAGACTATATGATGGAAAATCTAATACATAACCACCACTCAACATTGTTCAAAAGGGAAGGAAAATAATACTAGTTTCTCCCATTGACTCCAAGGAATTTAACAATCATTCAAGAAGAGGCCATTGTCCTTATAGACAAGTAACGACAAGTGAGAGTAAAAGAGAGTTCTGACATACAAGATAACATTTAAAACATCAATCCAAGTTTTACCACACTAGGGATTTCCAAACATTCTCTATCAGTCTATAGTTTCGGTTTAAAAAATGTGGATCACCACTTTCCATTACAAGTCCTTTTAAAGTACCCCTCATCAACATATTCAAACCATTCAAAAAGGAAAATTTCATTTATAAGTATCACCAAAAGCCATTAAATTAACATCGACTTCAAATATAAATCAACAAAGCACCTATATATAAATACCCCCAAACATCCCTAATGCTCTTAACCATTCTATCCTAATTAAATAAGATATCAACACACATACGTCATCAAAACGTCAATTAAAATCAGCAAGATGCAAAATTATAAAAATGCCACCAAGAGTCATCATGAGTAGAATTATGTCAAGGTAGTTCTAACAATAAAGGAATACTATCCATAACACACACATGAAACTACAAATCTCGGTGACGAAAAACCTTTGCTACGGTTTAAGATTCATAAGGGATGGTCAAAGTGCCCCTTAGGGAAAAACCTTAAACGTTTTAGAACTATACTGATGTTCAACAAGCAAAAAGGGTATATATCAAGCGTCATAACAATTAAGAAGAAATACTCAAGGTGCAAGACAACTAGAAATCCAAGTACCTTAGCCAAGATACACCCTCCAAGCATAAATTTAACCACATAAGTCAACCACACATAAGTGAACCACATAAGTGAATCACACATAAAGTTTTGCAAACCTTCAGGATAGTTCAAAGGGGACATTTAATTGGTTTGAGAAAAGAGAACATGGAGATATAACAAACCTCGACAACCACACCACTCCAAGGTTGGGCAACACCAAAGAAAAACTGACATTACGAGATTGATGACATAATCCAAGAGGGTGATTAAGTGTCCATAAATGATGGTCAACTGGACCATATTCATCCTAGTAATTGTTTACTAAAGCAAGGTTGTCATACCCACGAGAACTGTACTCAACATACCCGCAACAACAAGAAAAATCTTCACTGGTCTTGATTTCACTAAACCAAATTATTTAAGGAAAACTGAGAGAGAGGGGGTTATAAACCTATAATGATTAAAACAACTCACATACCCAGAAGGGATACTTTAAGATAAGGTAATTACTTGATAACTGGATCTAGGAGTCATGGAATATCCAAGAAGAAAATCAAATCCAAAAATATATAATAATCTCGTATGAAAAGCAAGAGGTTTTAAAAAAAATAACAACAAGCTTGCTCTCACAATGAAAAATTACTAGCTATAAACACCATGATGAACTTGATGCTCAATCAAAGAAATGTAGAAATTAATGGTAGAAGGTTGATCATTCAAGCATGAACACGCAACAACCAGAGAAGGGGGATACATCTATGTTGTCCATTTTAACACTGATAACTAATAGCTAAAACAAGAAGATAACAAGAGGAAAGAGAGATTTCCCAGCTTGGCGTCTAAACCCACAAACAAAACTAGTAGAGGAAAACCAAATTTAGGGAAGAGAAGGCTCTATTTCATGATATTTTTAAATTTTAGCAATTGTAGCAATAGTAGGGTTATCTTGCTTGTTTCTCCAACTTCTACAAGTCGCATGGACATGTCACGGACACATGTAACAACACTTCTTTAGTTGAATCATGTCTCTTCCACTAGTTGGGCACTAAAACCACGCTCACTCCCACGTTGGCACAGGCAAGGAGCTCCAAAATCCATGAGTTTCATCAGAAGAAAGAAATGTGGCTCAATGACTTTCATGACTACAATAAAACACCAATGGGTTTATTGCTAAAGGCCCAACGACTTAAAAACACATGTGAGGAAGGGGGTGTAAATCCAGCCCCACCATGCACATCCTCACAGCCTACATCAAAAGGAACGTGAGAGCAGGAAAGACATCCATCAAAGCACAAAGGATAAAAAAACATATTTTTTTGTTGGTTGTAGTCGCAGGAGCCAAAGAAGACATGAATGCACAAGGAGGAAGTATACACGTGGCCTGCAAACTGATGACAAGGATGCCTCAAAGAGATGTGGTTGCAAGGAACTGCCACGACTGCGGATATGCACAAAAGGGATCTAAAGGAACCATGCTTCACCCATGCAACCAACAAGTGTCCGAATGATCAGCCCACATTTTGTAGCATATACGCCACTAGGGACAAAATAACAGTTTTGAAACAAGGTAAGAGCACCCCTCGGGCATCAAGAAAGTATTTTTGTCCATTGTTGTAATTCTGGTGCCTAGGAAGGATTGCGAACAACAAGCATAACAAGGGTTATGTTTTACGGCATCCTTTGTTCACCTTCATCGGTAGGTCTCTTCTTCTCGCACTCCTAGTAGGGAAAAGGTATACGGAGGGGAACAATTTTAATTGCATTAAATAAATTTTGTAGGAGCTTAACTTGCTCCCACCCACCAAGAAGAAATCCAATGTAAGAGGAAATAAGAAAATAAATACAAGTGCGCCCCACAAGCAAATAATGATTGGTGGTTGTGAAATGATTAAGTCCACCACCGAATTATTGTTTTAAGAAAAAAATTGGTAGTTCAAGATTTATGGTGTAGATTCAACTTCCACATTCATGTTAGGAATACCTTTCTTATTGTGGCATTAAGATCCATATGGCCTCCGGTAGGTTATTTTTCAACTTCTAAAAGTACATCTTTGATTTTTATTCATACAATCTTTTACAATTACAATTTGGAAAATTTGAGGATCTTAGTTTTTTTTTTGACACCATTTTTTTGCTCTCCCAATATTCTATGAGATAATTTGTCATCACTCACATGATTCTTCCATGGTCCGACAATAATCTTGAAGGTGATCTCTTGTAGCAATATCACCGATCTAATTATCATTCCTTGAATAATGGGTTTATTGATCGATACAATATTTCAAGATGGTTCACATGAAAGATAAATGGGGTATCCAATAGGTAATGACAAAAAATATATATTACAAAGACCGGAACAAGATTTTCATGTTTTGGGGTACTATAGTTCTTCTCAATAGTGGATAAGAGTCTTCTTGGAAAACAACATTTAGTGATTAATCCTTGAAATTATAACTTGGGATAATGTCACCCTAATAACATAACTTGGAGTGTCAAACCCACAAATAACACACACAAAAATAACCAAAAAATATATCGAATGTATATTTTTTAACTCACATTGTTTGATACACGACACCACATGGAATCAGTTAGGATAACTTTACCTCACATAAAGGCATTTACACAAACATGAACTCACATATATAACATGAAAAAACATGATAGACATCAAGCCACATTTCCCAAATTGACAAAGAACACAATAACGATTCAACTATAGTGTAAACTCGTATACGAGGCACTTACCACGACACTACACTTTCATTGTTTACATATTTATTATAATATTGTTTCATTATTGACCTTAATTATTTCAAGAGCACTTAACATGTATATGTTTTTATTTTTAAACTATATTGCATTTTTTAATTTCTTTTCACATTTTACTTATAATGGTTCCATTTAATTTTAGTTTTTTTAATTAAGGATAAATGTTTTTGACTAGGACCCTACCCGTAGAAACGAAAAAAGCCAAGATATAATAGATGAGGATAAAGATAAAAACGTCAAAAGTAAGCACCCCGGTTGCGACGACCAAAAAAAAATATTAAAAAAATAATCACTTCATCTTGGACTTCTTATGAAAAATGATATTCTAGACATCATCTTCTAACGTAACCGCAGGGTCATTTTGTGAACAAAAAGTCATTCCCCTAGATGTAATATTTATATCTAGGGCCCTCCCAAACCTTAATAATTTTCATAAATTCAAGTTCAAGATGAATGGGGGCCGATCCATCTCCAAAACTGGAGAGTGGGCTTGGAACTTTAAGAGATTAAAACTTTAAAACAACTTCTAATTTACCTTTCTTGAAATGCTCTTCCTCCAGTGTCAGTCTAGATTCTTTGAAGGACTCGTTTGAATTAGCCTTCTCAACCAAATCATAAACTGTACTGATCTTCCCTCTAGGAGAGTCCAAACCAATGCAAAGGGATGATTCAATCGAGTGTCCCATAGGCATAAATTCCTCCTCACAACACAGCCTAGAACAGGCAAAGGGCACAATGGGTAGACCAAAATTTGTCAAAGGAGCGACAAGGAACCTTCCACAGATCTTGAATCATTAACGCCAAGCTCATCCAAGGAGGGGATTTCATTCATCTGAATCAAGTGCGACTGCACATATACCACTATATCCATATGTTAGGTTTCCATTTCCTCTGGTATATGGCATGCTTCGTACTTAGCAATAAAAGGGGTGTTGACCACGTTCACTGGCGTCGTATCAGCCACTAATGCAAGATCCGCTCTTTTTCCAATGCCAAGTCCAAGATCCCTAAAGACACTGTGTTTTCTACCGCTTCCCTTCCTTTGCTGGGAGAGATATCATACACCAAATCTTGTTCTGTGACTCCATACTTTGAGATGAGCCTACTGGAGGAAGGTAGAAATTTACTAGCACGAACATTTACACACATGCTCGTTGTAATAATTTGGGTTTGACCAAGAGTGGTGGGATCTATAACTGACAGATGCCCCAGGGATTTGGGTATCCCCTGCAGAATGGGGTTGTTGCCCAACTTTATTTCCATAGTAGGTAGCCATATTCCCCAAATCAAGACCAGGGCACCATCTGGAGATGTGTAAAACGATTTTAGAAAATAGCCAAGGCCCACCATTGATATACTTATAAATATCCTCTTCAAGCATAAACCTGAACAAGAAGGATTCAAAAGAAGTGGCAACCACCACAAAAAAACCTAGTGGCTTCCATTTTCTGTTCCCCCAAGATCTTACTGAATCTATATTCGGCCTAATCCCAACAAATCTGCCAATGAGTGTAAATTTGTGCCTTTTCTTTTCATTCTCCGCCCATGCTTCAGGTACATCAAGGGATGGACCATCTAAGTTCTACAGCATAAATAAGGGAGTTATATCTATTTCCTTTGTTTCCCATGAGCCGCCCAAGACTCCATTCGCCAAAGAGGTGATGATGTGATCTTTTACCTCCTTCCGCGTTGATCCAGGGCCTAGGTCAGGGTCGAAATAGCGTGTATTTTGAAAATCTACTTTCCCACCCAATTCCTATATTAAATTTTTTAAATAATTATATAATTGAAATACTTTCATGAAAAAGGTAGAATTCATTTTATTTTGCAAATTTCTCTTATCAAAATTTATTGATATAGCCTAATTGTTGATAAGAACATTTTAAAACACATAATGGTACTTGTAATTTTTTAAAGGATTCGTTTCTACGAATCATGTTTACTTTTTTTGGCGTCAAAATTTCATTACAAGGAGGAAAAATTCACGAGGCGTAATTGGAAGGCTTTTAGGCGAATGGTGGACCGATTCCAAGTTCTTTTCACGGTATCATTTAAACACAATGGTTACCTATTTTTTATTTTTAAGTTATTACAAGTATGTATTCTAACTACTTAAATTAAATACTTAGTTTTCACCATTCACGGTATGCAAAATAGGGTTTGTATCGAGTCAAAAGGGACAAGTACCAAATTCATTTTTTATACTTTTAATCATTTAACATTATTGTTTAAATCACGATGAGGGGTATGGTGAATATTTTTTTCCCTTAAGAATTGCAAGCTTCCCATTTAATAGGTTGAATGATCACTAATGAGGAACTATTTTATTTTTATTCTTTATAACGATCATCTTAGTCATTTTAGTCATGTTGGCATCATTCAATGTGTATGTGACATTTATAAACCGTTCCAAAATCTCCAATCACTTACTCATATTATTCTAACCGTTACTTCATTACATTGACTTCATATTAACTCCCTTCGAATAACTAAGGTTAATATAATACTTTTCCTCCACTTAGACATCAAGAATCTAAAGAGTATGATTTTACGCTTAATAAATTTTATATTATTCTGGGAAATTTATGTATTAGATGCATCTTATAAGGAGACATTCAACTAGAATTTTATACATCCTATTAGCTTCTAGCCACTATGATTCTCGTTGAAAAACATATTTAAAGAGTAATTCACCATAATTCTCATGAGAGGTCCACGATTGTCTAATTTCATTAATGCCTAAAAGGGGTCTACACAAAACCAATATTAAAAACGATGGAAACCAAGTATCCTTACCTCGAAACCTTTGCACAACAAAAGGTACTTCTTTCCAAGGTAACACTTTTATTTGTGAGGAGAAAAGGGATTCAAATTAATAGTTCCCTACATAGGTACTTACGACACATATTCCACTCGTGTCATTTAAATCTCTTTAACGAGATCATTCTAAGAGAAAGTACTCCAATAATATTCGTAAGTCTTTGGCTACCTTCTAGAGCACCAAGGAGAACACACACATGAAGCATAGCTTGTTCAAGAGCAAACTAGAATCATGATACCTATGGAAAATGATCGTACTCACACCTAATGTCATAGGGTATACATAGTGCAACCCTTACCTCACACGAATGTACCTAAGTTATGGACATGGTCTTGTGAGGATTGTCCCAAGTATAAATAAGGAAACAATTGGTAATAGTCTTAAGTCTTTTCTTAGCACAATAAGGGTTTTCTAGGTCCAATACATCACTAGAAAGTAGATGACACACACCATTATCAGTTTATTACTATCCACACACACAAATACAGTTCTTAAGAGGAAACCCACATACTCAAGATAGTGTTTAACCATTACTATTCCTACAGGGCGGTTTTTCGATAATGTCGATATGTCTACACGTTATTATGGTAACTTGAATTTGGAGTCTTATTTCCCTTAAGCTACGAGGTGTCAATTAGTATAAGAAACTAGGTTCATCCATAAATAGTAGTTTTCTATGTCATGAAGGTGATCACACAAGAAGGGTAAATCATACAAAATTTTACTCTAAGGTTGGCCTTTTGTTTAGGTTTATTTATTACAATTCTAAGGTAATTAATACAACACACACAAGAGGTTCATTTATTAATTTTCACACCAAGAACACTCTATAAAGATCAATTCATTTCCATCTAGCATATACATCTACCCCTTAACAATACATAATCTGAAATTAGGTTAACACCCATGACCACATGTTCATTTTCCAAACACCCCAAAATGCTAACAATTTCATTTTAATTCATATATAGATATTCCTTTCTAACATACATGATGCGAGTTTCACAACATAGGAAAAAATATTTAAATCAAGAAGAGAAATTAGTATATTAAGGCTTATCCTTTAAAATCGTTATCAAAGAACAATTATATGTTTTTCAAAACCTCATACACGACAAGTGCATTTTTTTAAAATAGTACAATGACACTTAAGTGTAAGTGTAGCAATACGTATCTTCTTTTTTTCTTGCCAATAACATGTATAAATTACAATAATACAAATTAATTACAACCACATAATTTCATCATCTTACATGGATCCTGTGAAAACCATGTGAGTATGGTTGAGTTAAAATCATTGGCATAGATCCACCCGCCCTCAAACATGTTATCGTCATGCAAAAATAAATTTAAAGAGAAAAAATAATATATTTAATTTCCATATTTTCGGAGCATGATTTAAATTAAACTTTAAGAGAGAGATAGGGAGAGTAGAGATATAAAACATTTCTTTTTCGTAAAAGAAAAGGGGTGAAAAATTATCCTATCAAGTGTTACGTTCGCAAACATATATGCGTGTGTGTGTGTGTATTAAAGGGTCAACATTTGTCCACGACATCGATTGCGTTGGTGTGAAAATTGGTCAAAGTGGTCATATAATGGGCTTGTAAATAGAGCAAAAACATGATAACAAGGTTTTTAATGCCTTCGATTGACTCTCTACAATATAGTGAATCGGGATAAAAATATATAGTTCAAAAATGATAAGTGGAGCTCAAACTAGATGCAACTTTCTAGCGTCGAGTTGGATAAATTTGGTTGTTTGTCATTAAGAAATCAATGCTAAGTGGCCTATAAAAGGGTCTTGCAGTAGGGAACAAAAATCCAAATGGAATCTTTTAAAGTCCCATCATATTCTTGTTATCACAAAAACACACCACCCTTTGATTTTTCATTCCTATGTGAATGAACAACCAGTATTTTGGGTAACATTGGACCATCTCTCAAGATGTGGGACTTGCACGCTTGAGATGATCCTCCATAAAAGGTTGGTTCCTGCTCCTAAACTACCTTCCATAATCTACTTAAATGAAGGAAAACTATCTAATCCTAATATAACTTTCTAAGAGACCAAGGAGAGAGAGAAATTAAAAATAAACCCCACACTAAATCGGTGATACACGAGAAAAAGAAATTGTTGCTCATAATCACAATTTGCTTGAAGTAGAGAGAGGTGAGGAATGGGGAGGATGGAAAAGATGCATCACAGACCAAAGATGAAATTCACACAGAACACCACTTCAAAACCATTAAACACAACTCCGAAACCTGCAATAGACATCAAGAAAATGCACGGTATACCCTACAATGGTGAGAGGCAAGAAGAGACAATAAAATATGGAAAGCATGGACAAAATGCATCACGAAAAAGATTTTATTTCTCCATGAGTTCACACACATCATCATCATTAGTGGACAAGAGGCAAGAAATTCCATTACAAAGCAAAGAGAGAAGGCTTAAACTCCAAATTCAACCCTAGGGAAGAAATATAGTGGGTAACGGAGAGAAAATGACCAACTCCTTTACAAATGAGACCAAGATTACAATTTATAGAATTGAGAAGGAGAGAAAAAATTGCAATCCCGGATTTTTCTTTTCAACCACTTACAAGTTGTCATAAATGAGTGAAATTTGATGGTATGTTTCTTGAAAAAAGCTCATGATGTTGTCCCATGTGTTGCAAACGTGAAGAATGTCTTCCCATGCCTCATTAATTACGGTCATTGGGCTTGGAAATGTGCATTTTTGTGTGGATTGTTCTTTCTAATTTTTCACAGATATAACCTTAGTAAAGTTGAGATATATGATTCCCATTGCATAGAAGACGTTGAGACCTTTCCAATGATATGAGGTTTGTAAAATTTCAAGCACTAGAGAAAAATTTATGTCTATTCGAAGTTTCACGCGAAAAATTGTCATTTTCCTTTTTTCTGTGGATTTTCTAGTTTTCTATGGATTTCTGCATATTTTTCTCGTGGCTTTTTGTTCTTTGGTTTTTCTAGAGGCTTTTTGCTTGGCATTTTCTGTGTCTTTTTGTGTAATTTTTCTACGGATTTTTTCGTGGACTTTTTCGAGGCTTTTTCCACGGACTTTGTTCGGTGGCTTCTTATGGACTTTTTTCTATAGCTTTTTCGTGGATTTTTATGGATTTTTCTTTGGCTTTTTCCACATATTTTTTCTATGGATTTTTCTACAGCTTTTTCCACAGACTTTGTTCTGCATCTTTTTTTGTGAATTTTGCTCTCAACTTTTTTTCTGTGGATTTTTCTATAGCTTTTCCCGTGGTTTTTATTCTATAGTTTTTTATGTGGAAAAATGTGCAAGTTATCAAAATTACCTTAAGGGTTGAATTTTGGATTACAATTTGCGACTCGGTAAATTGTCAACTACCTGCTAGGTGAAATGATCAGTGGCCTTGAAGTATCCATCGGGCATGGAGTCGGCTAATAAATACAAATCTTATCTGAAGCTTTGAAATCGGGTCCCCGAGCAACTTGAAACACTAGTGGAACTGGAGATGATATCACCAAATGCTACTTCTAATGTACTATATATGAGCAACAAAACACTAGAACACACTATGTACAAAAAGAGAAAGATCATACATGCCCTAAGTGGAACATGAAAAGTGTGCACAAGCACTTCTTCTACTAAAAACAAACCTACCTACTCTACTCTAACCGAAAGCAAAGGGAACTCAAACAAATCCTACAACTAGAAGGGAGAAGTAGCTTCCCTTTCTCAAAATAGTCAGCCATGTATATGATTTGTCACTGAACATGGATGTTATTATGAGTGAAAAAATTGACAAGAGGTTGATCCTCCACCCAAATCATCAAGGTATCAACTGGAAACAAGACAAATACCTCTTTTTATTTCTTTGCATTTAGATTGAAGAGGAATTGCAGCTGATCCTTGGTACTCTGAAACTCATCCTCATGTTGAGGAGCAAGCATGACCGTGGTAACTCCTCTTTTGGCTATAGTGAAGCCAAGTACACCGATTAGGCAAGGTATGATCTGATGGATGAGTCCTTTGCTCTAAAATTCACCTCCAAAATGGATTCTTCCTAAAATCCTTCCAGGGGTGGATGGTGTGGAAGATATGGAATCATCGTGTTCTTTTCATTCCTATGTGGTGGTATGGAACTACTCTCCAATCTGCAACTCATTTTTATTGATTACAACACCCAATGAACTCAATTTTACATCATTATAATTTGTTGCAACACATTATTGGCTCAAGAGTTTCTTCGTTGTTGCTTGAAGACTAACATGCTCTTGGGTAGCATCTTTCTCTAGCATGAGATTTATCAAATCAGAATATTCAATTCATTGCTCTAGAGAATTATTTGGTGCAACAAGGTCTTCTTGATATCTCTTCTATGTCATGGATTCATCAATCAAATCATGCCCTTCAAATGAAAGAAAAAAATCTTCAATAATGTTTTCTTCATCAAGTGGCTTAAACTGTAATTTGATCTCTTCAAGTTGCTCCTCTTCAATAGAAATTGGAGGTGATTTTTCTTCCTCCTCTCTTTACGGATTGTTCTCGCTTGGATTAGATCAACATTATCTTGAGACAAATTTTCATTACAGACATTACATTTAGAGAAAACAGATTGTTGATCTTCTTCTTCTTGTTCTCCTTTTGCTGCAAACTCAACTTCCACCACCTGTGGTCTCACCCTAACCTCCTCTAAAGGTTTAACCATCAACGAGATTTTTTTTATCCCAAATATGAGATCCAAGCTTACCAAACTTTTGATCATTTATTCTTTATTTGGATCTCCTTATTTCTTCTATCATTTACTTTTTGTCTGATTATTTTCTCCCAAAGATTAACTTGAGACAACAATAAGAGGGATGGGTTGGGTTAGAAAATATTTTACAATTACTTGTGGTGGTGCAGGAGATAGAACTTGTTGTTTGTTTGGAGGGGATGACTGCTTGGAAGGGAAAAGGGAAAAATAATTGAGATGAGATGGAATATTAGAAGATGGAGAAGGGAAATCAACACTTGGGGCAGCATACAATGGGCTTGAATCTTAACACTGCTGAAATGATAAATCTTGGGATGGAGAAAAAGGAGCATAAGGAGCTGGTGATTGACTTACCCATTGATAAAGTTTTCTTGCATTTTTCTCATATGCTTCTATCTCCTCAGTCCACTGTGCAAGTTGAGGAAGCATTTAAACCATGAAGTCAAGCTTCTCTTGCGGGCTATAGTGTCTTGGAAAAGGGCCTTCCCATGGAAAAGGTGCCCCGAAACCAATTCTGAAAGCTTTCATCTGTGTTGTAGCCCTAGATTGAACCATGTTAGCCTCCATTCTTTGAATATTTTCTAGTAGATCAACATTCTCCATATAAATGTTATCATCATATGCATACCCTTGTTCCTGATATGTTTCATAGCCAAACTTATTTTGGCATTGTTCATGTGCGTAAGAATAATTGTTCAATATGATCATAATGTTGATGTGGAGGAGTTGTGACACTCATTAGATGTTGATTTCACTATTGTAGGTGTGAATTCCACCGTGGAATGAATCCATGACATCACAACTTCATATAATGGAAGAAAATGAAGGTGATGGAAAGAAAAATGGGTGAAAATGGATGGAAAGAAAGTCTGCAACTCAGAGAATGGGTTGTTGATCAGTTGGACTCACCAGATGTGCTTTGCATGTGCCTCTAAGGGCTCTATCTCTCCAATACCATATCAACTTGATGAAAAAAATTGGTAAGGTGCTTCAAACCTCTGCCTTTGGGTGAGATGGAAGTGTTATCACCAAAAAAAACACTCTATTATTTTTCATGCCTGTGTGAATGAACAACTAGTGTTGTTGGGTAACATTGGAACATCTATCAAGCTGTGGGACTTGTAGGCTTGAGATGATCCTCCAGAGAAGGTTGGTTCCTACTCCTAAAATACCTGCCACAATCTACTCTAATGCAAGAAAACTATCTAATCCTAATATAACTTTCCAAGGGACTAGGAGAGAGAGAATTTAAAATAAAGCCTACACTAAAGTGGTGATACACCATAAAAGGAATTTTTGATCATAATCACAACTTCCTGAAGTAGAGAGAGGTGAGAAATGGAGAGGATGGACAAGATGCATCACAGACCAAAGATGAAATTCACACAAAACACCACTTCAAACCCATTAAACACAGCTCCCAAAATCTGCAATAGACATCAAGAAAATGCATAGTATACCCTCCAATGGTGAGAGGCAAGAAGAGATAATAAAATATGCAAAGCATGGAAAAACTTCATCATGAGAAAGATTTTATTGCTCCATGAGTTCACATAGTACATCATTAGTGGAAAAGAGGCAAGAAAATTCCATTACAAAGCAAAGAGTGGAGGCTTAAACTCCACATTCAACCCTAGGGAAGAAAGAGAGTGGGGAAGGAGAGAAAAATGACCAACTCCTTTACAAATGAGCCCAAGATTACAGTTTATAGAAGTGAGAAGGAGAGAAAAAATTGTAATCCCAGATTTTTCTTTATAACCACTTGCAAGTTGTGAAAAATGAGTGCAACGATGGTATGTTTCTTACGAAAGGCTCTTGATGTTGTCCCATGTGTTGTAGTAGTGAAGAATGTGTTCCCATGCCTCACTAATTGTGGTGGTTGGGCTTGGAACTATGCATTTTTTTGCTTTGGAGACTTATTTCCAATTTTCCATAGATCTAACCTTAGTAAAATTGAAATATGATTCCCATTTCATGGAAGACATTGAGACCTTTCCAATGATATGAGGTTTGTCAAATTTCAAGTCTTGGAGAAAACATTATGCCCATTCAAAGTTTCGCGTGAAAAATTGTCATTTTCCTTTGTTCCAAAGATTTTCTAGTTTTACGCAACGCAACATTCTGTGGATTTTGTTTTCTGTGGTTTTCTATAGATTTTTCTACGGCTTTTTCCATGCACTTTTTCTGTAGTTTTTTCCACGGTTTTTTCTACATATTTTTATGTGGCTTTTCCTACGGATTTTTGTACAGATTTTTTTCTCGTGGAATTTTTCTCGCGCTTTTTCTACAACTATTTGCATGGATTTTTCTGTGGCTTTTTTTTACGGACTTTATTCTATGGCCTTTTCCTATGGTTTTTTTGTGGATTTTTCTGATCAAACGGTTAAAATGGTATGCAAAATAGATAAACAACGCTCAAATGAGGATTATTTTTTCGTGGTTACTCGGATGAATTTAACTTCGCCAAACAATAACCTAAGACAAATTGGTTCCAAAATGGTTACGCAAAAGATATTTTTAGAGACTATGGTTCAAATTAACCATGCAACGTGATTTTGTTTATGAAAAAGAATAGGTTGGAGGTTTCACATCTCATTTTTGGGGACCATAGGCACTAAAAATGAGGTTGTTTCAGAGGGATTTTATTATTTTTGTGTAGCTACCTCCAATTGGAAATTCACCGAAGTAGCCTCAACAACCACTTAAAAAAATACATGATTAATGGTTGCATGAGTCATGTTTCATGGCTGGGATGACAAACTCATACAACTAGGAAGGATTTCCAACATATAGATTTAGAAAACGAGTTTAAGAGGCTCTCTTTGCACTTCGAGATCTCGAGAGGAATTTATTGTATTTGGAGGGGGTTGTTTTGACCTTTAGAGAGACCATATTCTCAATGTTTTCCTCCATGATTGGTTTTCACAAATGGTAAATTGTTGATGCTAAGATTTCAACTTAGTTTTATTTGGTTCACGATGGAACTGGACTATAATGACATAAAAGAGGTATTTTCATGGTAGGTTTAATTGGCATGATTTTTACTTGAAACACTTTACACAACTGTAAATTAACTTTTTATAGCTAATCATTCATTATTTTACTCAACCCAAAAATTATAGATGTAAGTTACGAAAGAAAAATTTATGATAAGTAATTAAAAACCATGCATGTACTTGACAAGGCATCCCTTTCTTCTCGAAACACTCTCCTTTGAACTAGCGTATGAGCTTCCAAATGAAACAAAAAGAATATTCCAAGGTCAAGGGTGTTCCATATCACTTTTAGGTATTTGGTAATCTAGTTAGTGTGCAAGTATGTGGCAACATTTGCATAAACATCTACCAAAACTCTTACAATAGTTTGTGCATTTCGATAACCATGGAATGAATATACAACAAACTTGTAACATTTTATTGGCATATCTTCACAATTGTCTCAAAGTAAGAACATAAAATAAAATATTAATTATAGATATCCCTCAATATTCCACACATAGACCCATGATTAGATAGACACCCACATTTTGTGCGCTCTTTTAGAGAAGTCACCCAAGAATAATCGGTAGTACCTACACAAGTAACAAGTTATACCCCCTTTTCATGTTACAAAAAAATCATATACTTTGCCAATCCCATCCATAACAAATCTCAAATCAAATTTAAAAATTATGTAGAGAGTGGTTAATTGAAGGAGACACTACATGGATTGCTTGCTACACAAAACCTCCCCTTCTTTTTGTTGGATTCTCATACCCTATCCAAATATCACACAAGTGCCCGAGTTGAGAGGATGTTTGAAATTGTTGTCTAGGTGGCTTATACCAGATCGATTGCATTTGCTCAAAATTTTATAATGTGTTTTTAAACAAATATATTTTGTGCATAACTTAAAACCATTGCATTTCATGTCAACACAATATTTTTGAAACTTTTGTCAAATAATTCATGTTCCTTGGATATTCTCTACCATTTCATATAAGTTCCTACAAGAGCGATTCTAAACTATGATAGTTGATTTATATTATTCTACCACCATATTGAGATGTTGGCAAGGTGGGTGACTTGCTTTGGTAAGGGTCAAAAATCATATTGAAACCTATTCATTGCATTGGCTTGGAAATTTCCATCCCCATATTTTTCCAAACATATTACAAGAGGCCATTTTTCATAGTGCAAGATAATATTATGTTGGAAAGTATGTTGGGTATATTGAATAAATTCCAGAATGAGATTTCTTAAAGAAATCCATGATCCAAAAAAAAGCACAAGGCTAGATAAATTCACTACGTAAAGTCTCTTTCCTCTCTCCACCACCATCACCTTGTCACTTCCTCCATATAGTCCAAAAAAAATGTCAACCGTAGATAAGGAATTTGAAATGCCAACACCATCACCGATAGGTTTCAATGGGCAGATCTTACGAGTTGTTTGATATTTTGTAGCATCTACAGCTTTCAGAGGGATTCACACGAACCATAGATACCAAACCCTCTGATCACACTATCCTTTCCACACCATCCACCGCTTGTTCCTAAGCGAGATACCTTAGAAAATCCTTCACCATTAGGGTTAGGGTTTGATAATTTTGGGAAAGACATCAATAAAATGTATTTGTTGATATTAATAGAGAAAATAATTAGAGACATATATATCTCTTCTACTAATATAGTTTATTTTCACAATGATTTATATTTCTATTTTATCATGTCAAGCATTTTTAGGTTTTCCTTGAGTGTGTAGGATTACGAGTTATACCACTTGGCAAACATGTGACTCGGTGGTAAAATCCCAAAGATTCCCGATTCGTCTTGTTTGAACCCTATTTCTCACCTTGTTTTATTTTGGTCATTATTTGTATTTAGAGGATTCCATTTGATCATTGTATTTAATTTATATTAATTCATTTTGTTACCCTCTTACCCTTTATCATTTTTTTACCATCTTATCCTTCAGCACCATGGACAAATTAATTCTATGTTATTCCTTAGTTAATTAGGATTGATTTGTGCTAATGTGGTCATTTGTGATGATTTTAATTAGTGGGGTGTTTTATTGGTCTTAAACATGTTTTGGGATGTCTTGGGATTTACTAATCATTTTTGTGGGGACCATTTCTCACCTTGTTTATCCCACTCAACTCTCAAATCCCTATTTTGATCAATAAAGGTGTTTTTGAAGGCATATTTTGAAAGTGAGAGTTCTCCCTTGCCTTCAAAATGGAACTTGGGACCTAACGTATGGGTGGGGGAAGCATTTTTGTAATCCCAAAAATCCTTTTTCTCACTCCACCCTCTCATAAGTCACCATCAAAGCCTTCTTTTCAGGCTTACGTGAGTGACCTTCGATTTTGTTGTGGGATTTTTGGGCTAGTTTTTATTTTTATCCCCCTACATTTATTATTTGGAGGAACTTAGAAAATGACGTGTGACTTGGATGTATTTCTTAAATGCAAAGGTAACACATGTCTACCTCCCATTGGTTTTGGATTTTGGAAATTTTCCTGTATCTTCCTTAATTTAGGATGTTTGGGGAATTTTGGCTTTTGGAAAATTAGATAGTAGTGTTTGGAGGATTAGCTTTGGGAGATAATCAAGTCAAGAACTTGGACACTTGTGGATTATGATTGGAGAGTGAGGTAGGCCTCGATTCCATTTTTATCTTGGTTTGTTAATTTATGTTTATTTGTGTGTTTTTTTTCAAAGTGTTTATATTGGTTAAAAATTAGCCTTGGTTTTGTTTGGTTTTATGAGTTCTTATTTTCTTTTCATTTGGTTTTATTTTAATTGTGTTTGGGAATGTGAGGGGATACTTGTTCTCATGGTGGGAATTGTATGGGATCCTTTTTCTCATGGATTCTTAGGGAAGAAATGAATGTTTTTTATGCTCCCTTCCTTGGTGTAAGTAGGAGGAATTCCCATTTGGTTTGAGAATATCCTCCTATTATTACCAAGGAAGATTATAAGGCTTGAAAGTCTTTATAACGAGGATAAATGGAGGAATAATGGTTGAAGGATGTTGATTAATTATTGGAGATAATTTTTGAGGATGGTTTTTGGTTGTATCGCTATTTGTATACTTTGGCACATTTGTGATCCCTCTCCCCTCTTCCCATTTCCATTATTTTCCTTGGTTTCTTGTGTATTGGATTGAGATGATGGAAGTTGTCTTTCATCTCTTGTTTACCATTTTTTTGAGTCTCCTTCAATACTTGTTTGACTTGACATATTTGATTAGCATGATACTCATGTTTCTCATGGGCTTGGGGGGGAGGGGGTGGGGGGGTCGTTAGCATGCTCATTTTTTGAGATATGTCATGTAATGATAATTGAAGGTTGGGAGGTAAATGAACCTTCAACTTGTGGTGTTTTGAAGCTTGGATAAAGTGGAGTTAGAGATAGTTTGAAGACTTTTTGGAGGTTGTTTAATTTGGAAAATGCTCAAAATTTGAACATGTTGTTATCACTAAACTGGGAGGGTTATCAACCTTGCATATTTGTATATTTGGATTATTTGTTATTGGGTTTGTTGGGATGGTTTTATCTCTTGTTGAGAATGATGTAAAGGTTGGTTATGGGATTGGGAGGTTGGTTTACTATTTGCATTGTAATGGATCTTGGGAGTTGAATGTGTATTTAAACTTATAAGAAAGTTTTTAACTATATTTTCATGATTAGTTTCTTGTTAAGAGAAGAAGGATTGTGTTATTATTTACTCCATTTCTAATTGAAATATTGTTTCATTTTCATTTGTAACTTGAAAGGAAAATAATTGGATTATTATTTTGTTGAATCATTTGGCATTAAGATTTAATGTGGATTTATTATTAGATGGTGGAAAAGAGTTTATTTAAAAATCTAGTTTTTAACGTTAAAATGGATATATAATTCTTATTATTTTTATATAGTGTCTTTAAAAGACTTAATAATACATAGTGGTTTTTGAATGAAAACTTACCTTCTTGATATCCTTTAACACTGATTTTAATTTTTAGTATAAATCTGATTATTATTTACTCTTTGGAAATTTGAAAAGTGGTTTATTTGAGAAACTTGAAATGGATTATTGTAGATCATATTTTTGTTATCTCGAAACTCACATTATCCATATTTCACCCTCGTGCAAATATTGGATCAGCCATGACCCCGCATAAGAGGAACCTAAGAAAACTCATCCAAATCTTACAAATTGGTCATAGAAGGACTCAACCATGGAGTGGCGGAGGCCAAGAGAGACTAAAAGGACCTTGTGTAAAAGAAACGACTTTGTCGGGCCATTTCCACATCTTAAATCCGTTCTCCAAGTTACAGGTAGACTCAACTATGAGATAGCAGGGTTAGACAAGAAGGGCGATGCCGCAGAGGAACCAAAAACAAGAAGAGGAAGAAATAGTGAAAATCGAAGTCATCAAGCTCAAAACGGCTCAAGAAAAAGTCCAAAAATGACTAAGTATGGAGGAGGCAGCGGAAGAAACCACGTGTCCTAATGGTGCTTCTCTAAAGGTGAATCCAAAAAGGGAAGCCCAAACTAGCGCCAAGCTTCCACATGTCCAAAATCCCAAGAAGTTGTGGGGCGTTGAAAAGTATTCAACTAAAAAGAAGGTGTCATGTGACGGCTCGGAGAAAAACAGAAAGGAAGCCCGGTGAAGACTTCAAATTGTGCCAGCCCTCCACGTAGCAAATGGTCAAACAAAGTCAAAATGCAGACAGGGTGGGCTTCAAATTTGGCTAAGTATAAAAGTGTAATAAGAGAATGCTAAGTGTCAGTGTGGAGCATCTCCAAGAGTTGGTCCCAAAGCGGAGACCCAAATGAGCGCGAGCTCACCACATAGCCCAAAGTCTAAAAAGTAAGAAGGACCATTGAAAAGTCCACAGATTAGCAGATGTTGACAAGTGTCAACCTGATGCTACTCGAAAGGAAAACTTGGGGCCCATTTTTTAAGAAAGTGTAGTTCCTCCGGTGTTATATTGGGGTGGCAAAGTTAGTTGAATAGTCAATGCATGGGCTAGGTCGGTGGAGGCTGCCAAGTGTCTTAATGGCACTGATTCAAGGGTTGAATAGAGAAAAGGTTTCCAAATGAGTGCCATACTGACACGTGTCCCAAAGGAAAGCGGGTTGCGAGGGAAAAGTTCGTTCTTTGCCTCTTGTTATCACAAAATGGGTAAAAGTTTTGAAATGGCCTGCAACTCTACCCAAGGAAAAAGTCAGCATTTGGGACCGAGTCAAAGCCAAAGCAGGGAATCGGAGGAAGAGGTGAAAGTTTTCCTTTTGTCAAAAAGGCACAAGGATAAAGATGGAAGTGCATTTCCTAGCCAACCAAAAGGAGCCATGTGTTTAGGTGGAGCTTCAAGGCTGCAGGAGTTTTTTTTGAGTTTTGTATTTTTGCGTAAAAGGGAAAAAGATAAATTATGGACCCATAAGCCTGATTTTTGATCTAGATCCGACTACTATGTGTCCCATACCAAAAAGAGGACCCATTCTTCAAATTTTTTTCCCACCTTCGAAGGGGCATATCTTTCGACTCAGGGCTCAAAATATTATGAATATGACAAAGATTGGAAATATCTCACCTCTCCCATGCTATGGAGGTCTCAAACATTAATTTTGAGGAAGTTAGGTAAAGGAAAATGGAGGAAATGTCTTTAGGATTTCAATGTAGGATCTTTTTTTGCCTCAACAACTAGATCGGATTCAATCTGCTTCGCTGCTTTCCCCTTCCTTTAAGGCATCGTTTCAAGGATTTATGCAAGAAGGACGGATCTGGGGCGATTTCATCGTAAGCATTAACAAAGCGGTGGTTGAGCTTCAACCTACTTTTCATGATTCTCTCTCTCTTTCTTCTTTCAGGTTTAATCAGTAAATATGGGGGCGTGATTCATTGTAAAGGGTTGGACATTCTTTGTTTTATAGGCTCCTTCTCCTTCCAATGAAGGGATTTGTGGGCTTTAGACCTTCCATCAAAATTGCAATATGTTTCTACCTTTTGGCTACCTTGTAATAAACTGTATCAATCTATAGAGCAATAAAACATGTATTTGATTGATTTTAGATCCTTTTTTGTCTCTTTTTCTTTCATCTGGTCTTCCATTACAGATCTAGCTATATGTGCTTTTTTATTGTATGCATTTTGCTGGTTTTTGTATATTAGAAAAATAATTGTTCATCATTCCTTTGGTGTATCACCCGTTAGCTTAGTCATTCCTATTTCTTATAGTCCTTTTACGCTTGTCTCCTTGGCAAGTTTTTAGATTAGGTATAGAGATAGATCCTCTGCAAATCCTCACGTGTGCACCTAAACAGAGGAATAAGTAACCATCCTTTAATCTGGAGAGCTTTCCCACTTTTGCAAGGTCTCACACCTTAGGGAAAGTTCAATGTTATACAATCACACCAAATGACCTTGCATTAGAAAAGAAGATCCATAACTCATTTGGGGTTGCTTTGATTGCACACTAAAAATTTTGGCACGCTCGGTGGGACTTAGAGGTATCCACTTCATTGTAACAAGATTGATGTGCACTTTTTACAATTTCCAACTTATTAGAAGCTTCAATTTGCACATCTGGCGACTCCATCTGGTAAACAACTCATTCTCTGAGTTGCAGACTTGTTTTCCATTCACTTCCATTCATCCTTCTTTCCATATTATTTCATTCTTTCCATTCCATGAAGTTATGCAATCATGAATTCATTTCCACCATGGAATTCACATCTACAAAGAGAACAACACATTCCAACTCTAATAAGCTTTACAAATCCTTCAAATCAGCATGGTTACCCCTATGAGTAGTAGTGCAAAAATTAGTTTGGCTATGGAACTTTCCAAGAGCAGGGGTATGCAAAAAATAAAGAAAATCAAATGCAAGATGTTGGTCTACTAGAGAATATCCAAAAATGGAGATTGACATTGTGCAATCAAGAGTTACACTCAAATCAAGGTGTTTAGAATTGGTTGCAGGAACCCTTCCCATGGGAAAACTCTTTTCCAAGACACTAATGCCCTCAAGAAAAGTTGAACTTCATAATTGAGATGATGCCCTAACTTGTACAATGGACTCGAGGAGATAGAAGCATATGAGCAGAGTCCGAATCAACCTTGTCAAAGGGTAAGTCATTTAGCGAGCCTTGTATTTCTTCTTCTTCATCTCAAGCTTTACCATTTCAACAATGTCAAGTTCTAAACCCACCAATGTTTCTCTAGTTGTAAAACCATCCCTCCATCCCCTAGTCTCCCATCCCATCTCAGCTTTTCTACCCTCTTCTCATCCAAATCCAAATCCCTCCTCAAGAGAAAAAATAAATACCTTCCACTCTAAGGAAACAAGAAGTTTCATCTCTTCCACCACCACAAACAAATGAACAAATGGTTAAATCTCAACCAACTCCTTCTCTTGCCTTCCCAATTCCAGCCGGGAAGAAGAGATTACAAAAATCAGTCAAGGACATCAATTAGAAGAGATGGTAAAAGAAGAAATGGTTAAGAGCTTAGTGATATTAGCTCTTACATATGGGATAACAGAGATTCATTTTCTCGGTCAAGCCTACGAGAGGAGGTATAAGTTGAAGAGCCAGTGGTGGCTAAGACTAAATTTGCAGCAGAGAAAGAACAAGAAAAGGAAGAAGAAAATCAGCAGTCAGTTTACTCAGAATGTAGTGTCCATGTTGGCACTTTAAGTGAAGAGAATGCTGATCCAATTCAAACTACCCAATCAGCCAAGGAAGGAGAAAACAAATCAGCTCAAAGTCCCATTGGAAAGGAGCAAGTGGATGAGACCAAATTAGAGTTTGTAGTAGCAAAAGAAGAAGACATTATTGGTGTTTTCTTGCTTTCATTCAAAGGGCCTGTTTTGGTTGATGAATCCATTTTGGAGGAAATCTCTAAAAGAAATCTTGTAGTCCCAACTTGTCCTCTAGAGCAGGAGTTTGATATGGAAAACTTCATGCTAGAGGAAGAGTTCAATCAAGAGCAAGATGGTCTTCAAACAACAGAGGAAGGAAAAGCTACCCCAATGATCCAAAACCAAGGGGTTTCAGACTTAAGGAACAGATTAACAATTGTGCCAGATGAATTGAAAAACAACTATCTCTGAAAAGAGATGTAAATTACTCAAAGACTTCAAATACATCAGTTATCTCTGCCAAGAGATGTCTATCCCTTTTCAGGTTACATATGCATTTATAATAATTTTATAAATATGAAAGGACACCTAGAGGAATGTGGAAGGTCACCGGTCTCGAGGGAGATGAGGTGTTTCATCTTCCAAGACTTACATGTGCACTAATTTTACAAAACATACTATTTTTAGAATTTACTATTTTTAGACAACACTTCAAAATCACAATTTGGGCCCTTTAAACATGGATTTTGGGGGTCAAAAGTTTCCAAACAAAGTTTTGCACCTTTTCATCACATTCTATGCATTCCAAGCTTTCTGTTTCCTTTTGAACAAAGTCAATCGGAGGTACGGTGCAAAAGTTATGGTCTTTGGAAGTTGCGCCACTATAATTGCTGCCTGGATCATTCCTCCCTCCTTCAGAAGCAATGGTCCCCATTGCATTAAGATGCCCCATCAAATGTGGAAATTTCTTCTTTACCTGGTATGCAGTGAGCCACTCACCTTGGTGACTGATATTTCCTTTCTTTATCACACGATAGAGTTGAATAGGTTGTCCTCTGGTGGTCTTAGTCAAATTGTCCACAATTTGATCTTCTTCAGCTGGGGAAAGACTTGCTGGATTGAGCTCGGAGATGTCCAATTGTTCTGTTGTGATTGAAGTATCCAACAAAGGTGGATGGTATGGATTGAGGAGGTCCATATTGAATATGGGGTGCAAACCAAGGTAGGGTGGAAGATTCAACTCGAAAGAATTTTCCCCTACTTACTTAGTGAGAGTGTATGGACCATACCAGAGAGGTCGAATCTTTCTATGTGGACCTGCAAGTCTTTCCTTCTGAAGCTCGCAACCAAACCTTATCACCAACCTGGAAATGATGTGGAACCCTATGTTTATCATGGTGATTCTTATACTTTTTATTCATTTTTTGTAAAATGTCATGGACCTGGTGTTGAATGTGCTGGATCTTCAACAAACCTTGTCGCCTTTTCTGCTTCACTTTTTCCATGAGGTGTGAATTTCATGGTAGGAATTGGGATGCATACATCGATGGGAGCCATAGGTTGGAATCCATAACAAGCTTGAAATGGATTGTGTTTAGTGGAGCTGTGCAGGATCGATTGTATCCATGTTGTATGTATGGTAGGGCCTCGTCCCATGTGCGAGGAGTGCTTGGAGTGGTACATACGAAGCATGTGAACAATTAGGTGATTCACCACTTCTGTTTTCCCATCAGTCTTTGGGTGAAAGGATGTGGACTTCATCAATTTTGTATCTAGCATTCCCCATAAGGTGGACCAAGATGCTCAGGAACCTACTATCCCTATTAGAAATGATATTCTTGGGGAGCCCAAAGTTGATCCATACATGACTGAAATAAATTTTAGCAGTATCTTCAGCAGAAATATTTTTCTTACAGGAAACCATTACAGCCATTTTAGAAAATCGATCAACTACAACAAAAACACCATCATTCCCATGTTTCGAAGTTGGCAAACCTGAGAGGAAGTCCATCGAGACAGATTCCCAAGGCTTGGTTGGTTCTGGAAATGGTGTGTACAATCCCTGTTTCTTGTTAGTTGGCTTAGCAATTGCACAAGGAGTGCAGGACTTAATATACTTCACCACATCAGTCCTTAGATTAGGCCAGTAGAAATGCTTCTGAAGTACTGCCAATGTCTTGTCCACGCCAAAGTGCCCTGCGGTCTTGCTGAAGTGTGCTTCCCAGATCATCTTCTGTTGTTCACTTGCTGGAACACAGATGTGTCCCATATGGCAGAGGAGATTATCCTGTAGATAGAAATCAGAGACATGTTTTCCTTCACAGAGGGCCTGATATGTGTCTGAAAACTCAGGATCCTTCTCATACAAACTGCACCAACTTGAAGTCTCATGTCCACAGAGATCAAGAATAGTTGTGAGGGCTGTAATTGGAGGGGAGGCTTAGCCAATCTGGCCGAGTTGGCACTTCCTTCTTATGCTTTATTATCGTGTGAAATCATTTGTAGCTATGTGCCCCATTTCTAGTGTCTCTCATTCCTCAAATTGCTATGTGTCTGAAGGAACTCCAAATGCCTATGGTCAGTGTCGATTACTATCTCTTTCCCTAGAATGTAGTGTTTCCACTACTTACATGCCTGGACAATGGCATAAAGCTCCTTGTCATATGTTGGGTACTTCCTGACCGTGTCATTGAATGTTTCACTATGGTATGCAATAGGGTGGCCATGTTGCATGATAACAGCTCCCAAGGCATACTCAGATGCGTCTGTCATCAGCTTGAATGGATGATGTAGATCAGGAAGGGAAAGGACAGGGCCGAGCATAACCTTTCTTTCAGCCCTTCAAATGCTTTCTGTTGTGCTTCCCCCCATTGAAATTTAGCCTTGTTCCCTCCTTTAGTCACCTGATTGAGTGCCCAGGAAATATGTGAGAAACCCAAGACAAACTGGCGATAGAAATTGGCAAGGCCCAGGAAGCTACGAAGCTCTGTAAGATTCTTTGGGGTAGGCCACCTCTGAATAACCTGAATTTTCTCTGGGTCGACATGGACTCCTTCCTCATCCACGATGTAACCCAAGTACTGGACCTTTGTCATCCCAAATGTGCACTTATCCATATTTGCATACAGTTTGTGCTTCCTGAGGGTCTGAAGTACTTCTCGAACATGTTGCAGATGCCTCTCCCAGGTCTGGCTATAAATGAGTATATCATCTAGGTAGACCACCACGAAGGAATTGGTGTAGGGCCACAAGATGTCATCCATCATCCGCATGAATGTTGCAGGTGCATTAGTTAGTCTGAAAGGCATGACCAACCATTCGAATAGGCCTTCATGAGACTTAAATGCAGTTTTCCAAACATCAGTGGGCTCGATAGGGATCTAGTGATAGCCAGATTTGAGATCAATTTTGGTGAAAATTTTGGACCGCGGAGCTGGTCCAGCAAATCATCAATCCTTGGGAGGGGGTAGCGATTCTTCATGGTGATTTTTTCAAAGCCCGATAGTCTATGCAAAGTCTCCATGTTCCATCCTTCTTTGGCACCAAGACAACTGGACTTCCACAGGGTGAAGAGCTTGGCCTAATATGTCCCTTTTGAATCAATTCTGGAGCTGCCTCTTGATCTCCTCATTTTCAAGGACTGACCTACGGTACACAGGGCTATTGGGTAAAGGAGACCCCGGGACCAAATCAATAACATGTTTTACCTGACACTGAAATGGCACTCCTTTAGGTGTCTGGAATAGATCATCATACTCGATTATGATTTGGTTGAGCTGCTTCTATTCTTGCATTGAGTGCATGTTCATGGAGGCTGCAACAATTTTTTTTGTAGCTTTTGGCCTGATCATCAAGATGAAAAACTGCTTGGTTTTCTCCACTAACTTCTTACATTGTTTGGCATTGATGAGGGAGATAGATTTTGGGGGAATGACCTCAGGTATCCGATAACGTCAACTCCCAATGGTAATGGTGACCCTTCTAGGTTATGACTCATAGATGCCATGTCTATCCCACATAAATGGTTGGCCTAGGAGCACATCACAAACATCTAATGGAGAAACATCACACATGACTTCATCATGGAAGGGCTTTATGGCATATGGAAGGAGGCATTGTTGTGTGACTTGGAGGTCTCTTCCTGGGTTTAAATACCCGATACTATATGGCTGGGGATGTGGCTTCACAGGGAGGTTTAGGCTCTTTACAACATCAACAGAAATTAAATTCTTCTGACTTCCACTATCAAGGATAAAATGCAGAGGCTTACCTTTTACCCGGATCTTGGAGTGGAAGAGCCTTTCCTTCTCATCCCTATTCTTCACTTTTGAGGTGGCAATAATCGCATCTAGCTCAAGATCTATAATTTCATCCTCTTCATCCTTGACCTCGTGGTCCTGTGAATCGCTTAAAGGTGCAGAGAGTGTTAAAGAAGATGATGTTGTATATATCTACCCCTGGGTAAATATAGACAATGACACAAGGAAAATATGTCGGAGAGGTTCAAAAACCTAACACAAGGAAAATATGTCGAGAGGTTCAAAACCCGACACAAAGGAAATATGTCGGAGAGGTTCAAAACCCGACACAAGGAATTTCGGGTTTCGGGTTTCGGGAAACATGAGACATGAAGCATGAAAATTGCAAGGCATGTCCTCGATGCTTGGGAGTTCCAAGAACCCAAAACACTACCTAGGCAAATCAGGTTTTGGAGTCGGGAAAGCATGGGGCGAAAACATGTCAAGGCATCCTCCAAACCTGATGCATATGCAAGTCAAATTTCTGAACCCGAAATAAAGGAAATCTTGGAAATAGCGGCGGAAGCGGGTTTCAGGAAAACATAAGCATCAAACACATGTCCAGCCACCTTCCAAACCCAATGCAAATGCGTAAGAGAACCCCGAAACGACAGAAGAAGACCCTAACGCGGGAAATATTCAGATGGCCATAAATTTTCACAGGATCTCGATTCATGCAATGTTGGACTTTTCGTAAAGCTTACAAGTTCTTCAAAAATGTAAAATACATTCACCATATTTTGGGTTTGTTAGGGTTCTCACCTACTGCTATAATGAGATGAATTAAATACAACCCGAGGTGGTTTGGGTAGATTTGGATTTCCTCTCTCTTCCCTCTCTCATTCTTCTTATAAATTGTAAGGAGGGGCTTCTTTCTAAAGGTTGGAAATTCTTGATTTTCCCCTCCCTTCTTCTCTTTGGCAAGAAAATTTGTGGAGTTCAAACCTCCCATCTAAAACCGTAATGCAACTTTGCCTCTTGGAATTTTGTAGTGTATTATATCAATCTCTGGAGAAAATAATGCATGTCCTGTGGGTGATTCTCAACCCTCTCTATGTTCATTTGCATCCTCTTGATATTTCACTACAAATTTGGTTATCTCAGGCATGATCTTGCTATGCATTTTAATGGTTTTTGTTATTGGCAAGACAGTGTTCTTCATTCCTGGTGCATCACCTTTGTTAGTTTAGGTTTATTTTTATGCATCTTCTTACCCTATCTCCTCGAGTTAGATTAGGTTTTTAGTAAACCCTCTCGCATTTTATGTGTGCATCTGAATAGAGGAATAGGAACCGCCTTTATCTGGAGAGCTTTCCTGATTTGCAAGGTCCCACACTTGGGAAAAGCTCCATGTTATGCAATCGCATTGAGAGTCTCAACCCATCAAGTTGCATACATTCGGGGGCTGTGATTCACCATCAATAGATGACTCGGTGAGTAAGGACTTGATGGCTCGACATTCTTCCTTGGAGTGGCAATTTTTTTGTGGAGGTCGCACCAATTCCCTATCTAGTCCTTCGCATCTTATTTCCTTACAACTCCTTTTGTTTCCAACCTTGGCCTCGGGTCTAGCCTTCTTTATCATTTTTCCCCCTCACGGGTTGGTTCTTAGCAGTCCTCCTTTTATGCTTTTGTTCAATCTTGACTGAAAACTTGTATGCCTCACCAAGGGTTTGAAACTGAAAGAAGTCCATGTCCTCTCGGATGCTCCATTGTAGGCCACTGTGATATTTTAGAATCATGTGTTGTTTTGTGTCTTGAATGCCCAATCTTGCAGATAGAGAATGAAATTTGTCAGTATAATCTTGAACCGACTGGTCCTTACCTTGACGAAGTTGTTGCCACTGTATGTACAAATCATCATAGGCCCCAATAGGGTAATATTCTTCCTTTATGGCATCCATGAAATCATTCCATGTGGGTTCCTCTATGATTCCTAGCTCATCCCTTTCAAGCCCATTCTTATACACGCCCCACCAATTTTTAATAGCAAGAGATGATTTCAATAGAGAAAATGTTATCTTTTCCTTATCAGTAAATTGATTGATAGAAAAATATGAGGTCAATTGGTCCAACCAGTTCTCTACTACATCAAAATTGATCTTACCCTCAAAAATAGGAATGTCAAAATTTACTTGCACCTTGAATGGAGTCGGGCACCAAAGGACTGATTTACAGATGAGGAGGCATGATTTCCTACTTGTAGTTGTTGTAGAATCTAGGTGAATTGTTGTAGCATCTGATCCTTTTGCTCCCTAAGAGATTCATTCACCATATTTTTGAGAGGATCATCCATCCTGGTGTTGTCCACCATTGGAGGTCACCTGTAACAAATGCAGACAAGTATTCTGAAGGATCGTGTGTGGACCACCCAAGCTTTTTGTATTCCGACCTCGTTCTGGGGATCATACACTCTCAAGATGACTTAGCTCTGATACCACTAATCCAAAACCGAGGGGTTTCAGACTTAAGGAACAAATTAAAAATTGTGCCAGATGAATTACAAAACAACTATCTCTGAAAAGAGATGTAAATTACTTAAAGACTTCAAATACATCAGTTATCTCTACTAGGAGATGTCTATCCCTTTTCAGGTTACATATGCATTTATAATAATTTTAGAAATATGAAAGGACACCTAGAGGAATGTGGAAGGTCACCGGTCTCGAGGGAGATGAGGTGTTTCATCTTCCAAGACTTACATGTGCACTAATTTTGTGAAACATATTATTTTTAGAATTTACTATTTTTAGACAACACTACAAAAATCAAAATTTGGGCCCTTTAAACATGGATTTTTGGGGCCAAACGTTTCCAAACAGAGTTCTGCACCTTTTCATCACATTCTATGCCTTCCAAGCTTTCCGTTTCCTTTTGAACGGAGTCAATCGGAGGTACGGTGCAAAAGTTATGGTCTCTGGAAGTTGCGCCACTATAATTGCTGCCTAGAGCACCCAAATCCAAAAGAAGAGGAGTACATTCCAGCTGTGGAGGAGAAAATATAGGTCCAAGAGCTTTGAACACAAAATAGGCTATAGAAGAACCTTCAGTTCTTCCTTCCACTTCATCTCTCTCGAGCTCTAACATTGGAGAAGAGTTTGATCTTTCAAACTTCATGTTGGAGGATGAAAGAAACCATGGTGAACAAGTTGCAAACCAAAAAGACACCATGAAAGAGGTTGAACATTTGTAGTAGGACAGCAAGGAGGCAATTTATTTGTTTGATTTGGAGGACTATTTTGATGGAGAAGAACCAGTTGAAATCACATTGTTTTCTCCTCCTTCATCCACCTTCCAAACATGCATACCTGTTGTCATGGAGGAGAGCATTCATTTGCAGCAGTTTGTACCTTATAGCAGCCTTTCGAATCAAGTTTGGAAGACTCAAACCTTCCATGCTCTTCACAGGAGGAAGAAGAGAAACAACAGAAGAGTTCCACCATTCCTTCCACTCCATTCACCCAAAGAATTCTACAAGAAGACTCCACTTTTGGAGTGATAAATGATAACAATGGGCATATCAAATGGATCGACCTTGCCTAATCAATCAGTATTTGGCTTCATTGGAGCCAAATGAGAAGCCAAATCTGGTCATGCCCATTTCAAAGTGCATGAGGATGAGCAACAAAGCACCAAGGATCAGCTACCATTCCTCTTCAATCCAAGAGGTATTGGTCTTGTCTTTAGTTGATACTTTGGTTATTTGGGTGGAAGATCATATTGTAGTTAGTTTTTCACTCATCTAACCAGCCATGTTCAATGCCAAATTAGTTGCATGGCTGCCAATTTTGAGGAAGGGAAGCTATTTCTCCTCGCCGCTTGTAGGATTTTTTGAGATCCCTTTGCTCTTGGTTAGAGTAGTGTAGGTAGGTTTGTTTTTAGCGTAAGAATTGCTTTTTCACACTCTACATGTTCCATTTGGAGCATATATGATTTTTAGTTTGTACATAGTTGTGGTGGTTTTTTACAAATCTTATGCAGTCCATTCAGAGAAATTGATGAAGCCCTGGGTTAAAAAATTTTCTACTCTCAGAAACATTCATTTCAAAATTTCTTATGAAAATTGAGAGTACAAGTAGCCGGGCTTGTGAATCAGAGGAAAAATTAGTATCAAACCGTCTTTCTTGACTCCATGCCCAACGAATACGACAAGGAAATTGGTCCATTCATCTAACATGCAAATACCCCTGTGAGTCACCAAATTGTTATCCATATTTCGCCTGCGTTCCAAATATTGGATTGGGCATGACCCCGCATAAGAGGAACCTGAGAAAACTCATCCAGATCTTACAAATTGGTCACAGAAGGACTCAACCATGGAGTGGCAGAGGCCAAGAAATACTAAAAGGACCATGTGCAAAAGAAACGACTCTGTCAGGCCATTTCCATGTCTTAAATCCGTTCTCCAAGTTACAGATAGGATCAACTATGAGATAGTAGGGTCGGACAAGAAGGGACGATGCCACAGAAGAGCCATAAACAAGAAAGGAAAGAAACGGCGAAGATATGAAGTCCTTGAGCTCGAAACGGTTCAAGAAAAGTACCATAAAATGACTAAGTATGGAGGAGGTAGCGGAAGAGACCACGTTTCCTAATGGCACTTCTCCAAAGGTAAATCCAAAAAGGTAAGCCCAATTAGTGCCAAAGCTTCCATGAGTCCAAAATCCCAAGAATTTACTAACGTTGAAAATTCTTCAACAAAAATAAGGTGCCATGTGTTGGCTTGGCGCAAAACTAAAAAGGAAGCCTAGGGTGGAGGCTCCAACTTGAGCTAGCCCCATGTAGCAAATGGTCAAATAGAGTCAAAAGGTGCAGAGAGTGGGCTTCAAAATTGGATAAGTATAAAAGTTTAAGCGGAGAATGTCAAGTGTCAAGGTGTGGCACATCTCAAAGAGTTGGTCCCAAGGTGGAAACCCAACTAAGTGTGAGCTCGCCACGTAGCCTCACGATATAAAAGTACGATGGACTGTTGAAAAGTGCATGATCGGTGAAGACTGACAAGTGTCAACCCGACGCTCCTCCAAAGGAAAACTTGGGGTTGGGTTTTCAAGAAAGCACACTGCCTCCATGTGTTATATCGAGGGGGTAGAGTTAGTTGAATAGTCAATGCATGGGCCAGGCTCATGAGGCTGCCAAGTGTCTTAATGGCGCTGATTCAAGGGTTGAATAGAGAAAAGGTTTCTAAATGAGTGCCAGATTGCCGTGTGTCCTAGAGGAAAGTGGGCCATCGGGGAAAAGTTGGTTCTTTGCCCCTTGTTATCTCAAAAGGGGTAAAAGTTACAAAGTCAAAGATTTCACTTGATTCAAAGCCAAAGCGGGTAATCGAAGGAAGAGGTGAAAGTTTTCCTTTTAACAAAAAGGCACAAGGATAAAGATGAAAGCGCATTTCCCAGCCAACCAAAAGGATCCATGTGTCCAAGCAGATCTTTGAGGCTACGAGAGTTTTTTTAGTTTTGCATTTTTTGTGTAAAAGGGCAAAAGATAAATTGTGGACCCGTAAGCCCGGTTTTTGTTCTTATCTGAATGCTACATGTCCCATACCTAAAAGGGGACCCATTCTTCAAATTTTGTTTCTTGCCCATTTGTACAAACTTGATACAAACTTTGAAGGGGCATATCTTTTAACTCAGGGCTCAAAATATTACGATTCTAACACCATTGCAAAGATCTTGGCATCACCCACGCCATGGAGGTCTGAAACTTTAATTTTGTGGAGGTTAGGTAAAGGAAAATGGAGGAAATGTCTTCAAGATTTCAATGTAGGATCTTTCTTTCCTCAACAATGATTGGATTTGATCACTCCACCATTTCCCCTTCCTTCAAGGCACCGATTCAAGGATTGATGTAGTAAAGACAGATCTGGGGAAGATTTCATCAGAAGCATTAACAGCAGTGGTTGAGCTTCAACCTACTTTTCCCGCTTCTCTCTCTCTTTCTTCTTTCAAGTTGAATCTATAAATACGGGGAAGGATTCATTGTAAAGGGTTGGACATTCTTTGTTTTGCAGGCTCCCTTCTCCTTCCAGCAAAGGGATTTGTGGGGTTCAGGCCTTCCATCGAAATTTTAATATGTTTCCACCTTTTGGCTAGCTTTTAATGAATTGTATCAATCTACAGAGCAATAAAACACGTATGCGATCAATTTTAGATTAGGTATAGAGATAGATCCTTTCAGCAAATCATCACGTATCCACCTAAATAGAGGAATAAGGAACCAACCTTTAATCTAGACAAATTTCCCACTTTTGCAAGGTCCCACACCTTGGGAAAGTTCAATGCTAGGCAATCACACCAAATGACCCCGCCTTAGAAAAGCAGATTCATAACTCATTTAGGGATGTCTTGATTTCGCACTAACAACTACATCATAAGTTTATATATTGAATAAATCTATAACTTGGATAAATTTATTTCCAAATTATCTGCTTTTACTAAGTTGTTTTAGCGAAAATGATACAAAGATACATATGTGTGTGTGTATACATACATACATACATACATACATACATACATACATATGTATGTATGTATGTATGTCTCAGTATGTATGTATGTGTGTGTGTATATATATATATATATATATATAATTTATTATTATATATATTTTATTTATTCTTATAAATTAGAATATGAAATGGATTTCATTTAACAAATTTAATCTTTTCAAATTTCTTAAATCCACCACTACTATATATATCTTAAATCAAAACCCTTTCACACTTATGGAGGCCATAACCACCCTCTTGGGGCTTACAAAATTTCAGGTATATTTATGTTTACCATGGTCAGCCCCCTCTCAGAGTAAAATAACACATAGAAAAACACCATCTTATAGTGAGATGACAATACAGACTATGGGATCAGATATTGACAATTTGATCTTGTAATTGGAACAATAGTCGAGTTGCAAACTATAGCAGTATCAAAGTTCGTTACTAAGCTTACAGGTATTTTACATTTCTTTCCTTCATGATTAAATACATTCAATTATGTTATTTTTTTAATTCATATACAAAGCTGAAATGCAGAAGGAAGTACACAATGATCAACCACTAAAAATGAACCATTAGTTATCCGGATTTAAAATTAAATAACTAGGAATAACTGTGTAAACTGAGAGTGCACTTCATGAAGGAGAATTAGCCCATTATGGAATTTTTACTCACTCTTTTCATTTAAAGACGAGCCCAGTTTGATAAAGAAAACCTTAAGGAGCCACATAATGTATATGAAGATGTTTTTGGTGAGGGTTCAGAGTCTTCACATCAGTTTTACAAATCTATTTGTAGGTAAAAGGATATATTTATCATTTTGTTAGTTGTATGGTTTACTTTCAAAGATAATTTTTAATACATCGGATTACATTCTTAGTGATCCCAAAGACATGGCCAACAGGCGAACTCCATTATCAACTCCTTGTCATTTCTTATTTTAGTTTTGATGTGTTCTATCAGTTTTAATTTTTTTTTGAAATAATTAATAACAAATTAAGGTAACCATAAAAATGACATAAGGAAGAAACAAATGTGGAATGGGTTTTTATGATTTTCTAATCACTCGTCATTTATTATAATTCAAAATCAATTTCTATTTAAAATATCAGAAATTACGAAAAATAAATAAGTATACATTTTTTGGTAAACTTATTATATCATAGGATCAGTTTTAGTTTACGAACGAACAATTTAATTCAATCAAACACCCTTCAAGGTACATGTAACTTTTAACATTACTAATATTCAAGGTAAATTTTTTTAGGAGAAAAATAAATGGTCAACTAGCTAGATTCATATTTGATGTTGTCTAAAATTTCTATGACAACGAAAAATATAAACTTTGCACTCTTAAGAGCATATATTCTTGTCAAAATGAGGGAAACATATTTCCTTCACTTATGAAGATAATGGGTTTGTAATTATTAAAGAAGAACCCGAGAAAATGTGCGATGCTATTGTTGACAATATTAGAGAATAATACTACCCAATAAATAATAATGAGAAACAATCCAAAAAGGTAGAATAATTGTAATAGAGTCACAATCAAAAGTGCATGGCTAAACCAATGAATTTCATGCCATGTCAAAAATAGTTAGATAAATGATAGTTAACAATACAAAATTAATGAATACTTCAAAAATTGTGAAATTACTTCGAGGAAGAGATGCAACTTTTAGCTTTTAGGATATTAGGATAATCCTATTTATATACAATCGATATTGTAGAACTTAGGTATAAATGTAAAGGAAGGAGATATTCTTTATATATTAGTTAATGAGAAGGTTGACACAAAAAAAGAGAGGAAAGGATGCACTACCATAAAGACATTATAATAAAAAGACATCAAAATAAAGGCCATGAAAAGACATAGGATTGTCATGTAATAAGAAAAATAGTAGGTGCCATGACACCAAAGACTACTAATACATCAACAAAAATGTGTTAGAAAACTCACAAGAGATAGATATAGGAGAAGTATCTATAGAAACTCTAGGTACACACGATGAAGTGGATCTTATTATTGATGTGGATCCATAGTCTATTGTTTCCCCTACATTAATAATACATACATAAAATAAAAGCAAACTACTATTTCACTTTCATATGTAGTTAAATAGTAAGGCTACTAAATTTATCCTAGATAGTGGGAGTGAAAAGAATATGTTATCTTTAAAATCACTGAATAGGCTAAATATGGTTACAAAAACATGACCCACAATAATAATTTATCATTTGAGAATTGATCAAGGTAAAAATATGTGTTAATCAACAATAGAACTTTCCCTATCCAATCCGACCATGAAAATGTTTTGGTCTATGAAATCACTCTCTTGGATGTATGTGATATGATTCATGGAAAATCCTTCATGTGGGATTGACATGCAATCTATGATCTTAGGCCTAGGATTTTTATCATCATTCTAAGTCATAAATGATAACTCATACCATGGGTAGATTTGGATAATTGAATTTCTATTTTAAGTTTAAAATAGTTCCTAAGGTTCATTTCTCAAACCATGACCTTTTTAATACTCATGATAAGGCACGAGGATAAGAAAAACATTGTAATTACTAAGAGAACTATGAAACTAGGTAAAATAATAGAATGTAATTCAATGGATCAAAAGATCTATGAATACACATATGTATTAGTACCATTGATGGGTGAACCCTTTCATTGTTAGGTAAAACAAAGAATTCAATTGGTCCCTGAACTCCATAAGGAAATGGGAAACTATATAGATACTCCATACTTGAGAATGAAGAAAAAATTTCCTGTTAAGGAGCTATTACAAAAGGGGATCATTCAACCAAACACATCGCCTTATGGAAGCTCAATTTTTGTTTTCCAAAAGAAGGATGGGATGTGGTAACTTTACATTAACTATTTTTCCTTGAAAAAAAAATAGTAAAGAATATATACCTTCTTCCATGTGTTAATGAAATCATTCCATGTATTGATGAAATCATATAAAATTTTAGGGAAGACAAGTTTTTCACAAATATTGATTTGAAGTTAGGGTACCACAAAGTTCCCATCGATCTAGCTGATATTTAGAAATTTAATTCTAAATCCAAGAAGAGATTATTCAAGTGGTTGGTCATGTTTGTTATGACTAAAAATGCACCAAAACATTGAATGATGAATGCTATCATCAACCATTCATGGAATCATTTTCGGTCTTGTACCTAGATGAAATCATTATCTTTAATAATAAATTGGAGGAGAACATTTGGCATGTAAAATATGTTATTTAGACATTATGTTAGCATAATATCGACGTTCATACAGAATTTTTTTCTTTATCATATTAAATATCCAATATCTAGGTTACATCATAAACAAGGGAGGTTTTCATATAGACTAAGAGAACATCTAGGTCATGTGGGACTAGGAAACAACAAATAATGTCACACAATTTCAAATTTTATTTGGATTAGAAAACTTATATCTCAAATTTGTCCTTATTTTTTTCACATTGGACAACCGATGAACTAGGTGACACGAGAAGTGAAACTCAAGTTCATATGAATAAATTTATAGTAAGAAGAATTTTCATAGGTAAAGTAGATACTTTTCTTAGCAAAAGCCTTGAGCTTCCAAATATTAAAAATAACCAGAGATCAAAATAGATGCCTTAAAGTATGCTCTCAGAGAAGTCCTCACCAAACATGGGCATTCAATTCCATATTGCAAGTAAGACATTATTTGACATATTGCAAATGTATTTGATATACGATAAGGATTTATACACCATTGTACAAGCCTATAAAGAGTGTAAAATAAATTTTCATAACAAAATACTATCATAAATATATATCACAACTCTTGTAATTCATATGGACCCAAGAAAAGTTACATAATAATCACCATTAGAGATGGTCCACCTATGATCACCCGTAGACCCAAGAAATTGTAACACTATCCATCCTCCCACACACATGTATACATATACCTATGTGTGTGGATACATACATATATGTATATATACACACATACATAAATATGGATATAAATATATATACACACATACATATGTGTATACATATAAGTTTAGGTTATATATATGTATAAGTAACGTAGACATACATATATATGTACAATATATATAGATGCATATATATACATAAATAAATATATATAATAAATGGACATCACATACACATATGTATATATGTATTTGTATATATTATATATACATATGAATGTGTGTATATATATATATATGTATGTATGTATATACGAATTTAAATTTAAATTTAATATAATAAAATATTTGTTTAATTCATAATATAAGAGAATGAGAAATTTTAAAATTTTAGAAATCGAATTATAAAAATAGTTTCTTTGGTTTTTAGAGTTTTTATTTTTTCCTTTTTTTCACACAACATATTAAAACCTAAAACTACATGCCCAACATCCTCATTGTTCCACAAGCTATTGAATAGTCATCCATATCAGCCATATCTTTGAAATTATACTTAACCTATTTGAAAATATTTTTAGGATTGTAGTTTTCCATCAGTTTATGAATAACTAAAAGATAGCATTGCCTTGTGTGGTTCTCAAATGTATAAACATGTATACAAACTCATAATGTGTTGTCCATTATTTTAACCTCATTAATGGAAAGGGGTATAGAAATAGTATTCTTGACTTTCTCTTTCAAATCCTCCTTTTCAATCATTATAAGACATTTAACAAGTTCTCAAGCATTGGTATCTAACTAATGTGATTGTCGAAGATTAGGAAACCTACTACATTTTAAAAAATTCTTAAATTCTAAAAAAATGAAATAGGTCTTCCCATTTTTAGAATGAAAAATACCTTAGAAAATTGTATGTTTTTACCTTAGGATTAGCATTGAGATATTTTAAAAAATTTAAATTAATTGTTCCTCCTTTCTCCATAAGATTTCAAGTGTTTCTTCTCATTTTCATACTCCTCATATCTTACATGTATGCATTCTTTTGTAGTTTTCCATCTATGTGTCTTTGTTATTTTTCCATCATTTTCCTTGACTATCACATATACTTTGCCATAATGTTTCTCAATTATGTCTAACTTTAGTTGCATTTTATGTTCTTTTCCTAATTTCCAACCACAAATTGTACATCTACATTATTTTAGAGTATCATTACCATTTTTGTCTCTACAGGTTCAATGAATGGATATTTTGTTTCCCAATCTACCTTAAAAGACCTTCTAATTGTCTATCAATATTTCTTCATTCACACATATTTATTTATGGGAAGAGCAATGTGAATATTGTATTATTATTATATCTTTTCAATATAACTTCCATATATTGGAGGCATTTGATAGTGAGGATTATCTTCCAGCTCTATTATCTAATCAACAATTATATCTGTATCTACTGAATTGTTGAGTGTTTCTTTACGGGATATGTTTTGGTGAAGTGTTTCATGCTTAATACAATTATATGTAAGCATTTCTGCATTCCAATGTGGGAAGGGTTTGAACTTTGACTATGAGAAAGATTTTTAAAATTTAAACTAAACTGACAGAAATTATAGCATTTGATGATAATTTGTTAGCTGTTACTTGTGCTTGTAGTGGATGCAATTTTGGTCAGCATAATTTTGGGCTGGTTAAAATAATTTTATATGCTATGTTTCCTTTTGATATGATGTGCCTTATTTTTATTATTCATAGGGTCTATTTTACCTATCCAAGTGAAATTAAAAATAGATCAGTTTTTAATATCATACGTTTAAATAATTGCAAATGAAAGAAAAAACAAGTATTTTAATCTTGATGAAGTAAGCTACCGACCAGTTGCACTATAAATACTACCGATCAATATGACATCATAGTGTATGTTTGTCCACCGATAGCATAGTTCATGCTACCAGAAGGTAGGAAAATGTATGCTACCGACATGTAGCATATACAGCGCTTCCAGCTTGTGACATTTAGGCTAGACCATAACAGTAAACATACTTTAATGCTAGAAGCTTGCAATATGTAGTTAATCTCGCTAGAAATATTTTATTTATAGTTGATAATGTAAATAGGAAATTAGTATATATGTTCAAGGGAATGTGGCAATTTTAAATTTTTTGCTAAAGGAGATTCAAATTAAAACTGTCAGCTATTTGTGTAAATACTCTGGGAACCAACCCCTAAATGTAACTTGTAACAAAAATAATTAAGCAACCCGACCCTAGTTTCTACCTTAAAAATTCACAAAATAAAAACTACAAAAACCCAAATATTCATGAATGAACAAATATTTACCACTAAAATTTACGCTCTTATTAATTAGAATTATTTGAAGAATATTTTTTTATACACTTGCGTATGATTTTAAGGTTTTAAATGTGTAAAATGTGTAGTGCTTTGTCTATATTAAACCACCTTCCACAAGTAAAGATGCGATTTCTAACTTAGCTGCTATTACTACTTTTCCATGTTTTCTAATCTTTTATTCATTTCTAGGAATGTAATATAGAATTTGATTGTGTCAGCATTTTCTGTTTTCATCATATATAAAAACATTTATTATTTACTACAAGGAATATTTGCTTCGAGAACCATATAGCAATTCACCGATTACAGGTGACAGCTTGTTCGGGTTATAAATTGTTAGCCAAGAGAAACTAATTCCAGATTAATCATTACTAATTAAACTATTGTTCCGCTCTATCTAATTCTAGATTGAAATTTTGTGTGTTAGAGATCCTAAAAAATGTGAGCGTCTATGTATTGTTAAGACCTAAAATCACATTCCCAACATCCGCATTGATGTAACACACATTATTTCAAACTTATTCGGTATTTATTTCCTTTATGATTGCAAAATTTTTCGGTCGTCGATTAATTTTTAGACAATTAATATATATTATGTTAGCTCCTTAACTATAAACAAATCATATGTATCTAATATTCTTTAATAATAATTTATGTTAATTAATAACCACCAATTTAAAAACTACTATATTCTCCATTGTACAGATTGTTTACATACAAATATCTGGCAATTCTTTGAAATTGACAGCCAGAAGAAAGCAACTCAAATATATATCATATAGCTACATGAGTGTCATTACTGCATTAATATTTATTAATTAAAATATTCTGGTTAGCATTGTAGCATATATTAGCAGCACAATTTTAAGTTAATACATATTTTTGATTGATGGAAGTTTATTTCTAATAGTGATTAAATAACATTATGGTGACAATTTTGTGGAGGTACAAAATGCACCATACTCATAAAAGACACTGATGTAACAACTCTATCATGCTAACAACTATACCATGCTGTCAGTTGTCATGTCAGTCAAAATACGACTGTAATACCTGACCATATTCATGTTCCTTTCTACCTACCCAATATTTAGAAGGTTAGATACAGAAGTACCAATATAGTGGTTGCCAGTTTTATGATAAACAATGCCACCATTATGGAATTGCAGGTGGTGTTTATAGCGAAGTGATTTTTCGACCAATATATGAAAAAGACTTTACAAAAATAGTAAGAAGTACGTATGCTAAGGTATATTCCTCTTATTAATTTTTTGGTCAACGTAAATTAATATTGAAAACATTAAATAGATATTACAAATGTATTGATAGATGCATGTGAGAGGCCCATAAGAATACATAAAGATACACTGGGATAAATATATTGTATATGTGGAATATGAAAAATGTTGATAAATGGAATGTGATATAGTTAGTTGGAATTAAAACACTTACAAGAACATGTACTTTTAAGTGTACTTTAGTTTTTAGAGTATCAATCATCCAAAATTATTGTTTAATGCACAAAAAAATGTATAAAATGAGGTACTTGTCATTTTCTTGAGGCCTCTAGAGTATTAATATATATAATTTGTATCATATCAAGTTAATAAAATTAGATCTATCACCATCTCAAGATAATAAACTTAGATGTATTATTAGCATTCAAACACATAAAATTTCGATACCTTTCTTGCAGCGTAATGGAAGTGCAAAATATAAGGAAATTAAAAGGCAAGAATTTCAATGCAATTATCTTATTGAATGCCGCCAACAAAGAAAGATTGAAGCTTTTTTTATAAATTATAGAAAACAAGGAAGAACTAATAAAAATAATTGGTCTTTTGATGACATGGGACTAATCTTCAAAGAACTATTAAAAAGTAATTAGCAAAAAGAAACCTAATCTTGAAGGGTTTATCTTTATCAATATCATTTGCAACTCAAATGTTGTTTGGAAATGTCTTGTTTACTACATAAAATTAGAGAGTGAATGAGGAAGGAGGTGTCTAAAGGAAGGGTACATGTGACAAAATATGGTATGTTTTCCTTCTCAAAATTTTAACTTCCCCTTTATTTTCTTACCCAATTGAAGAAACATTTGGTTTATTAAAGTGATTCCCAAATTACAATCATTTAGTGTGAAAATGCTAATATTGTAAATTATATCTAGTTATGGTAGAAACCTTAACAAAGAAGGATATCCTAGATCTCCAATCAAGGGGAACTCAAAATATCAAAAAAATTAGTCCTCCTTGCAAATGTAGGATTTAGAAAATTGTAGACCATGATTCTTTTGTATAAATTCCATCCCTAATTTATTCTTATCTTCTTCCGTATAAGAACTAATTAAACATGATTTTTTTAGTGTATTCTTTTAAATCATTTTTAAGGTTTGTTTTTTAATAGCTTGCTTCATTCTCAAAGGAAACTCAAAATTTGTTGTAACATTCAAGTCCTTATTCTCATATGTAAAGTTTTATAATTATCCTAGATATGAAAAACAATTAAAATGTTGGACCATTGTGTTGGAAAATTGATGGAGGTAATGCCATAAAATATAGTGGACCTTTATAATGATGGAATTTTCCTACTCTAGACGAGTGGAACTAGAACATCGACACAAAATCTGAGTGTTACATTTCTTTCAATAAAAGTTTTATCTATGATTTCTCTCCTAAGATCCCACTATTTCCTCTACAAATCCTTCCATCATTTTGGGAGAAATGAGTTTATACTAGTGTAGAGAAATATAAAATTAATGCAAAGAATAATGAAGGGGAACAAAGAAAAACTAATGTTTGGGACATCAATTGAGGGCTACCCTCATAACCATGTATCTAATGACATGATTCCATTTGAAGGTTCTTAAGAATAAAACTAATGAAAAAATGAATAATATGAAGAGATTTTCTCTAAAGGGAAATTGGAAGTTGTATTTGATCCGGAAGAACATGGTAATGAAAAACTTGTCGAGACGCCTTATAAAAATCCATCTTCCTCTCCACTTGATCCCGACTCCTTAAGATATAGTAGGTCTAGATATGTCCTTGGTATCGGGATTACATGAAAATGATTTTTGCAATAAGGAGGACTCTCATGATCATGATGAAGATGATGGCTAGAATGTGGTTTGCCATAAAAGATCTAAACTCAAGTATGTTATGTTTCGACCCACTTTTGGGCTATGTTTTTTCCCTGAACTCTGGTTGTATTTGGGTCATGATTTCCTCGCACCAAGGTTGCGCCTCTAGTTATTTTCTTCTGGTTCTTTCCCGCATATCTGGGATTTTGCCTTTTTGTATCTTAGTAGGCCTTCCACTCAAAAAACTTTAACCTTAAATAAAAATAATAATAAAATAAATACCAATTTATTGCAATAAAAACATTATAGCATTTCAAAATATATGACATGTCTTTTCTTCGCTATTTTAGGTCATTAACAAACCTTTTTGGGATCTTACAAATAATAACCAATCGTGTATAGAAACATACCACATTATCTTGTTTATAGAAGAATAGATTACAAGAAAGAAAAACTTAACATGCATGTCAAATAGGTTATCAATATTATCAAATATTGTCTTTTCTACTTCCCTATGCACATAAAACATTAATGACACACAATTTATGATTTCGCATTAAATAGTAATCAATCATAAAAGGTAGTAAAACAAAGAATGATGTAGGGACCTAGAAAATGGAGATGCATAGAAAATAGTAAACTATGTAAAAATAATAGGGTAAGTGCACGAAGTTGGTGGATAATTTCGTGGACAAAAAAACCCAAAATTCAGGAACCGCGATCGCGGTTCCTAAATTTTAGGTTCGGCAATTACCGAACCTAAAACCGTGATTGTGGTTTAGAACCGCGAGCGCGGTTATAAACCGTGATCGTGGAACTCTGAGACAAAAATCAGCAGTCCCATGAGTCCTTATTTTCCCCATTTTTCATTTCAAACCGCAATTTCTCCTAGACATTTTTCACTCGAGCTTTGAATACCACCTCAAAATTGCTCATCGGACTTCTGGATCGTGATAGATTCAACCATGCTACCAAGACGAGGATGTAAGCCCCCGATTTTAATCATTTTTTTGCATTTTAGGTTTTTTTCACATTTTAGGTTTTTTTTTGCATTTTCATGGATTTTTTGAAATGTTTGTTTATGTATACAATTTTCTTTTTTATCAGTTGGTCGGAAAGCTCGAAATCATGTAAACCATCAAAACATTCCTTAAAACCCACCAAACATTCCTCAAAACCCACCGAACATTCCTTAAAACTCTCCTCCAAACATAGATCCACCTCCCGTGGGCCTTCTATCCCCACCGAGCCAAAGAAGGACACAAGATAATATCAATGGAAGAAATCAAGAAAATAAAAATTTCATTGAGAACCTTATTTAGACTATAAGACAAAATCATGCCACAAATCCATCCCGCATGACTTTAGCCAACACATTACGCAAACATTGATTGGCAAAGTTGACTCTGCAACCAACCAAATACATGGGTGGAATACCTTTAGAGGTGACTGTAGGTGGTGGTATGCGGATAAACTATCCCATGCAGCCGTAAAAGACAAAAAAATTGGAAAATACCTCATTTGTGCATTATTTACTGACCCTAGAACCAATGCCCACCCCCAGAATTACTTGCAAACGGTTCCCAATCCATTGGTGCCACGATGACCGAATCAATTTTTTTTTTTGGGACCGATGGTGGATGGTTTTTGATTATCCACCATGCAACAACAATGAGGTTCCTCTTTATTTTTTGAAGAAATTATATTGTGAGTTCGTGCTTAATGAGGTCCCGAATTATTTTGACTTTTCTAACTTTTTTGGTCAAGGAGGTGGCTCTGCACAGAGTAGACCTGGTACATGCATAGGTCAACAGATGATCCCCCATGCCCGAAAACCCCCACAGCCTTCAGTTATCCCTCCTACAATGAAGGAGGTTGTGGAGATTGATACACTGCATGCATTGAGGGAGCTCACTGACACTTTGACCCAGCATAGTGACCAGATTGCATCTGGTGATGTTGGTGGAGGCACCAGTTCTAGCGCACCACACCACTGTGGATCATTTGGTGATGTATGCACTGCAGGCGAGACATCATTTGCTGGTTCACAGATTTATTTTCTATAGATGAGATGTTGGGGAATGTTTTTGGAACTAGTGCCACTAATATTGGTCTTTCACAGGTAAATTTCAAATAAATATAAATAATATATATATACAATAGTTTAATTCACATGTTTGAGATTTTAATATATATGTATTTGATTTTACATCATGTACATACATGTAAAAACTAATTTTTTATTTTATTTTAAATAGCAAGAGCCAATGAAGGAAACATCCAAATCGACATGCTAGCCAAATCGAATCGGGTGTGTTTCAAACATAAGTTTAAAGTTGTACAAACTTACATTTTTAATTTCATTTGATTGCACTAGATTATTATTATAATGTTTCACCTTTATGTTGTACATATTAATATGTTTGTCTTTTATATGTGCAGGAGCCTCAGTGGGTCATCATCTACTCGGGAACTTAGGCTACTCTTGGCATGTCTCACATGAGTTTTACGCAGTTAGTAAATCTCTTTACACTTTGTTTCTAATTGTGGAAGTTCACGTGGATTACATGCTTTGGACCTCTATTATGTGGTGCACAAATACAAAGATTTTAATATTGATTTGTACATGTTTTTATATAGCTTATGACTACTAGAGAGACTCCTCCATATATGTAGACTATGAAGGCTGCTGTAGATACTGCCATAGCATCTGTAGATCCACTAGCTAAGGTACAATTTTTCAAATTTGTTAAATTTTGGAGGTTCATTATTTCTTATTACTTAAATCTACAATATCAAATTTTGTATGTATGTGAAATATTTAATTTGAAAATTAATTATTTGTATGCAAACTTATCCTCGTGAGTCTACTATTGTCCTGCGATGCGTCAAGAACAAATTGATAGGGGTCATGACATTGCGGTAAGATTTCACATGCATTTTAACTAAATTGTACATGTTTCTAAATTTTGAATGTATTTTAAAATTTTGGGTGTTAAAAACTTGTTGTTTATGAATGTGCAGTTCGGTTCATGCAGACCGCTTTAGAGATGCCTAGGACCACATAGATGAAATCCGTAATGGCATCTCCCTCCACTACATCCCCAGTCGTGAATGTGCTACTTCTAGCAGGCAAAGAGAGAGAAGATGTTTCATGAGTAGATTCATAGTCCACTGGATGTACATATATATATATATATATATGGGCCATCTGGTCCTAGTGAATATGTTTGTTCATAGAGTCCATTGTATATATATAGCCTTTTGCGACCGCATGTGGTCCTATATACATTATGACACACTTAGTTCGAGATGTACACATATTATGAAATTACATATATTTTCAGAGACGTGCGTCCTGGAGCACACTTTAATTGATTCTTATATATCCATGTGTGTTGGTTTTCATAATGATATTACCGAACTATATGTTTGGTTTGATTTCATTGCATGTATGATATCCTTCTATGTATGTTTTCATAACCATTTAAATTAGTTCTGATTTAAAATTAAAAACCATGTCCTGGAGCACTACATGGTACAATTGTTAAGCAAACCTATTCCATTAAGCAAAACCATGCTAAGTGAACTACAAAAGGGCAATACGTACAATTACTTTTTTTTTAAAAGCTAACACTCAATCTGTTGCATATCAACTAATGCGAACATTGATAGAAATAAGCGAGGTAGAGTTCATCTTGAACTATATGAATATTTAATGTTACTTATGGTGCAACATTGAAGATTTTACAATTTTCCTAATTTTCAAGTTTTACAATTTTCATATTTCTAGAATTGAAGATTACACAGAGGTTTCAAATTTTTTTCTTTGTTATCAAAACTTATTATTTTTAGTAAGGCTCATATGCCAATTAATAATAAATATTTAATCCTCGTCTTCTTGTATTTGGATTGAGATGAAATTTTTCATTAAATCGTATTTTTAGATGGTTTCCTCGCTTCAAATTTCAAGTGTTTTTATCTCTAGAATTGCAAGGATCTAAAAAGGTAAGTTTTTTCTCTGAAATTTTAAATGGGATGGTATAAAAATTTAGGGTAGCAATGAAAATATTTTTAGATCATCTTCGAGGAGTTCATGAGTAGAAGTTACCGCAAAATTATAGGGGAAATGGAGGAAAAATGAAGGAGAGATGAGCAAAAATGTGATTTTTGCAATACGGTTTCTTGAAAATTTAGTAGCATAAATAAATACTAATAGTAATGAAAGAAAAGGAAATATTAAAAAGGGATTAAAAAAATGGCTAAGTGTATGTTTATACTCACCTCTTAACATTAACCTAGCTAACTCACCTTCTAACTCATCCTTGACCATTCTGGATTAACCCGGGTTACATGGCATGACAGGGTAGGGTTAAAAGTTTCTAAATGGGTTTTGGTTTTCCCCATTTCCCTTACCACATTTATTAAGGGACAAAGGGACTTAAAGGGGTGATAATGTGTGAAGGGGTTAAGTATTCATGAGAGGGGGCAACATAATCAAGTTGGGGTGCTGAGGAATCATACCTAGTGAGAATGTTACAAGCCTTAAGTGACGAAAGGGAGAGATTTCATGTGGTGGTGCATTCTGATGTCCCAAGTTGAAAAGGGTAAAAATTTTATAATGAGCCCTTATTAGTATTCTTAGGTTCCACCCATCACATGAAGAATCCTCCTCTAATGAAGAATCAACTCTTGTCTTCCTCCGTGAAAGATTTGAATGATGAGGCTTTTCCATAGACCATCTTGTTGAATCTGAAACTACAAATGAAACTTTCTCGCCTTCCAAGATGTTCACATACTCCAATGCGTTGAGTCATTTCTTAGGAATGGCATTAATATTTACACATTGACTAAATATTCTCAGGAATGGCTTCTTTTAGAGCATCAAACCTCTAGGTGATGGTATGGGACAAAATGTCATACAAGTTCTCTAAGTCAGATGAAAACATACTTGAGCTCACCAAGGAATGAGAATCAAAATTATTCATCTCACTCGCAAATGGGAGATTATTTTCCCAATGGAATTTCTCTTTCTTGATCTCAACTCTATTTCTATTGATTTTAAAATATATGACCAAGAACAATCTAAACAAAGAGATAATCTTAGGAAATAGATCATTCCCTTTTTCAAGGATCATGCTCACCCAATGGTCACATGTCCTTCTTTGCAGATGAATGCTTGATCTTGCTTGATGGACTCAAAGGTTGAAGTTTCGATGGGAGACATTGCTTCAATTTGAGGCAGAGATGATTAATCTCATTTAATCAATGATGGCACTTATGAATAAAAGTTCCTCACATGTGTTCCCTTAATTGTTTGATGATTTACTTATACTCCTAATTCTGTAGTGATCTGTGATGAAGAATCCTATTACAATGCAAAAATAACGAGCATGTAAGCACATAGTCAGCAACAGAGATGGAGAGAGATCACCATAACAACATAGGTCAAGAGAAAAAGCAAGGACAGAGATGAATCCCTAAGATGATAGAGGCAAGTCCAAAGAGAATAAGAGAGATGGAAGGTAAACAAGTGACATTGAATGTTTTGAGTCCTAGGAAATGAACGGAGGCGAGGAGTGAGAAGTCATGCCTTAGGATGTTATGGCATCAAACCTCACTGCATCGACATGTCCAGGTGGCTAGGTGAATGCTAGAGGAGGTGGTGTTTTGGTGCATGAAAAGGTCGTTGCTTCCACCTACTTCATTCAGGCGTAGTCCCTTAAGAGCCCTGAGACCAAAATATCGTTCAACTTCGACGGGTGACTACTCGGACTCCATGGCACCTAGAGATGCCTCATTTGATCTGACACCTCAAAGCATAGGGACCCTTTACAATAGCCTCTCTCAGTTTTTTCCTTCTCATATCGGTGCCCTCGCTACCTTATTGTTTGCAAATGCTTGAAACAGTGTAGTTGGAGCCAGTGTAAGGTTCTCAAATGCTATATTTTGTAAAGGGTGGGTCGTGGCACCAAATTGACTGTGATGACACATCTGGGTGGCTAGGTGAACATTAGAGGAGGTGGTGTTTCAGTGCATGACAAGGTCATTGCTTCCGGGCTACTTCATTCGGGTGTAGTCCCTTAAGAGCCCTGAGACCAAAATATCGTTCGACTTCGACAAGTGACTACTCAAACTCCATGGCACCTAGAGATGCATTGTCTAATCTGACACCTCAGTGTATGGACCCTCTACAATAGCATCTCTCAGTTTTTCCTTCTCATATCGGTGCTCTCGTTGCCCTATTGTTTACAAATGTGTGAAATAGTGCAGTTTGAGCCAGTGTAAGGTTGTCAAACGCTATATTTTACAAACGGTGGGTCATGGAACCAAACCGACTATGCTTGACACATCCGCAGCTGCCAGTTAACACTAAAGGAGGCAATGTTTCGGTGCGTGACAAGGTCGTTGCTTCCGGCTACTTCGCTCGTTCGCATAGTCCCTTAAGAGCCCTGAGACCAAAATATCGTTCAACTTCAACGGGTGACTACTCAGACTCCGTGGCACCTAGAGATGTCTCGTCTGATCCTACACCTTGGTGTAGGGACCCTCTACAATAACCTCTCTCATTTTTTTCCTTCCCAAATCGGTGTACACGCATAGGTATGGTCTTGCAAACACTTGGGGAGGATTCATTTTCAAAATTTACAACTTTTTCAAAATTTACAACATTTTCAAAATTTAAAACATTTTCAAAATTTTCAAAGTTTACAAATTTTTCAAAATTTACAACTTCACAAAATTTACAACTTTTTCAAAATTTACAACATTTTCAAAATTTACAACTTTTTCAAAATTTGTGACTTTTTCAAAATTTGTGACTTTTTCAAAATTTACAACATTTTCAAAATTTACAACTTTGTCAAAATTTACAACTTTTTCAAAATTTACAACTTTTTCAAAATTTACAACATTTTCAAAATTTACAACTTTTTCAAAATTTACAACTTTTTCAAACAATGAAAGCTTCTCTTAGCTTCGAGAATTTAAAATTCTCTACTAACGTGGTCAACCACGTGAAGGTGGAAGCTTTTCTGGCACCACTAACCTAAACATAAAAGTGTTAGTCAAAGAAATTTAAGTTTCAAATCAAAACCATATACTATCTATATATACAAAATACACAAATTTAAAATAAAATATATTCAAACTTAAATCTAGATCTTTAAACTAAAAATTTATATATATCAAAGAAATTATGTATACCATGCACATGAGCATTATAAATTCATTCCAATGATCCATCATGATCGGATCTACTTTGAATAGTAGAAAAGATTTCTTCATGATCTGACTCTCGAACCTCCCAAAGAATCTTGTTATTAGGCCTTCCTCAATATCTATACAACTGAATATTTGTCGCTAGAACTAGATGCGAATATAAGAGTATTTTCCTATGTGTCTCAAAGTCTTCAAACACCCAAACAGAGTATTTTTTTAATGGATACCATTGAAGCCAACTTCCAGTAACTACCACTGACCCTGTAGGATACTTAATATCTTCACCATCTATAATAGGAGAAGTCAACTTATTTCTTTCCTCGATGAAACGGCATAAGAAATAGTCTATTCCTTCTTCATTTTCTTCTTCGCATGCAATTACTGCAAACACATGTCCTACAAAAAGAAAAGGTTGAACAACTCAAATTTAAATTACATATTAAAATTTCAATGGACATAAATAAATACAAAAATTAAATAAATAACCATAAATACCTTGTGTCACCAAAATCAAATTTTCGTTCAAAAGTCCTTGGATGTTGAAACTTCATCTGTAGAAACAAGTTGTAATGCTTGTGGTGGTTGATAACTAGGAAGTGGAGTTAGAGGCGTACAAATCTATCGATCCACCCATTCTTTTGAATCACACTCAATAGTGACAAATTCGATACAAGATGCACAAAAGTATGTCAACTTTCTTTTCCATACTTGCCCTTACAGTAGCGTCGAGCTACAAAATGAGTGCATATCATTGGACCCAGGTGAGTGTCATACAATCCTCATAGTTAGTAATTTGTTGTTTCTCTATCAACTAAAAATATCTCGCGAATCGTGGAATTTTCTTGAGAACCTCGGGCCATGTTGTCAATACACCATTCCACTATGTTCTTTGCATATTTTAATTTAGCACCATCTTTGTATTTCAACTCTTCTCTTGCAAGAGCTCATTTTACACATGCGCTTGCACCGTCATGCTCTCCTTTTCCATGTCCAACCTCAGTGAAAATCCAAATATGTTGCACACCCATCTTTACATGCATTCTACTCATCCAATAAAACATTCATGCATTCTTAAACTAAGACGTGTAATTATCTAACCATATATAATGTTGTTTGAAGTGGATGTCCCTATCAAACAAGTTTCCATAAAATAACTGGAAACACCCTTGCACAAATTTAGTAGAATGAGTATGATCATCATTGATATAAAAGTGGTACTCTCTTAAAAAAATTGATCATTCTCTGTACTATCAAGAGAATGTAGAAATGCTATATGCACAAAAATGGCAACTTGTACTGAGTTGTAATATTGCGATTGAACCTCCATTTGTGGTTGTAATGTGTAATTCTCTACAAAATTGACCACTGAAACAATAGTACTAATAGGAAATGTGTTCTTGCATAGCTTGAACTGTTCATCCAACCATCGAGCTCTATGTGTATGCCTAGCATACTGTAACTAGCTCACACTGTTTAGACTCTTTTCCATCTTTCAACTGGTATGTAACTGATTTATATTTATCAAAATCAACTAAATTATGTCCTATTGTACCTTTAATTATCTCATGGATGCAACTTTCTAATTTAGGTAATCACGCATGTACTACAACTTCCATCTAAACAATCCACACTATAAAAAAATTTCCAACTTCTTTTCACAAAATATAGTAGGAATGAAATCCTAGAAGATATTCATGGAACTTGAACACCACATTTCAATAACATAGTTTTAGAATGAAAATTAGAATGAATACGTAAAAATTTAGCATAATGCATCGCAAATTCAACATGTTGCCTACAACAACAAGTGGTGCGAACGTGGTTGATTTTCACATAGAATGGTTTCAACATTTCAAAAATGTTGAATAATTTTAATTTCCAGATTCTCTTGTTCAAACTTAAGAAAAAATTGAGTTTGAGTCATATCTAAGAAGTGCTTTGGATGTGGTTCACGATTAGTAGAACCAACTCTCTGTTTATAACATCTCTTATATTGGGTGAAACTCTAGTGTTATCATGCCAAAACTTAATAACAACTTCTCTTATAGCATCAAAATTATTTTTGTCCTTACAAGGTGCTCTAGCGAGAAAATGCCCAAAAATTGGCATTATTGAGTGATTGAAGGATATTACGTCTTTCAATTGCTTTCATTAGATTTTTTCGATTAACTTGCAAAGCATTCGAATTGTTTGCGTAATCAAATGTTGTTTTTTTATTGATTCGATTACAACACTAGTAACAAGTACACGACGCGCACAATATTACTATCCCTAGTGCGTCTCTTGACACCAACAAAGTGATATGCATCATGAAGGTTTTCAACAATTATAGACGTTTGACCATGTATATTAGATGTTGTCAATCTTTAGGTGTTTAATGTAGGTCTCATTTTAATCAATTTCATCAAACTAACCAACAATCGACATCTTTGGGAATCATTTAAAATTTCAAAATGATTATCCCATATTTCGGTGGCTTTTCTTCTAATTTTTCGTTCGAAATTTTGTCGACATTGGTTTCAAAATGTTTTCATCAATTTCAATAAAAAATTAGGTTTCTTATGTAAAATCTTAGGAGGTGTTTTTGTCAAATTTTGCTGTTACGCTTCAACATGAATTTCCTTATTCACATTTTCATTGTCTCCTTCAATTTCAACATTTGCTACATCATGAGTATTTAATTCTTCTTCAACATTGACAGTAAAAACATCTTCATCACGAGTATTTAATTCAACTTCAACATTGAAAGAAAACATTACCCGGTTCTTCATTGCTTCTGAATAGTTGGAGTTAAAGATGAACCTCTTCTTGATTCACGAAGATTCGCATTCGCTCAACATTTTGAATTTTGTTGGCCTCTAATTTGTTTGGTATTTTTTTACTTAATGACTTCCTTTTTTGACTTCGTTTCTTGTCTCCCATGATGTTTTACTTCCGGTGATAAGAAAAACGCGAGAAAAGACATAATTTTGTAGTAATTCATATGGTAAGGTTAGAGAGTAAAAATCACATGGTAATTCAGACATTGGGATGTGTGTAAATATGATTTATGAACCGCGAGTGTACTTTATAAACCACGATCATGGATCTATCTACCGAACCTAAGCCTCAGGAAATCTTTGTTTTCCGCAAACCAAAGCTATGGAAGGTCATTATGAAGTGTAAAAGGTCAAAAAACCTCAAAGATGCTCTTCCAAAGACTTGAACCATGCTAAAAAACTAAAAACATTTCACAATAATGGTGCCATTGCATAGGGGAGACTGTTAGCATCATAGAAATATTGATTTTAAAGTGAATAGAATAAGATAAATATCATTTTATAATTTTTTAGTAACAATAGGTCTTTAAGACATTTTTTCCCGTGAATTTTCATGTCTACGTTTACGACTGTAAATTTTGTTTCACTTATCAAAATGTGATAAAACTTATAACATCCCAAGCGTGGACAAATGCTAAACACATTAAAAAAAATTGATTTTGATATTTTTGAAATAGTTATGGCAGAAAATGGAAAGCGCTCCATTTTCTAAATATTTTAAGACCACTTTCATGGAAAAAATCATTAAAAAAATGTTGCTCAAAAAATACAAAATAAAATCCATCCTAAGATAGACAACTACATATAATGTTTCACCAAAGGAAAAAAATAGCAAGATTTGGTCATCGAAAATGCGGGCAAACGGACTATAATCTTAAAAGTTTTTAAAACAAAAATTCATATAATTTTAAGTGTTTAATATAGCTTAACTTATCCATTTTTTTAAAAATTAGTATTTTAGAAACTAGATTCCGAATGCTACGATTGATATTTATATAAAAAAAATTATTTTGAGTGCGCGTATTGCTAATAATCCCTACAAGTTGAGATTTTGTTGTTTTTTGCAATATGACGTCCACAGATGACTCTATATTTGTCCATCAACTTCCTGCACTTACCCAATAGTAAAATGTAATTTATTCTTAGATGGATGGATGCACCTGATCCTTACAAAAATATGGACTTTGTTATGTAATTATAACCTATTATATTCTTGAATATCTAGTAACCTTACGAAAATTAGAGGATACAAAGTCTTCAACTTTCTTAATGCTTTAACCATTTTTACCAAGACTATAATGTAATCTTAAAATACATATAGGAAAGTGATGAAATTTTCCTTAAAATAACCACCATGAGATATATTACTAATGTAAAGGAAGGAGTTAATCCCTAAACCTAAAAAATTGTCCCCCTAAAAAATGTCCCAAACCCTAAACCTAAATCTAGTTTTGGTTGTAATGTAAATGCAAAGGGATCCAAACGTGCTCAAGGAGGTGGAGTGGTAAGCGGTAGCCTATGTGGACTATCTAATAAGATCACTAAGGTTAGAACGACATTGAAAAGTTGTGTTTAGTTCTAAATGGTGAAGACCTACGGTGACTTGGCGTAAAAAAACTAGGATAACCCAATCCTGTTCCCCTAATGGTGCAATCCAAAATTCATAAGGCAATATATTGTGACTTATCCTTGGAAATAATTGGGAGGTGAATAGTTCGTAAGCACTTAAAAACCTAGTTGGGGTTGGCGGCGGTGGCGGTATTGGGAATGGTACAAAATTTACTTCCCTATATGTTTCGTTGCGGAATGCTTATTTCGGACTCGATATGTAGTTCCCACTTCCCTTCGACACTTATTATATTATGATTTTGATTACTGTTGACTATATACATGGATATTATTGTATCATTTTGGCTTAGCATGATGATTAGACGATAGAGATACTTTTACTATTGATGGATTTCAATTCATAGTATGATTTGTGTGGATTTTTAGAGAGACATTTTATATTGATGATGATGTGTTGTTGACATATTTATATATTTCGACATTCGAATTATTTTCATATTCGTGAGGATTTAGTAGTTGAACTAATCTTGTGATCTTCTTGGTATTGATAAAATATAGAATTGAGATGTTGTTGGAATTTTTAAATAATAACATTATTTATCTGGATAATGATTTAATTTATATATGGATGATTATTGACTTATATGCGTATCTTTTATCTTGGATGTTTTGATGCGGCCACGACGAGGCCGAATGAGGTATTGTGTGATTTTTGTAGGTAATTATATCACAACAATAAAAGGGGATTGGAGACCAACCACATCGAATACTGGGTGGATACGACAATGGTCACCATGGCAACTTGTGTTATGTTGTGTGTGTTTTATTTGTTGTTAGGGGTTCCCATGGGGGGATGACCTCCAATTGTGACCAAGGGGTTTTGTATAGTTATTTTCCTTTCTTTTATTTAATTTTGGTGTATGTGATTTAATTTGTGATGTAATTTCCTTTTATCATTAATTGATTTATGTGTCTAGATTAGTAAATTAATCATGTTACTAAACTAATTATGGATGGGACAAAAATAATTCATTTATTAGATTAGATGGTTCTTTGGTTTATGTGTTTTTAAGTTGAGTGTAAGTAACTTGAGTGTTGTACACTCTACCTCACCTTGAAAATTCGGATTTGGCCTCAAGGGCCAATTTTGGAGGCTTGTGGGACAAGATAAGCTTATAGAACACCTCTTAATTTCTTATACCAACCCTACCTATGGGTTGAAGGGTCAAAAATAGACCCCATTATGTGTTTTGGATGGAAAAAGGTGAGTTTTAGTTGCACTTTCTTATATGTGTTTAATTTTTTCCTTCAAGGGTGTGGGTTGAAGTTGTGTCTGGAAGAGGTTTGTCATTCCTCTCAACCACCCATTTATTGTGCATTAGGGTTGAGTTTTGACTTGTAAGGTGGAGTTGATGATGAGTTATGTGGCATCCTACATGGAGCCACCTCACCCTCCTCTCTCCCTTTTCTATTTATTGAAATTATTTTGTTTATTTGGGGGTTACTTCATTTCTTTTGGTGCTCTTGTATTTTGGAGTTGGAGGATTTTGGAGTGCTTGTGGATTTTTTTGGGGCTTGTGGTGATAGATTGGGCTTGAAGGATCTTGATGTGTGACTCTTGGATCAAGATTTACCATAGAAAGGTATAGTCTTGCACCCTTTTTTTCTTCTTTTTTTTCTTATATGTTATGTGTTGTATGGATGTGTTTTCTTTCTTGAAGGGTTGGGTAGTAAATTGACTTAAGATTGTGTTGAGATGGTGAAATGAGGATGAAATATGTTAGGAGGCATAATAGTTTCTTTGTGTGTTTAGGAGGGAGTGGGTTTTGGATGCTCCCACCTTGTTCTCTTTTGTTATTTTTTGCATTGTGGGAGCCATAAGAGAGAGGGAGGCATAAGAGTGAAGGAGGCATAAGAGAAATATATTTGTTGTTTTAGGGAGGAATGAGAGAGTTTTGGTTGATTGTGTTTTGGAGGATTCTTGAGGTGGAAATCCAAACACTTGAGATGCACAAGGGTATCCCCATATTCCTATCTCTACTTGGTTTTTTTAGAGCCATTATTTTGTGAAGTTGTTCTTAAAAATGAGTGTTTTTGGTTAATTTCATTTGTGTTTATTACTTTTAACTAAGTGTGGAAGCATTGTAGAGTTTCCATGTGTTGGATCCATCCCTTATTGCCTTGTGGTTGGGGCTCGGGGCCAATGAGGATAATTGCTTCTTCTTCTCATTGGAGTTTTGGTTGGGTGGAGAGTGTTGTCTCTCCCCCATTTTTGTTGTTGTGATCAAGTGAAGAAAATATGGAGCCTTGTTGGATATTTGATACTTGGAGAACTTTTAGAAGAATAAAAATCATCCATTGTAGCTACCTTTCTTGTGAAATTCCCACTTCAAGTGGAAGATTTATTGTATTCCTTTTGAAAGAAAATTTGTATTGATTATTGGTTATTAACATTGTAATGTATGTGGGAATGAAAGGCACTTTTATTGAAATGAGTTTGATAAAATGGAAATGAATTTGAAAGGGAAATAACTTCTTCACATTTTAGTTGATTTATTTTCTCTCATAAGTGTGTTTCTCTTGCTTTAAAATTATTGGAAAATATTGTTGTAAGCCTCTTGTGGGAATGTTTGAAATTTGTATGTTGTAAAGGAAAGAAACATCAATTTCTATTGTATTATTTGGAAGGAATATGATGGAAAGATAAGTTATATTTGTTCATTTCCTTGTATTGTTTGAAAGAGAGTCAAACTTTATATGTATAGATGGAAAGAACTTAAATTATAATTGTCATTTACTTGTCAATAAAATAGATTAATTCCTAAATCTAGTGGAGTAAAGAAATTGTTTATTTACAACTTAGACCTTAGCCTCACTAGAGTATGGAAATTTATTATTAAGTCATTATAAATTTACATATAAACTCAATGTAAATTAATATAATAACAAGTGAAATTTTGCTTTATTTTTAAACCTCTTATCAAACACTATCAAATTTTAAAGGAAATTTTAAGACTAGGATTAAGACTAGTTAATAATATTAATAATATAACTATTAGTGCTTGTTGATAATGCTATGATTATTTAAATATTATTATTATTATTAAAATTAATAATAATAATAATAATAATAATGTTATAACTATATGTGTGTGTGTGTGTGTGTGTGTGTGTGTAAATATTTATTTCTATTAAACAAGTATTAATTAAGCAAAAAAACTATATTTAAATGTATGTTATAACCTCAAGTTTTAAATAAAGAAAAACTAAGTAAAAATTGTTGGGGCCATAGAAGTAGCCCACGACATGTTACATTAGAATAGGGTAAGGGTTGGGGATATCACCCCCACCCAATTAATAAATGGAATGGGGGTGGGGTCGGTGACCTTCCCCTAACCTCCAATAATATCTATTATCTCCCAAACCTCCACATTTTCCTACTTTTCTGACTGCTCAAAACCTCAAGGCTTATGTGATTTCCTTTCCACCAAAAAATGTGAGAAATGGTATATATAGACACACACACACACACACACGTGTGTGTGTGTGTGTGTGTGTGTGTGTGTGTGTGTGTGTTTGTGTGTGTGTGTGTACACACACACATATATACATATATACACCCTTATATCTTGGGTGTATATACATCAATTTAACTATATCACAAAATGGGGCAAAACCCATATGCCCATTTGGGAAAATGATGAATAAAGAGATAAATAAATAAATAAATACTTTGAAACCCTAGATAAGGTTGTAAATAAAAAAGAAAATAAATGAAGCATGTGCATCCTTCCAAGAGCTTGAGATGGCTTCTCATGGTTTCCTCATCCTCCTCCACCAATCTATAAAACAAAACAAAGAAATAATGAGCCAAAAAAAGAGAAAGAATCCTTTCGAAGAAAACTTAGGGTTAGTTGAATCCTAGATCTTGTGTCCCCAAATGAATTGATCAAATGGATGAGATTCATCCCTACAAAAAGTAGGTGGGAGTGGGTGAGATAAATTCAAATTTAATTTTAATGGGTGGAATTTATTTTGGGGTCACTCAATTAAGTGTAAATGGGATGGGTGTTATTAACTTTCTAACCCAAATGTCTTTGAGAGACATTTTAATTAAATGTCAAATTTGACCCCTTTGTTGGTATAATGGAATCCTTATTATTTAATTAATTATACCACCTTACCCTTGGGATTATTTTGTGAAAGTTTAACTATGATGGAAATTAAAATTTATCAAAATAAAATTTAGGCGAACTTAAACCATGCCTTAGAATAACCTAGTTTATTAAAAGGTATTGTTAGTGTAGAATCACAGCACCCCTGAATGTCTACAAACCAAAAGGGTTAAGAATCTTGGTATTATAGCATAAAATGGAGAATCTCTCAAAGTGTGGGACTTTGAAATCAAGAGAATTCTTTGGATGAAGTCCAGCTTCCTATTCCTTTGTTTAGGTGCACACAAATTAATTTTAGAGGATCTACTCTAAACCTACACGTATCTTACCAAGGGACAGGGTTGAGAAGATGCCAAAGAAGTAAAGCTAAGTTAACAAGGTGATGCACCAAAGGAATTTCAAACACTCGTTTTGCAACTTTAACACGAGACCATATAAATGCAATACAACTACCATGCACAAATAACCAAACCGCAATGAGAGATCAAAAGATAACAATGAACACATGAGAGGGTTGAGAATCATCCACAAACATATATTATTTCTCGAGAGTTGATACAGTACATTATAGTTACCCAAGAGGCAAAACTTTGTATTATAACTTGAATGGGAGGTTTCGCTCCTTGAACTCATCTTTAGACTAGAGGAGAAGGGAGGATGGAAAACCAATAATGTCGAATCCTTTACAATGAGCCTAGCTCCTTCATTTATAGATGTAGTGAAGAGGGAAGAAGAAACAAGGTGGGAAACATGATTTTAGAGCTCAACTACTAGCCATTAATGCATTACAAATCTGCCCACAATCTATCGAGTCCATTGCTCTATGTTTTCTCGGCATGTTGAATAAGGAGAACAAAGTGGGTCAAATCAAATCTGATGTGATTGTTAGGGATAATAGAATTACATATTAATGGCGTGAAGACATTTTCTAATTTTCACCCACCTAACCTCCTCAAAATTAAAGTTTAAAGATTCTATGGTGTAGACAAGGTCGAGACCTTTCCAAAGGTGCCAATTTTCTTTAGTATTGAGCACTAGGTCGAAAGATATGTCCATTTGAGTGGTTCAAGTCGGGTTCATAAAAAGTGGTGAAAACCAAGTTAGCGAAAGGGTCTGCGGACTGAAATTTAATTTTCTCCTTTTGGAACCAAAAAAATCAAATGTAAAAATGCCCCACACCTCGTAATTCATTTTGCCAAAAAATCATCCTTGGGCCCACCAATCCGCATTTTCCATTTGGGTGAAAAGTCCTCCCAATCCCGCCTTCCAGCTTTAACTTTCAACATGGCCACATGTTGAGATGGCGCTAGTTTGGGGACTACTTTTGGAATCAATCTTTGGAGGTGTGTTGTTTGGACACTTGGTATCTTTATTGTTTGCTTAGCTTCCTTGGGTTTTTGCTAAGTCCTTTTGTTTGGCGGGGCCATAAATATGTCCATGGACATTTAGAGGACCGACACACATTTGGGAACCTACCCCAAATTTTACTTTTGAAGTAGCATCATGCTGAATCTTCACTCATTCTGTCGGCTTGCCTCTGCTTTGACTATTCAACCCCACCTCTGTCCTTTTTAGACCTTGAACACATGGAATGCCTGCGCTCATTTGAAAACCCGCTCAATATTTTACCTTTAATAGAGCATCGTGTTGACACGTGGCTTCTTCCATTGACACCTTTATACTTATTCATTTTGGGATCACTCTCTTTTGGGTCCCTAAACATGTGGAAGCCCCACACTTGTTTGAGTATCCACTTAGGATTTTACCCTTAAAGGAGCATCGTTGAGACACTTGGTACCCTCTACCGACTTTTAGAATTTTCAATGGCTGGTGTGCAACCTTTTGGGGGATATGAACACGTTGAGGATTGGTGCTTGTTACAGCTCTCTTCTTTGGGATTTAACCTTTGGAGAAACACCGATGAGGCACGTGGAAGCTTCAACTAATTCTTCCATCTTGAGCTAGTTTGGGCTCGCTCTAAATCATCTATAAAGCCTTAAGACTTTGAACCTTTCTCTGCTTCTCTCCTTTGAGCCTCTAGTTTTCTTTGACATGTTTGGCCTTTTGCTGACCCCTTACTCCATTTTAGATCCCGTATGTAACCTATTTTTTGATTTGAAACACGAGCTCATACGAAAGACCGTCCCTTGAATTTCTTCCTGCATAGGATCATTTTTGATCAATTTTGTCAAGGAGAAAACTGAGATAACAATTTGATGACTCGCGAGGACATCTTCCTATTAGATGAATAGACTATTTTCCTTGTTGTATCCATTAGGAACAAAGTCATAATTGATAGCATGATCTGATATGAACTTTGGAAATCTGATCCCTAAGTCGTGTGGATATTGTTAGAACAAGAGCTAACCCTGAATTCACCCCCCTGCTCTAGAAATGGACCCTTTGAGACCCAATTTTAGTTTCTCTATATTTTTTCTATTTTAAAATTAGAAACTATCGTAGTGACCATGGGTTTCCCCATTGTAAATGTTGAAGGACCGGGTGCATTCACCTAGAGGCACATTGAACTATATAACAATGCAAACCTAGAGCAAAAAAACATGTGCCACAACACTTAGGGAAACAAAACCTATGCTACAACAAAACAATGTGCATACGGAATTAGGGAAATTAAAAACCTAGGCTAATATTTTACAAGGGCAAGGAATTTTTCCTTTTAGTAGCAGTGTTTGAGGTAGATCTCATTGAATGGGATCTAATATTCTTTTCCATCCAACTTAGCAAGCTAAAAGGCATTGCTACTTGTGAATCTTGTGACCATGTAGGGACCACTCCAAATGGCATCAAACTTGGAATGCTTTCCTGGTTTTACCCGATTTGCATCCCACTTTAGAACTAAGTCCCCCTCTTGAAAGGTCATTGCTCTTTCTTTCTTATCAAAGGTCTTCTTGATCAATGCTTGATCCTTCTCCATGATCTGCATTACATGCTCTCTTTCCTCTCCTACTTCCATCAACTCTGCATACCTGATTGCCATAGGTACACAATTAGCTAGTTCAAACTATTTCATGAGATCCAAATTGGGAAGATCCAATGATATGGGCACATCGCCTCTTTTCCATATACAAGCTTGTATGGGGAGTTGCCTGTGGACCTTTTAGATGTGATCCTATCAGCCCATAGGGAAGATTTGAGCTTTGTATCCAAGTTATCTGATTTTCATCAAGAGTCCTTCCGATAATACTTAACAGGTTCTTGTTTGTGGGCTCTTCTTGGGCTTTACCTTGAGGGTAATAGTTTGATGAAGTGTTGAGGTATACACCATTTTTTATAGCCCATTCAGTGATCCTTGTACCAACAAATTCTAATGCATTATCTCGATATAATAGTACTAGGGACTCCAAACCTAGTGGCTATTCCTTCATAGAAATCCAAGATGTTGTATTCATTTGCCTCTTTAAGTGCCACTACTTCAGTCCACTTGGTGAAATAGTTAGTCACTTTAATTATCCACTTGTGGCCCTGGATTGAATTTGGGTTAATCACTCCAATGAAGTCTAGTCCCCATTGCATTAATGGTTGATCCACTGAGATTGTACAAAGGGGCAAGGCTGCTAACTTGTCCTTTCCTATGAAGAATGCACACTTCTGGCACTTCTTGACCCATGAGTAGCAATCCCTAAACACCGTAGGCTAGTAATAACCAACTTTCATAATTTTGAGAGATGTTACTCAAGGAGAAAAGTGACCTCCTGCTTCTCCATTATGGAACTCATGCAATACTCTTTCAATTTGGCTTGTCCAAAAGCACCTTAATAGGACACTATTGACATCCTTCTTGAGGAGAACACCATTGATAAGTACATATGGGATGGCTTGTAGTCTAAAGTATCTCCTTTTTTCTTTGTTCCATTCTGGAGGGCACAAACATGTTTTTAGATAATGCACCAAGGTTTGGTTCCAACATGGAACAAATGTATCATTAACTAGCTGCTCTTGATCATTCTCAGTAGTAATAGAAAAAATATTCCTCATCTACTGATCTAGCTTGTTGTTTAGAAGCGAGCTACTCACACACACCCTTGCCACGAACTAGTTTGGTGACTTTGATCTCATTGTCATATTCCATTACCCAAGTGATCCAACTTGATATCTTCTCATTCAAGTCCTTGTTCATGAGAAAATCCTTAAGACTGTCATGTGATACTAACAACCGAATCTTATTTTTTTGAGACCAAGTGTCTAAACTTCTTCAAGCTCCTTATAATAACAAGGACATGTTTTTCAATGAAAGAGTATTTTACCTCGTAATCCTCCAAGATTTGGCTGAAGAAGGCTATGAGCTGTTATGAACCTTCTTTATTGGGCTGAACCAAGATAGCCGAGACTATTTCTCGATCCTCCACAAGCATACAACATGATGTCTTTATGAAATTCTATGTTAACAAGAGTTGGGGCCTATGATATTGTGAACTTCATGGCCTCGAAACTTTATTTTCCTTCTCTTGTCCATTTGAATTCAAGACTCTTCTTTAACATCATTATTAAAGGCTTCACAAGAGTGGAAAAAATAAGCAAAACCATGAACAAAGTTTATTCTCCCTAAGAAGATTTGGAGATACTTTTTGTGTTGTGGCAATAGAAGTGTTCGAATGGCTTCAACCCTTTCAAGGTCAATTAGTAACCCTTCTCTTGTGACAATGTGGCCCAAAAAGTTTCCCTCATGTTACAAGAATACACACTTCTTTGGGTTTAATGACACTCCAAACCTTCTACACCTCTGAAATACCTATCTGAGGTGGAAGAGTGGTCTGTTGCGTTCTTTGAGAAGATAGTGATATGATTTAGATACACCAGAACTATATTGTTGATCAAGCCTTTAAATGTCATGTCCATAGCTCGATGAAATGTTGCTCCGACATTCGACAGTCCAAATGACATCTTCTTATAACCACATGTACCCCATTTGGTTGTGAAGGATGTCTGAAATTGATCTTCTTCTTTCACCATTATCTTATTATAGCCCAAGTATCCGTCTAGAAATGAAAACCTCTCGAGATCTAGCTACGACCTACAATATTTTCTCCATCGATGGAAGTGGGTAGTGATCTTTGAGTGATGCTCTTTTCAAATCACGAAAGTCCACACACACCCGATTTCTGCACTTCTTTTCCTCACAGGCACCAAGTTTGTAACCCAACTTGAATGATTTATAGGGAAGATGATGCTAGCCTTAATTTTCTTGCTCAACTCTTTTCTCATGAGAGGCTCAATATGAGGGTTTACTTGGTCTTTACTTCCATGCAAAAGGATTAGATACTAGATCCATCTTGATAGTATGTTGTGCCAACTTTGGGGTGAAACCTCTTAAATAATTGTAAGTCCAAGCAAAGACATCTAGGAATTCTTGAAAAAGTTGAATGAATTCATTTTTTTCTTGTTGAGTACTCACCTTGCCAATCCGCAATGTTTTGCCTTCTTCTATGGAAATCAGCTTTGAATCTTCACCCTTTACTTGGATATTTTCTTTCTCCTTCCAATTGATAATTTGGGTTGAATATTGACTCCAAGGCTCCAAGAACCTTTGGTAGTTTGTTGGTCCTCATTTGTACCAGTTGATCGCCATATTGTTGCTCTAGTTTTCCTTGGTTCCTAAAGGAGAACTCAACTTCTTCCTATAGAAAGTTGACAATTTTTTGATCATTTTCAAAGACTAGCCAACTTGTTTTGTTGTCCGAGACGGCTAGCCTTAGAACCAAATTTATATGGGACTTATATTTATCACTCTTGATACTCTCCATGACATCAAAGGCTATCCCAATTGCTACCAATATTTCTTTTGCTTCATTCTCCTTCCTTGGGATGGAATTGATGTTGAATGCCTCAAAATCCTCGACGAGGTCCCATACCTAGTTCTTATAGCTCTTCAACAGTTGTTCTTGGTAGCATTTTGTCCTTATACCTAATTAGTAACTAGTTCATTATCATTAAAAAACTTGCAAGTTTCTTATACCCCTTTTTTCTTTCCCAATGTAGCTCATGGACCAAAGCCTCATACTCTACTGTGTTGTTTGAGAAAGAAAATTGGAAACAAAAGGCTGAGTAATATTTCATACCTTGAGGTGACACAATCATAACTCCTCGTCTAGCTCCTTGTCTACTCCTTGAGCCATCAAAGAATAACTTCCATACCTCATTATCATCTTTGTGGTCTGGCTTAATGATGTCAGGAAGAGGATGATTCTCCTCATGCAAACAGTAAACTCCTAGCTCATATTCCTCCATTTCCTTATAAGGGTCAAAATCATGCCTCTTGTTCACCCATTCATCGAGAGTCAAGTCTGGAATACACCCAACCTTGGTATCTACCTCACAAGTACTCGGGAGGTCTTCCTGATCAAAAGCTGAAAAGTTCACATTTATTGGGATGGGTACATGAGGCTCGATATGGTAATCTACAATGGGCTCACATATCATCATAGACTTGGCTCCATATCTTGTTCTAAAAACCATGTGCCACCAATCAATAGACAAATAGCCTCCAATTTTAGTAGTGAAGTCTCTTGACAAACACAATGCAAAATGTGGTGGAAATTCTATTACTGATACGTTTTGTAATACAGTGACATTGGGGCATATGTACAGTGTGAGGCTTAAATCCTTTATCACTCCATCTATTTTTACCGTTGTCCCATCCAGTTGTACTATGCCCTTGCAAATGACTTTGTATTGAAGACCCAACTGATCGGCTATTTGCTTTAGCATTACAGAGCTACTTACTCTTGAGTCAATCATGTAATTATGTACCAATTTTTCCCCAATAATCAATGAAACATAGAATGGAGGGGTTTTCATCTTCTTACTATGTTTTCCTCCATTTTTTCCTTCAGGCCAAGAAGCATTTGTAAGCACTTTATCTTCTTGGTTTGGAGGATGATTTGAGGCTGACCAATTGGCCATAGCATCCTGTAGTAGGCCACTATGTCGTAGGGTAGATAATGACTCCCACATTGAAATATTCACATTTTTTTCTTCATTTGTTCAATGATGTTAAATGGGGATGAGCTATCTTTTTTCTGCCCCTTCTCTTGCACATGGGTTGTTACAAACGGTGTTTGAGTTGTTCTGGAAGGTGGCTTGGGCTGATTATGCACATTACGAGTTGAAGTTTGAGTGACAATACCTTGTGGAACAATAGAGGGTTGAGAATTATCTAATTTTGATAATCTGCACCTCTCCAATATTCCTCTTCTTGGAACATGTATTGATAGCTATAGTTTGAGAAGGTGTTTTATTCATCCCACAAAAATATTCATCTTACCAATTAACAAGCATGGTCTCACTTGGAGGTGCCTATTTATAGGTTTCTTGTTGCTGATTTTATTCTTCATTGGGCTCTTGGGACACACCAATGTTTTGTACCATAAAGGACTAGTTTTGTGCACCATTGAAACACATTAATGGTTATGGGCCTAACCGCATGGGAAACACGAACCATATTCTTGTGCCATCTTGTTTTGTGTTGGAACTAAGGCCCTTAATGTTGAAGCTGGGTTTGGATCATATGGTTGGTAAGGCCTAGCAGGTTGAGCTTGCCCTTGGTTTTGATTTTGATTTATGGCCTGAGATGATGATCTATTTTACTGGTATAGGGGCCTAGCTTGATATTGAGCTTGAGCTTGATATGGCCTAGAAGTCTGAGCTTGTTGCCTCTTAATGGTCACTAGCTCATTCCCTAGGTTTTGTAGTTGTTTTATAACTTCTCGTAGCTCTTTTGGAGTGCTTAGAGGATGAGGTGGAAGGTTCAAATGAACTCGATTCCTTGGAGTGGGTATGGGAGTTAATGTGGGTGTTTGACTAGTACTTAGAGCTCCTAGTTCTCGGTATAGAGGCATAGGTGTCCTAGGAGCAATTTTACCATCCTGAATTAAACAATTTTCAGCTCTAATGGAAATATTATAGGCTACGGTAGGTTTGTACCTCTCATTGATTGAATCATTAAGAAAATATCAGAATTTAAAGATCTACAAAAGTATAAGAAAGCACCTTCATCTCGTAGGCCTCACAGCATAATAGAATCCTATCCCATGTCCTTTGAAATTTGAGGTTGAAATCTGTCAACTGCTTGTTAGGGGCCCTCTTGATTGTTGTTAGTTGTTCCAACAAGGATATATTATCTCCCTTCTCTCTAAATTGATTATGAAGAGCTCTGCACAGATGGTCCCAAGTCTGAATAGAGCCTGTTGTTAGACTCTTGAACCATTACAAAGCTTTACCCTTGAGTGAAGAGGCTAAAAATTTTACCGCAATGTCCATCTCAAGATCTCGGGAATTGTGTAGACATTTGCAATGTCTTGAATGTGATCACTAGGAGAAGTATGGTTCTCTCTAGTGAAATATGGGATGGTCTTTAATGCTGCAACTGAGACTAGATTTTGTGCATTGATGGCGAGTGGGCTGCTGCCAATGAAACTGACATAGGGGTTGGGTTGTTGTGCCATTATGATTAGCTTGGGAACCCTTGTTGATTGAATGAACGGCCTACCAGTCAGAGGTGTTGATAAGGTTTGTTTGGTGGAGATGGAGACCTCTGGGCTCTTCTCCCTTTTCTCCCTTTGTCTGGGGATAAGTGTAGATAGACAAATAATCCTTTTCCTCTAGTTCTTGATTTGGTCTGCATTCTTCTCATGAATCTGTCAAACCAAGGCTTCTAAAACCGGTGGACTCTGATTCTTTTGGAGTCACCAGATGTGTAATTTCAAATCTTCTTAAAAGCTTAAAATTAGAGCAAGTGCACATCAATCTTATTGCAATAAAAATGGAAACTTTTTGGTCCCACCGGCATGCCAAAACCCTATTCTTAGTGTAGAATCACAGCACCCTTGAATGTTTATAAACCAAAAGGGTTGATACTCTCGGTGTGATAGTATAACATGGAGCATCTCTCAAAGTGTGGGACTTTGAAATCGAGAGAGCTCTCTGGATAAAGGCCAGTTCCTATTCCTTTGTTCAGGTGCACACAAATTAATTGCAGAGGATCTACTCTAAACCTACTCTATCTTACGAAGGGGATAGGGTTGAGAAGATGCCAAAGAAATAAACGTAAGCTAACAAGGTGATGCACCAAAGGAATGTCAAACACTCATTTTGTAACTTTAACACAGACCATAGAAATTTAATACAACTACCATGCATAGATAACCAAACTGCAATGAGAGATCAGAAGATAACAATGAACACATGAGAGGGTTAAGAATCATCCACAAACATATATTATTACACTAGAGTTGATACAAAGACATTACAATTAGCCAAGAGGTAAAAATTTGTATTACAACTTGAATGGGAGGTTTGGGCTCCATGAACTCGTCTGCAGACTAGAGGAGAAGGGAGAGCACAAAACCAAAAAATGTATAACCCTTTACAATGACCCCAGTTCCTTATTTTATAGATGTAGTGAAAAGGGAAGAATAAATGAGGCGGAAACTTGATTTTGGAGCTCAAACTCATGGCCATTAATGTAGCTGAAAATCCACCCACAATCTGTTGAGTCCTCCACTCTATGTTTTCTTGGTGTGTTGAAGAAGGGATAATGGTGGATTGAATCAAATCTGATTTGGTTGTTGGGGACAATCATATTCCATATTAATGGCCTAAAGATGTTTCCTAGATTTGCACCAACCAAACCTCCTCAAAATTAAAGTTTTCAGCTTCCATGGCATAGATGAGGTCAAAACATCTCCAATGGTGCCAAATTTGTTGAGTTTGTCTGATTGGGTCGAAAGAAATGTCCATTTGAGTGTTTTGAGTTGGGTCCATACAAAAATGGTGAAAACTAGTTAGCGAACGAGTCCGAGCCCAAAATTTACTTTGCTCCTTTTGGCACAAAAAAATACAAAAGAAAAAAAAAAACCTGCAACCCCATGCAATTCATTTTGCCAAAAATCATCTTCGGTCCCATCGGTAAACATTTTGCATTTGGGAAAAAAGTCCTCCCTAGGCCCACCTTCCCACTTTGACTTTTCAACATGGCCACGTAACAAGTGGTGCTAGTTCGGGGACCACTTTTGGATTTAATCTTTAAAGGTGCGTTATTTAGAAACTTGGCAGCTTCCGCTATCTTCTCGGTTTCCTTGTGTTTTTGGCTAAGTCCTTTTTCTTGTTAGGGCCATAAATATGACCACGGACATGTGGAAGAAGGACACACATTTGGAAACCCTCCCCAAATTTTGCTTTTGAAGTAGTGTCATTCTGACACTTGGCTCCTTCCACTGGCTTACCTCTACTTTGACTATTCAACCCCGACTTTGTCCCTTTTTTGGACCTGGGACACATGGAAGGCCCACGCTCATTTGAAAACCCACTTAGGATTTTACCTTTAAAGCAGTGCGGTGTCGACATGTGGCTTCTTCTCGCCGACACCTTTATACTTAGTCATTTTGGGCCCGTTTGGTTTTGGTTCTCTACACACAAGGATGCCCAGCGCTTGTTTGTGTCTTTGCTTAGGATTTTACCTTTGAAGGAGCACCATTGAGAAACTTGGCACCCTCTGGTAACTTTTATAATTTTTAACGGTGGTGCGAACCTTTGGGGACTCTGAAAACATGGAATCTTAGCACTTGTTTGAGTCTCCACTTTCAGATTTAACCTTTGGAGAAGCGTCGTTGAGGCACGTGGAAGCTTCCACTGATTCTTCCATATTGAGCCAATTTGGGCTCGCTCTGAATCATTTGTAAAGACCAAAGACTTTGAGCCATTCTCTACTTATTTCCTTTGAGCCTCTAGTTTTCTTTGACATGTTTGGCCCTACGCTAACCCTGCTACTCCATTTTAGAGCCCATCTACAACCTGTTTGTTGGATTTGAAACATAGGCTCGTATGATAGACCATCCCTTGAATTTCTCCTGCACGTGGGGTCATGTTTTATCAATTTTTCCAGTAGAAAAATTGAGATAACAGGTATTAAGAGTTTTATTATTTTATTATAATGGGGATCAAAAGGAAATTAAAATTATTGATTTAAAGTAACTTAGGAACAAGAATGTGACAACCATTAACTTGAACCTTTTTTCAAGTATGTTTAACAAAACAAAAATTATTCCAAAATTTTTCTAGTTAACCTATGTTTGTTCTTGGGTTTCATACGAAAATTTTTAGTGGGAGTTACACTTAGTATCAGAGCCATGGGTTTAAAGCTTGGACCCTTGGGCACAATTGAAACTCGAGACATGAACGTTTAACCTAACACAATTTTAAACCTAGAAAACAACATTGTATGTTATTTGTATTGTATAACAAACTTAGAAAACTGAAATAAAACCTAGAATGATGAACTAACTCTTTCCTTGGTCTATGTAGCAGAGTGCGGACCAGATGAGGGTTCTTGCACGTAGATATATACTTTCCACCTCCGGATCGGGATGTAGTGGCCATTCTACCTCACAGTTATAGACGCTTCAGGATGTCAATTCCACTATATGCAAAGGATCCTTAGGAGGACGAATTCCTAGACCGGAAAGAGAACCATCTATTGAGGCTCATTGTTTTCCTCGACACAACGATGAGCATAGGGCAAAGAACTCCCACATGGAGTCAACCAGAGAAGAGTTATCTCAGAGGGGACATGGAGATAGGATTTCAGGGCATAGAGACAAATCACGGAGCCCTAGGCAGAGGGATGAGCATACAAAGAGACCTAGGGGTCTTCAGTCGTCATTTGCAGACCATACCAGGGGAGATCCTATAGCTATGCCCATCTCACTATTATGGAGATATAGGTGGTTTTTAGGAAGATCCTTGGTTATTGAGCTTGAGCGGGTGCTTCAAGATCTACCCATTTACTAGAAACATAAAAGCTCGTGTTGCGATGCATCTTCTAAGGGATGGAACAATTGTCTAGTTGAGGACCGAGGAGTAGAAACTCCACGTAGACTCATAGACACTTACCTAGGAGCTCTTAGAGGAGTGGTTCAGGAGTAGGTACTTATCTACGAGGTTTATTGACTAGAGGATAGATGAGTTCCATGACCTCCGTCAGGGATCCATGACTATAGTTGAGTATGAGAGTCGATTTCTATACCTACTTTAGTATGTCGACTATATGCAAGACAAGCAAGGATGGATTCACAAGTTCATCGGGATCCCGAATTTTGGTTTGGGAGGTGTGGTGCACATTCATTACCCGCAAACCTTAGTAGAGGCCGTTGAGAAGGCCTACATTGCAAAGGAGACTTGGGGAAGACTCGGTAGGCCGGGGACAGTGTGGAGCCACATTCGGGAGATGGAGGATATCAGGTCGAAGGGGTCAACTCCTCCTCCTCATGGGGGACATGGTTCTAAACAGTCTTTCATTCAATCCACCACATCAGCCACCTCGCCAGATAATATCAACAACAGGCTTGTCCACCATTAAGACCTCCACAGAGATTCGACACTAAGAGGGGATGGAGTATGAGGCATCCCCCTAGGGGTCCCATTAGGACACATGGTGCATCGTGAGCTCGGTCCAACAAGGACTTATTAGCTAAGACCTCGGTAGTCCATATCTCGAATCAAAAGGATCGATGACAAAGACCTCTAGTGTACGTGCTAGAGCTGCATCTCATTGGAGAGGACCATATACTTGTTATGGATGTGGTGTTATTGGACATCATTGGAGAGAGTGCCCACTAAACCCTAGTAACATAGGTAAGGCATAGTTTTAGAGCCTACAATTGGCGACATAAGATGTAATCATAAGATCTATGTAGTGATTGAGAACCACTAGGTGAGCACCGAGCACCGTGGTAGATACTATAGGTAGCATTGGTTGTATTCCTACCTCTATACTGTTTGATTCTAGTTCGTCGATTAGTTTATTGTGCCATATTTATTAGAGCGTAGTAGGCTAGTGGCGAGTTAAGTAGGGTCATAGTTGTGACATCGAGATGGCTTTTGGAGCCAAAATCTCTGTAGACTCCTTGGTTAAGGAGTGTGTAGTTGATTTGGGACCCTTCAACACTACCTTTGATATTCGTATCCTTCCAGCCTTGGGTTCTTATGGAGTCATCTTAGGCATGGATATGTTATCTACACACGAGATACAAAATGGAATATTACCATAAGAATATATCATGTATAGATGATCTAGGATTTTAGTCGGAGATAGGAGGAGTTAGGAGGCTCATTTCTATCCGCACTATTTCCGCTATGCATCTTAAGTGATGTGTGCAATGAGGTTTCTAGATGTATGCTATTACAGTTAGTGACAGATCGAGGATGATTCTATTGGTCCATTTATTGATCACCATCACATCTTGAGAGAGAGTTCGATGTATTTCCAATAGAGCTACCGGTGGTTACATCCCCACGTGAGATAGATTTTCACATAGATTTGCTTCTGAGGGTAGATGCTATCTCATGAGCACCTTATTGGATGACTACCCCTGAGCTTTGTGAGCTCAAGTTATAGCGTGAGGGCCTTCTGGAGAAAGGCCTAATCCATCTTAGTGTATCCCCTTGGGGTGTACTTGGTGATCTTTGTTAAGAAGGATTGATCTTCATTTTTTTATTGACTATCACCAAATTTGAACAAAGTAACGATCAAGAATCATTACCCCCTTCCATGCATTGATGATTTATTTGATCAAATGAAGGGGGAAAAAGTATTTTTTAAGATATATCTTAAGTCTGGATACCATCAGCTAAGGATCATAGAGGAAGATGTTCATAAGATAGTCTTTTATATGAGATATGACCACTTTGAGTTCACAATAATGTCTTTTGGTCTAACAAATGCCCCCATAGTGTTCATGAGCTTGATGAATGGGGTATTTTAGAACTTTTTGGATCCCTTTGTGCTCATTTTTATTGACTAAATATTGATATACTCACGTATGCATGAGGAGCACGAGGGCACCTTCACAAGGTTTTCAAAGTGTCTTCATGAGCAAAACTTTACGGGAACATGGAGAAGTGTGTTTTCTTTCATATAGAAGTGTAGTATTTGGGTCATGTCATTTTTGGGGAAGGTATCAAGTGGATCCTTCCAAGATTATAAAGCCATTATGGATTGGCGATCTCACTAGTGTGACCAAGGTGTGCGCTTCATGGGTTTGGCAAGATACTACAGGGACATTTATATAGGACTTTTCTCTGGTTATGCACCCCATCACTTCCCTCCAGCGGAAAGGGAAGACATTTTTATGGTGAGATAGATGTGAGTAGGCCTTCAGGACACTAAAGGAATTGCTCATGAAAACACCTATTCTTGCGGTGCTGCACCCTCGGGTGAGTTCTTTGTTTGCACGTGACGCTTATTTTGTAGGACTTAGAGGCATGTTGATGCAGGAGGGTCGAGTTGTTACTTTTGAGTCTCACAAAATAAAGAATTATGAGCTCAATTTCCTAACTCATGACCTTGAGCTTGCAGCGGTTATTCATGCCTTGGTGTAGTGTAAACATTTCCTTTTGTCCATATATTTTCACTCAAGACCGATTACTTGAGTCTTTGTCTTCTCTTCACCTGCCCCAATCTCAATGCTCATCATCGACATTGGATGGAATTTTTTTGTGAGTACAACATGGATATAGAGCATGTGAAGGGAAGGATAACTTGGTTTTAGATTCCCTGAGTAGACAGATACACATGGCTATGGAAACATTAGTGGGTACATATTTGTGGAGTAGGATTTTGCAGCACCTTCCTCACGATAGCTTCTACGTTGTAGCCAGAGCAGAGATTGAGTCTTAGAGGCCCCTTGAGGTGATATTTGATTTATTTTTTGGAGGTAGATGGTATTATTAGGCATACAGGTCATATTTATGTTCCTAGAGATGGAATCTTGAGACAGGACATTTTGATAGAGGCCCATTGTGCACCTTATTCATCCCATCCCGTAGGGTGAAGAATATGCATGCCACATTGAGACAACTATACCATTGGAGGGGACTATGGAGAGATGTAGCTTAGTTTGTGTCATGCTATTTAGAGTGTCGAAAGATAAGGCCAAACATCATCATCTAGCTGGCCTTATCTTCCTTGCATAATACTGCAGTCGAAATGGGACACCATTTCCATGAACTTCTTAGTTGGGTTACAGACGTCGAGATACCACCACGATGCCATCATGGTCATGGTTAATAAATTGATGAAAGTGGATAATTTTTCTCGGGTAAAGACCACCTACACATCTAGTGTAGTGGTATGAGTATACATTTATGGTATTGTCAAATTGTACGAGATTCTATGGAAGATCATTTGCAACCATGATCCCTTGTACACTTCTCACTTCTGGACTACAATGTAGTATGCTCTCAGGATGAAGATAAATTTTAGTATAGCTTATTACCCTGAGATAGATGGAGAGATTGAGAGGGTGAATCATATCTTTAAGGACATGCTTAGGATGTATTCCATGGACCATCAATCGAGGTGGGAGGAGTACTTATATCTAGGGGATTTTTCTAAACTAATAGTTTTCGAGTTCGATAAGCATGGATCCTTTTCGGAACTGTATGAAAGAGAGTGTAGAACACCTCTCCTTGGGACGAGTTAGAGGATAGGGTTTCTTTTGCGTGATATTACTACAATATATAGAGTAGAAATTTTTCACAATCGGGAAATATTGCAGAGGCTCAAGACAGGTAGAAAAAGTATGTGGATCAACATAGGACATATCGTATTTTTGACGTGCGCACAAAGGTATTTATTCATGTCGGGACTCATAATATCCCTATCTTTATGGAGAAGAATCTAATATTTCTCCTACATTTTTGGGTCCCTTTGAGATCTTGGAGTGTATCATTCCTTTGGCCTGTCATCTAGAATTACCACCAAGCTTGTCTCACATCCACGATGTATTTCTTGTTTCTATACTTTGGAGGTATATTACAAATTTTTCTCATGTGTTAGATTGGACCTCATTACGGGTGCAGATTAGGGATAGGTGATCATGAAGCCCATCTCATTTTAGAGCACAGGGACCTTAGGCCTTCGAGGCAAATAGATTAACCGTGTTTGAGTCGAGTGGGACCGGTATGATGAGACTACTACTACATGGGAAGATGCTACATTTCTATGAGTCTAGTTTCCTCACCTATTTCAAAGGTGACTTCTACGAGGAAGTCTATTCTAAGGGTAGGGGATGTACCGCCCACTTTCCTTTGACATGCTTATTATATTTTGATTTCGATTATTGTTGACTATATGCGTGAATATTATTGTATCATTTTGGCTTAACATGATGATTAAACAATAGAGATACTTTGACTATTGATGGATTTAAATTCACAAAGTATGATTTGTGTGGATTTATTAGAGAGACATTTTATATTGATGATGATGTGTTGTTGACATATTTATATATTTATGACATTTGACATTCTCTTCATATTGAGTAGGATTTAGTAGTTGAACTAATCTTGTGATCTTCTTGGTATTGATAAAATATAGAATTGAGATGTTGTTGGAATTTTAAAATAGTAACATTAATTGTCTAGATGATGATTTACTTTAAATGTGGATGATTGTTAACTTATATGCATATCTTTTATCTTGGATGTTTTGATGCAGCTACAAGGCCGAAGGAGCTATTGTATAATTTTTGCAGGTAATTATATCGCAACAATAAAAGGGGGATTAGTGACCAACAACAACGAGAATCTCGGGTGGATACGACAATGGTCACCATGGCAACTTGTGTTACGTTGTGTGTGTTTTATTTGTTGTTATGGGTTCCCCATGGGAGGACAACCTCCTATTGTGCCCAAGGGCTTGTGTATAGTTCTTTTCCTTTCTTTTCTTAATTTTTGTGTATGTAATGTAATTTATGATGTAATTTCCTTTTATCATTAATTGATTTATGTGTCTAGATTAGTAAATTAATCATGTTACTAAAATAATTATGGATGGGAAAAAATAATTCATTTATTAGATTAGATGGTTCTTTGGTTTATGTGTTTTTAAGTTGAGTGTAAGTAACTTGAGTGTTGTACACTCTACCTCACCTTGGAAATTCGGATTTGGCCTTAAGGGCCAATTTTGGAGGCTTGTGGGACAAGCTAAGCTTGTCCCACACCTCTTAATTTATTATACCAACCCTACCTATGGGTTGGGGGTCAAAAATAGACCCCATTATGTGTTTTGGAAGGCAAAAGGTGAGTTTTAATTGCACTTTCTTACATGTGAATAATTTTTTTCCTTAAAGGGTGTGGGTTGGAGTTATGTGCGAAAGAGGTTTTTATTTCCTCTTAACCACCCATTTATTAGGCACTAGGGTTGAGGTTTGACTTGTGAGGTGGACTTGAGCATGAGTGATTTGGTATCCTACATGAAGCCACCTCACCCTCCTCTCTCCATTCTCTATTTATTCAAGTTCTTTTTTTTGTTTGGGGTTACTTCATTTCTTTTTGTGCTCTTGTATTTTGGAGCTGGAGGATTTTGGAGTGCTTGTGGATTTTTTAGGGGCTTATTGGTGATAGATTGGGCTTGAAGGATCTTGGTGTGTGACTCTTGAATCAAGATTTACCATGGCAAGGTAGGTTTGTGCACCCTTGTTTTCTTATATGTTATATGTTGTATGGATGTGTTTTTTCTTTCTTGAAGTGTTATCTAGTAAATTGATTTTAGGTTGTGATGAGATGGTGAAATGGGGATGAAATATGTTGGGAGGCATAATATTTTCTTTGTGTGTTTAGGAGGGAGTGGATTTTGGATGCCCCACCTTGTTCTCTTATGTTATTTTGTGCATTAGGGGAGCCATAAGAGAGACGGAGGCATAAAAGCGAGGGAGGCATAAGAGAAATATATTTGTTTTTTAAGGGAAGCATAAGAGATTTTGGGATTTATTGTGTTTTTGAGGACTCTACTTGGCATGTTTTAGAGCCATTGTTTTGGGAAGTTGTGTTTAAAAATGAGTGTTTTGTGGTTATT